>SJYT01060588.1:105020-155234 GCA_006410635.1 Cephalophus harveyi
TTGGACTGCAAGGAGATCCAACCAGTCCATTCTGAAGGAGATCAACCCTGGGATTTCTTTGGAAAGAATGATGCTAAAGCTGAAACTCCAGTACTTTGGCCACCTCATGCGAAGAGTTGACTCATTGGAAAAGACTGTGATGCTGGGAGGGATTGGGAGCAGGAGGAGAAGGGGACGACAGAGGATGAGGTGGCTGGATAGCATCACCGACTCGATGGATGTGAGTTTGAGTAAACTCTGGGAGTTGGTGATGGACAGGGAGGCCTGGCATGCTGCAATTCATGGGGTTGCAAAGAGTCGGACATGACTGAGTGACTGAACTGAACTGAAATGTCAATCTTGTCACCTGATGAATTTCTGAGCTATATCAGACAGGTTGTAGAGAACAAAAGTCAATTATACACATTAAAGACATTTTTTTCAAAATGGCAAACTCTTGATTCTTAGAGGGAGAGAAATTAGGTATTCATATCACATAGATTTGTTCCTCGAAAAAAAAGCGAAACCAGGAAAATTTGTCTAGGACAAAGGATATGTTTTTCCAGTTTACTGTAAAGTATGTAATCAATGTTCTTTACTCTGCTGTGGTCTTTTAGACACAATTGCAACCTAACTCTAGTATCTGCATAGGCAGAATTTTATGAGTTTTTGAATTTCCCCTTTTGTATGTCTTATTCTTTTGGACACTATTTAGTGACATTTTTATCACTTCTCATATACCAAATACTGTTGTTTTCCTTTGTTTTGCCTCCAGTTAAATCATTGCTTCCAACTCTTTTTGTGCCATTTCTTACCAGCTAACACTTCCCCTTTGTCCAGCCCTACTATCTGGGTTTGTGCAGTGGATTGCACCTATCTTTCTGAAATTATTTGAATATGTATTGCATTTTGTAAATACTGAAAACCGAAAGTGTTTATGATATTGATAAGAAGCATGCTGCTGCTGCTGCTGCTAAGTCGCTTCAGTCGTGTCCGACTCTGTGCGACCCCATAGACGGCAGCCTACCAGGCTCCCCCGTCCCTGGGATTCTCCAGGCAAGAACACTGGAGTGGGTTGCCATTTCCTCCTCCAGATAAGAAGCATAGTTTCCATAAATCCAAAACAAATCAACAGGGATGGAAATCATTAAGTATATCAAAGCAGCAAATCAGCCTCAATTCCTTATTCATCTGTTGCTTGACTAGCTATTCAATTACAGTAAAAGAACAAAATTAAAGAACTTTTATGAAATCCGGGGAATGTATAATTTAACATTGTGACTAAAAGGTAAGGAGGATTCCCTTTATTTTGTAAGTCTTTAGGTCCACACTTGCAATATATCTTTTCTGCATACCTTCTAGTATCTTTTCTCTCTTGATTCACATATTTTGCCTTTATTTTCTCTGTACTTTGTTTTCTCTTTCATAGCCTATTGACTTTATTTGATTTAATAAGCTTCTTCATTGTTTTTGAAATGAGGTAGAACATACAATTATAAATTAAATATTTATTGAATAAATGATGGCTTACTTACCATTTTATAAAGTACCAAGGAAAGTTATTTGCACTTGTTTTGCTCTTTGAGCAGACTGCTGTGATAGAAGGTTATGTGCTAAAAAGTCAGAAAAATTTAGATATGAGACTATAGGCAAGCCACTCAATCCTGCTGAATTCCTTTTTCCTTTTCTTTGAAAACAGGGATTAAAAACATCTCCCAGCTATGACAGAGATTAGGCAGCCTGTCCACCAGGTGCCCTTGTCTGAGTTTGGCATGTGTATCAGTTATTCTCTGTATATAGGTACGGATAGATAGAGGTGTATATATATATGAAATACATAGTTGTCAGTAATTATATATGTTGGGGCAGTGTGTAATTTCCTCAGTTCTGTCTTGCCACAGCAAAGATTTGAAATGACAGACCAGTGTTACAGCTCGGTTACAGCTCAGTTTTATTTAGCAAATAAAAGATAGTATACCCTCAAGGCATGAGGGTGGGCTGACCCCAAAGGAGAGGCCTCAATCTGTCTTGGCTTCCTTTTTATATGTTTGTCTGCTCCCCCATTGAGCCTGCCCTATGAAAATTGGGCTAGCCAAGAACAGGCCATGTTTGTTTCACCTGAAGTTCTCACTCCAGTCCATGGATTTTCTTTTGTTCTGTTTTCCAGACTTTTCCCTTTTTTTATCTTTTAGTCACTGCCATTTTGGACTCCTTTTTTCCTATTCTAACTACCTAACATTCCCCGCTCAAGAGATGGGAGGGCAAATCATTGGGTGTAGGGGCATCACAGTTTCTCTGGCTACTTCCTGCTGAGCTGGGAAGGTGAGGGGCATTGGGCCTCCCCCTCCTGCTAGTCTCAAACCTCAGAGTCCTTATAGCAGTGTGCATCTCAGGGTGAGGAATATTTTCTGTGGTTGGATGTAGTTTTATACATCCTTGTTGAACTAGCACTGCATTTCATAGCTTGTTGACCTGGGGAGAGACAAAATGAGCTGAACAGTTGATAATACATGGAGCAATCATAAGCAGCATCAATATGATGATAAGAGGGATTGGTAGGGGAATTCAGTTCAGTTCAGTTCAGTCATTCAGTCATGTCTGTCTCTTTGCAACCCCATGAATCACAGCACGCCAGGCCTCCCTGTCCATCACCAACTCCCGGAGTTCACTCAAACTCATGTCTGTCGAGTCAGTGGTGCCATCCAGCCATCTCATCCTCTGTCTTCCCCTTCTGCTGCCCCCAGTCCCTCCAAGCATCAGGGTCTTTTCCAATGAGTCAACTCTTCGCATGAGGTGGCCAAAGTATTGGAGTTTCAGCTTCAGCCAACCCCAAATCCCCCCCTTGCCAGGAGAAGGATCCCTCAAAGAGAGATTGTAGCCATCCTGAGAACTCTCCAGCTCATTCTTTGATATTCTATAGAATTAGAATGTTTATCTTGAGGACTGTGAGACTTTCTTTAACTTAGCAGAAGTATTTACCCAGAAACAACATGTCTCATTCAAGATGGCTCAAGACCCTCCTTGTTCAGGGATCAGGAGATCTGTCTCCTATCTATTTTGGAGTACAATCCCTGCCAAGTTATGTTGGCTCCTTAGAGCTATCCTGAGAAAACTTATCCCCAGAAACTTAATTTTGGGGCTGTTTATTTGAATGGCACACAATTGTAGTCCTAAATAAGTATCTGAGAGCTCCCAGGGGCTCACAGATGTATTGAATGTCCTCTTCTGTTTTCTTTCATGGCTTGACTTATGAGTAGTGAATCCAGGAGTCATGTCCTGGTAACTTGAATGCTGTGGGGTAGAAAATATTACAGGGAAAGTGAAAAGGAACTAAAAAGCCTCTTGATGAAAGTGAAAGAGGAGAGTGAAAAAGTTGGCTTAAAGCTCAACATTCAGAAAACAAAGATCATGGCATCCAGTCCCATCACTTCATGGGAAATAGATGGGGAAACAGTGGAAACAGTGGCCGACTTTATTTTGGGGGGCTCTTTCTTTCCAAGTAGCAGCCTGTGCATGTAGCACCAGAAAGGCATGCTTGGAGCCAGTGCAAATGGATACTCTTTCCTTTTCCCAGCTCTAGAGCTCTAGTCAGAGCTATGAGATCAACTAATTGGGCTGAAGTAACTGGTGGCAAAGGTTTAGCCTCTATGGTCTCAAAATTGGAGATTACTGCATATCCAGCTCTTTTTTTTTTTTTTTTTTGCCATACAAGACAAAGCTGCTTCCATCCATGTACCAGATTTCCTCAGGAATGGTCAGAGGATCTTCTGAGAATCTGTCTCAGGGTTTTTTCCAGTGATCCAAAGTTTCTAGGTAAGAGTGCAAAGGGAGGGAGCACTTGATACCTGAGGATCCTTTGATCAGATGTCCATAAATGGCCTCTCCAATTCAGGAGTTGTTTCACTTGGTGGCTGGTAAAAAATAGTTAGTTTGTCCCCAAGAAAGAGTGGTAAAGCATCCTCTATCAGTACAGCAATAGCTGCAAGGTTTTGAAGGCAGGAAGAGATCTCTTCCCAATAAGAGAGTAGAACACTCAGGGACCACCAGAAACTGGTGGGAAAATGTTTGTCCATCCCAGCAACAAAGAAGTCCTCCAGTGAATATTTTTGTATTTGTTTTCCTGTAACACCCAAAATGGTACAGGTTTTGGAGGAGAAGGCTCTGGAGTAGGAAGTCAGGACAGAGTAGGTAGCCCCTGTGTGAACCAAGAAATTATCGAATCTACACATCCAGCTGCACCCTTGGCTCGAGCCCCATGATGGTTTTCTGTGACAGGCAGGATGGCTGGAGCGGGCTGTTTCAGTCCTGTTAAACCATTGTGAGGGAAGCCTTGGTGCTTGACCGTGAGGCTATTGGGTACTGAGGGCAGAGTGCTGCCAATGTCACAATTGATGGCATTTGTAGCAAGCCGTTTTAGGAGACTTATCATGATTTGGACATTCTTTGCCCCAATGTCCCACCTGTCTACAGATTAGGCATTTGTCTCGTGCCTTGTCCTTCAAGGACTTGGGGTCTGTCATATGGCTTCCCTGGAGGGCCACCAGCATCTGGGCATTCCTTGTCTCTTTCCTTCTCTCCTTTTCCTGGGCTTTGGCCTCCCTCTACCATTCTCTGTTATAAAAAGTATTGGTGACTGTCGGGACCATCTCATCTAAAGAGGCAGTCAGGGTCTTGATTAGCTGTTGTAACTTTATCCTGATGTCTGATGCACACCGGGAGAGGAATTTGTCCTTTAAAATCACCTGTCCCTCATAAGAGTCTAAGTCCAAATTAGTAAACTTTTGGAGGGCCTCTTTTAGCCTTTCCAGAAAGGCAATGGGGTTCTCATTGGGCTCCTGAGTTACTGCTGAGACTGGGCACAGTCCCACCACAAATAGGCCTCCTCCTATTTCCATGGGTGGACTTCCTTTGGGATGAGTCTTTCTGAAGCTTATCCTACCCAGTACGATTGCAACCTGAGAGCCAGGCATCCCTGGGTCGGGGTGCAGATCCCCAGGGATGGTGAGGCATGAAAACCTCCTGGAGATTAAATTCCTGGGAAGATCAAGGCATGTCGGCCACCTGGGACCCTTGAACTGGTGGATCCTAAGGCAGGTTGAGGCATGACCACTTCCCAGGGACCAGATCCCTAGGCAGGTCAAGGCAGGTTGACCTCCTGGGACCCCAAGACTGGTAGATCCCTGAACAGGATGAGGGGTGACAATCTTCCAGAGACCAGATCTGTAGGCAGGTAGAAGCAGATAGACTTCCTGGGAACCCGGGCTAGTAGATCCCTGAGCAGGCTAAGGCATAACAACCTCCCGGGGACCAGATCCCTAGGCAGGTCAAGGAAGGTCGACCTCCTGGGACCCCAGGACTGGAGTTGGGCATCCCCAAGGTCTCCAGTGTGACCAGTGCTGGGTAGGATTAAAGGGTTGTAATCTTAACTCATTGCTGGTCTGTTCACCACGGATGGGAATAGATATCATGATGTAAAGCAGTCCAAGCCTGTGCCCTGAGACTGGGGACCTGGTGAAGCAGCCATCAGCCTTATCCTCTTACTGCTCTGAGGAATGCAAGTCACTGATTTCCTCCCCTAGTCCTCCAGAAGAGCAATTTAGGGTGTTTCCAGTGGTAAACATTTCATTGTCATAGACCCACTTTGGGTAATAACAGAGGCTAAGGCTAAGTCACTTCAGTCGTGTCCGACTCTGTGCGACCCTATAGATGGCAGCCCACCAGGCTCCCCCATCCCTGGTATTCTCGAGGCAAGAACACTGGAGTGGGTTGCTATTTCCTTCTCCAATGCATGAAAGTGAAAAGTGAAAGTGAAGTCGCTCGGTCATGTCTGACCCTCAGCGACGCCATAGACTGCAGCCTTCCAGGCTCCTCCGTCCATGAGATTTTCCAGGCCAGAGTACTGGAGTGGGGTGGCACTGCCTTCTCCAGGGTAATAACAGAAGTAATGCTTTATTGACTATGCCAAAGCCTTTGACTGTGTGGATCACAATAAACTGTGGAAAATTCTGAAAGAGATGGGAATACCAGACCACCTGACCTGCCTCTTGAGAAATCTGTATGCAGGTCAGGAAACAACAGTTAGAACTGGACATGGAACAGCAGACTGGTTCCAAATAGGAAAAGGAGTCCGTCAAGGCTGTATATTGTCACCCTGCTTATTTAATTTATAGGCAGAGAACATAATGAGAAACGCTGGGCTGGAAGAAGCACAAGCTGGAATCAAGATTGCCAGGAGAAATATCAATAACCTCAGATATGCAGGTGACACCACCCTTATGGTAGAAAGTGAAGAGGAACTAAAAAGCCTCTTGATGAAAGTGAAAGAGGAGAGTGAAAAAGTTGGCTTAAAGTTCAACATTCAGAAAACTAAGATCATGGCATCTGGCCCTATCACTTCATGGGAAATAGATGGGGAAACAGTGGAAACAGTGTTAGAGTTTATTTTGGGGTGCTCCAAAATCACTGCAGATGGTAATTGCAGCCATGAAATTAGAAGATGCTTACTCCTTGGAAGGAAAGTTATGACCAACCTAGATAGCATATTAAAAAGCAGAGATATTACTTTGCCAACAAAGGCCTGTCTAGTCAAGGCTATGGTTTTTTTCAGTGGTCATGTATGAATGTGAGAGTTGGACTGTGAAGAAAGCTGAACACTGAAGAATTGATGCTTTTGAACTGTGGTGCTGGAGAAGACTCTTGAGAGTCCCTTGAACTGCAAGGAGATCCAACCAGTCCATTCAAAAGGACATCAATCCTGGGTGTTCTTTGGAAGAACTGATGCTAAAGCTGAAACTCCAGTACTTTGGTCAACTCATGCGGAGAGTTGACTCATTGGAAAAGACTGATGCTGGGAGGGATTGGGGGCAGGAGGAGAAGGGGACGACAGAGGATGAGATGGCTGGATGTCATCACCGACTCAAAGGATGTTAGTTTGAACTCCAGGATTTGGTGATGGACAGGGAGGCCTGGCATGCTGCAATTCATGGGATCGCAAAGAGTTGGACACGACTGAGTGACTGAACTGAACTGAACTTAATGACAAAAGAGTGGGTTTTCTGGGCCTGTTAGGGCATTAAGAGTATTTTAATAATAAGCAGGGTGGGCAATGTTGCCTACAAGGGGCATGGTCCTGGTTGCAGGAGTTAGTAAGTGGCTTAAGAACAAATCAGTAAGAGGCAACAGACCAGATGTTCCATAAAACTGGAGTGGAGATTTGATCCAGGGGTATGTTTGTAACTTTAGGAGAAAGGTGGTAAGGGTTTGGGCAGGAACAGCCTTCAGGGCTAATACCCAACATGGCAAACATTATCCTTGGAAGCCCAATTGCCCTTGAAGGGATGCCACCAACAGGTGGACTCCTAGCAGGTATTGTATGCCTGTCACCTGCCCAAGTGGGTCCACTGAGAGGTGCTGTTGACACACATGTTGTAGGGAACATGGAAGATGAAGGCCTGAATCTCTAGAGGGATTGGATATTATACAATATTTCCCTCCCAAGGGCTAGCTATTTTCTTGTTGTCCCTTCAGAAGATTGTAGAGGCAACATTGTGAGCCCAGGTGGGGCTCAGGAAAAGAGCATGAAACAGGAGGGAAGAGGGCAGGGCACAACTTTTGAAAGAATGACATAGCCCAGGAACATAACATAAACCAGTTAAAATCAAATGGGTCCAAGATGGAAGACAAGTCAAATTCAACTAAACCTTGATTCTCAATCTGCAAGCTAAGTGACCTGCCCAGAGGCACCATGACCATTCCAAGGCACTATCAAAAGACCGAGGAGTGGGTGGTTCCCCAATTGTTGGAATGCTCCTCCAATTCATTAATATATGAAATTACTCAGCTCACAAAATCTAACCACACCACATTTCATGGCCACTGCATACACCCTCGGCAATGGCACAGACTCTGTTGAGTGTGCTTTTCTCTGAGTCCAAATAAATGTACCTCTTAGCTATGCCTCTCACTGAATTTTTTTGCAATGAGACATCAAGAACCTGAGCTGCATTAGGTCCCAAAACCAGGCACCATGGGTTTTGGCAGGGCTCAAGTCCCAGTTGTACACGACTGACTGACTAAGCATAGTACAGAGTCCCTGCCACGTGGGTTTGAGTCCCAATCTTAGGTAAACAGTTGCAAACACAACGTTCAGAAATGGAAAGTTGATGTCCTGCCCAATACTTTGTAAGCAGTGGCATGGATGGAGAGAAAAGCTGAAGGATGGGACAAAAAAGCAGTGGGGAAAATGTGTCAAGGAATCCCCTTCATAACCTGCTGAAAAATCTGCTAAATACCTGACCTGTGCTTACAGTTACCTGTGCTCACAAATACAGGTTTGGCACAAAGAAGATTAAGGACAGAAGAGCTCTCACCTACTTGGACAACAGGTAATAAGATGCAGCAGATAGTGGAGCCTTTGGGACGCACTGGAGAGTAGCTGCTGCCAGAGTCCCTCAGTTGCACTCAATGCCACTTGCCTGTTCACAGAGGGTTCGAGAAAACAAGAAACAAGAGATTGTAAAGGAATTAAGATTTGTTGGCCATGTTTTTCCAGCATAGGGCCGAGGACCTCCTACCTTAACTAGAGGTCTTCTAGAATCTGAGACCGAGTAGCGCAAGCTTTCTGCTGAGTTTGTTTTTGTTGTCCCGGTTTCCAGCACTCTGGGCTTCTTGTCCACTTCCACTGTGCCACGTTCAGCTTCCATCACGTGGGGTTTTGCTGAGTTGGTCTTCTGCTGTGCTTGGCCTCCGCCTCACGGAGGCAACCTAAGGTTATTTCAGCCAGGTTAAATCCGAGAAATGGCACCAGATATGTCAGGGGAGTGTAATTTCCTCGGTTCTCTCTCACCGATTTGAATTGGTGGACCTGTGTTACAACTTGGTTACAGCTCAGTTTTATTTGGCAAATAAAGAATAGTACATCCTCAAGGCGTGAGGGCGGGCTGACCCCAAAGGAGAAGCCTCAGTCCATCTTGGCTTCCTCCTTTTATATGTTTGTCTTCTACCCACTTTGAGCCTGCCCTATGCAAACTGGGCTAGCCAAGAAGGGGCCATGTTTGATTCACCTGAAGTTCTCACTCCAGTGCATGGATTTTCTTTTGCTCCATTTTTCATGGCCTTTTCCCTTTCTTTGTGTTTTAGCCACTGCCATTTTGGACTCCTTTTTCCTATTCTAAATACCTAACATATATATCAAATAATTGTCACTAATTAACATAAGCTCTTTTTATATGTGTGTGTGTGTGTGTGTGTGTATCACAGCAAATATCTTTGATTTCTTCACTTAATTTTTCTTTAAATATTTGTGGTGAGTTCTTTCTGAAAATTTCTTTCAGAATTTAATATAAAAGTTATTAGGGAGTGAATGATCATGGCTTTTACCTGAGTTTTATTTGGTTGTGTCATCCTAAAGATGCATGTCACTGAATTGACAGGTCTAAAATAATTTTAGAAAGGAAAATATAAGAATTGGCCGCTTAACAAATACCTCGAAGGTCATGCAAATGGCCTGCCTGAAAGGAGAAATTCGAGTTGGTCTCTAGAGACTCCCTGTGGTACAGCAAGAGAGCAGAGCTGAATGTGCAGAAGACTGCAAGCAGATCGAAGAATGCCATTGCAATGACCCAAGCCTTTGAAGTGGAGAGTGAACGAGAGATTAACGTGCTTCCAGAAGTAGAATAAAAGTGCTCCTCCAAGAAAAAAGGCCCCAATTTACTTAATTACTGGCACTTATTATCTCGCTTTGCAAGTTCTAATTATGTAAAGCAAATGCACTGGTGGTTCCCTTTAACAGTGCTATTTTGGAACAGGACAGCCATTAAATCACTTAATAACTGGAGATGTTCTCTGTCAGGAAGACTCCTCTAATCCAAGATGTATTCCGTCAGACAAGGGACAAAGTCAACAAATGAAAGGATCATTTTTCACAACTTCCAGTTTCATGTCTACTTAACTCTACTACCCATGTTTTATGTAATGAGAAGTAGAAACCATATTGAGTAAAGATTTTGGGGGAAGAATGGGCTTCCCTGGTGGCTCAGACGGTAAACCGTCTGCCTACAATGCGGGAGACCCAGGTTCGATCCCTGGGTTGAGAAGATCCTCTGGAGAAGGAAACGGCAACCCACTCCAGTACTCTTGCCTGGAAAATCCTATGGGCAGAGGAGCCTGGTAGGCTACAGTCTATTGGGTCGCAAAGAGTCGAACACGACTGAGTGACTTTACTTTACGTATGGTGTATATGCTTTTAAGAAATGCTTTAATAGGCATTAAAGTAACAAGAATGTTTTTACTACCTAACAGTGACTGGAAATTTCATTATGTAAATGATGAAAGATTTGATCCAGGAGGGAAGATATTCAACAGAGAGACTCTCCAAAGGATAGTGGTAAGACTGAGTCAAGCCGTTTTCTGCCTGCATCCCATCAAGGCCAGCCCACTTAAAGCAGTTATTTTTGGACCATAATTCTTTGATATCCTGCCTCCTTCATATAAAAAGACGATGCTGGCTATGCAGCTGTAGCACTGCCTCTGTATGGGGGCATGCCATCTTTCTGCAAAATTAATCACTAAATCAAATACCAAAAGTGGTTTTCTCACCTCCCAAAAAGTCATTTTCTTCTTCACTGAAATTAGTCAGTTAATTTCTATTTACTCATCACTTACACAGTGACCCCACAATAATTTCCTTGTCAATTTGCACCTGTTCAGCTAGCACACTTTTATTAAAACTATTTATGGGGTGTGGAGGATCATTTCTTCTTACATTAAGAATTAATTATAGGATTATTTGGATGTGGCTTGTACAAAAGTGATATTGAATGGCTTGCCTTGGAAATGAACAGAGATCATTCTGTCGTTTTTGAGATTGCATCCAAGTACTGCATTTCGGACTCTTTTGTTGACTATGATGGCTACTCCATTTCTTCTAAGGGATTCCTGCCCACAGTAGTAGATATAAGGTCATCTGAGTTAAATTCACCCATTCCAGTCCATTTTAGTTCGCTGATTCCTAGAATGTCGATGTTCATTCTTGCCATCTCCTGTTTGACCACTTCCAATTTGCCTTGATTCATGGATCTAACATTCCAGGTTCCCATGCAATATTGCTCTTTACAGCATCAAACCTCACTTCTATCACCAGTCCCATCCCCAACTGGGTGTTGTTTTTGCTTTGGCTCCATCCCTTCATTCTTTCTGGAGTTATTTATCCACTGATCTCCAGTAGCACATTGGGCACCTACCAACCTGGGGAGTTCCTCTTTCAGCATCCTATCATTTTGCCTTTTCATACTGTTCATGGGGTTCTCAAGGCAAAAATACTGAAGTGGTTTGCCATTCCCTTCTCCAGTGGACCATATTCCATCAGACCTCTCCACCATGACCCGTCCATCTTGGTTGGCCCCACATGGAATGGCTTAGCACTCATCTCACACGCTAGTAAGGTAATGCTCAAAATTCTCCAAGCCAGACTTCAGCAACACATGCACCATGAACTTCCAGATGTTCAAGCTGGTTTTAGAAAAGGCAGAGGAACCAGAGATCAAACTGCCAACATCTGCTGGATCATCGAAAAAGCAAGAGAGTTCCAGAAAAACATCTATTTCTGCGTTATTGACTATACCAAAGCCTTTGACTGTGTGGATCACAATAAACTGTGGAAAATTCTGAAAGAGATTGGAATACCAGACCACCTGACCTGCCTCTTGAGAAACCTGTATGTCGGTCAGGAAGCAACAGTTAGAACTGAACATGGAACAACAGACTGGTTCCAAATAGGAAAAGGAATACGTCAAGGCTATATATTGTCACCCTGCTTATTTAACTTATATGCAGAGTGCATCATGAAAAAAGCTGGGTTGGAAGAAGCACAGGCTGGAATCAAGATTGCTGGGAGAAATATCAATAACCTCAGATATGCAGATGACACCACCCTTATGGCAGAAAGTGAAGAGGAACTAAAGAGCCTCTTGATGAAAGTGAAAGAGGAGAGTGAAAAAGTTGGCTTAAAGCTCAACATTCAGGAAATTAAGATTATGGCATCCAGTCCCATCACTTCATGGCAAATAAATGGGGAAACAGTGGTTGACTTTATTTTTCTGGGCTCCAAAATCACTGCAGATGGTGACTGCAGCCATGAAATTAAAAGACGCTTACTCCTTGGAAGGAAAGTTATGACCAACCTAGATTACATATTAAAAAGCAGAGACATTACTTTGCCAACAAAGGTCGATCTAGTCAAGGCTATGGCCTTTCCGGTAGTCATATGTGGATGTGAGAGTTGGACTATAAAGAAAGTTGGGCGCCGAAGAACTGATGCTTTTGAACTGTGGTGCTAGAGAAGACTCTTGAGAGTCCCTTGGACTGCAAAAGATCAAACCAGTCCATCCTAAAGGAGATCAGTCCTGGGTGTTCACTGGAAGGACTGATGTTGAAGCTGAAACTCTAATACTTTGGCCATCTGATGTGAAGGGCTGACTCATTTGAAAAGAACTGATGCTGGGAAAGATTAAGGGCAGGAGGAGAAGGGGACTACAGAGGATGAGATGGTTGGATGGCATCACTGACTCAATGGACATGGATTTGGGTGGACTCTGGGAGTTGGTGATGGACAGGGAATCGTGGCATGCTGTGGTTCATGGGGTCTCAAAGAGTTGGACATGACTGAGCGGCTGAACTGAACTGAACTGTACAAACGTACAAAACTCTGTTTTCTTTGTAAAAAAAAAAAAAAAGTTACAGTGTTCCTATAGGAATAACACCAGGTCACATTTTTTTTCTAAATTTGTTTTAATATTTGACCTCGAGCAAGATATTAAGGATGGGCTTCATTATACAGTGTATCTCTAATGTTTTATCTGTGAAACCTGAGTTACTCCAGGCTTTCTACCAGATTGTAGGAACAGATGGACAGACAATAACAGCAGAAAGCCAAATCTCACCTCCTCTACCACCATCACCTTAAGACAAGACCTCCAAGCTCCTACTTAGGATATTCCCCTCACTCTGCCCTCAGTAGTGTTCTGGGGGTCCTCAGGGAACTCCAGAGGCATATGCATGTCCTTCCTGCCAAGCCTCATAACTGCCTTACTGAACACCTTAGCATGGTGGCACCTGCCGGATGCTACCAAATCTGTTGTGCCCTTGCCACCTTCCACCATGACCCACTGGGCACTAGCATGTCTGGTGGACACTCGCAATTTGCCACTGTGCATCTGCTGCATTTGGGCATGTCAGCTGGGCACCATCATCTCCTGCCCCTATTGAGTCATCGAAATCTTTTATATTTTCAGTGCAACATAGTTTTAGTTTAAAAAGTATGAGCCAGGGCTTCCCTGGTGGCTCGCTGGTAAAGAATCCACCTGCCAATGCAGGGAACATGAATTTGATCCTTTGTCCAGGACAGTCCCACATGCCTCGGAGTGATTAAGCCCATGTGCCACTAGAGCCTGGGAGCTGCAACAGCTGAATTCATGTGCTGGAACTGCTGAAGCCCGAACACCCTTAGAGCCTGAGCTGCCAGCAAAAGAAGCCACTGCCGTGAGAAGGCTGCACACCTCAGGGAAGAGCAGCCGCCACTCACCACAGCTGCAGAAAAGCCCATGCAGCAACGAAGACCCAGCACAACCAAAAACAACTAATTAAAAATTTTTTAAAGTAGGAGCCAATGTCATTCTCCACTTATGTTAAATGCTATTAAAGAGTCTGTATACACTACTACTGGAGAAGGCGATGGCACCCCAGTCCAGTACTCTTGCCTGGAAAGTCCCACGTACGGAGGAGCCTGGTAGGCTGCAGTCCATGGGGTCGCTACGAGTCGGCACGACTGAACGACTTCACTTTCGCTTTTCACTTTCATGCATTGGAGAAGGAAATGGCAACCCACTCCAGTGTTCTTGCTTGGAGAATCCCAGAGACAGAGGAGCCTGGTGGGCTGCCGTCTATGGGGTCACACAGAATCAGACACGACTGAAGCGACTTAGCAGCAGCATACTCTACTACTGTTGTGGTCAATATTTTACAGTTTAAATGAAATTAAGCTTCCCAGGTGGCACTAGTGGTAAAGAACCTGCCTGCCAATGCAAGAGATGTAAGAGACACAGGTTTGATCCTTGGGTTGGGAAGATCCCCTGGAGAAGGAAATGGCAACTGGCTCCGGTATTCTTGCTTGGAGAATCCCCTGGACAGAAAAGCCTGGAGGGCTATCGTCCAAGAGTTGCAGAGAGTCAGACAGGACTGAAGCAACTTAGCACAGCACAGGTTTTCTTCAGGTATGGAGCACTACATGACTGTACATTTGTGCCCAAATGTAAGAGCTGAGTAGTTGTTAGCTCTTGCACTGTGGGCCAACTCATTGGTAAAGGGCTTCACCTCCTTAGAGGAGAAGGCTTTTTCTTCAAACAAAGACTACATCATCTTGATAGGCCACTGAGCCCTGAGCTCCTAGGACTGCATCTGCAAAGAAAAATAAAAGGTGAAAGTGTTAGTTGTATCTGACTCTTTGCAGCCCCATGGACAGTAGTCTGCCAGGCTCCTCTGTCCATGGAATTCTCCAGGCAAGAATACTGGAGTGGGTAACCATTCCCAGTGGGTAGCCTTTCACTTCTCCAGGGCATCTTCCTGACCCAGGGATCAAACCCAGGTCACCTACATTGAGAGTGGATTCTTTATTGTCTGAGCCACCAGGGAAGCCTTGGTGCACCTGCCAAAAGGAGGTGCTTTTTCTAGTTGTGCTAGTTTGCATAACAGTGCATAAGGGTAGACACTAGGGTGGACATACCCTAGGGTGCATGCATTCATTTAGTGGGGCTAGAGTAAAGAGCCAAATCAAAGAATAGGCATCATGTAGGACTCAGAACCATCCTTTTTTCCATCCCCCAAACAGAAAACCTAGGCTTTCTTACTTAACCAATGTATGGTGCAAGACTTCATTTCTTCCTCAGTGAGTAACCCCAGAAACTTCTAGGTCCTCATGCAAAGAAACTTTGGGTGAGCCCTCTCACGTAATTTATAGATATGACAGAAGCTGAAACCCTACAGTCATTAAATAGTCCTATATAGTATCTGAATGTTTGATGTAATTTTTATAAAATCTTTCCTGAAAAAAATATTTTATATTTTGAATAACACCTTGCTCCATAATTGAAGTAAGAATAAGTAACAAACATTGCCAGCTATAAAGTGTACTTCTAGGGTTCACATTCATCTTGGACTGTATTCTCCTACACCTTAGATATGCCAGGTCTGATTAATGGAGTGGCAAAAAGCATGGTGATACAACTTGTTCCATTACAGGTTGTTAAGCAACATTTGTTGACTTGATTTAGTCAGTTCAGTTCAGTTCAGTTCAGTCGCTCAGTCATGTCCGATTCTTTGTGACCCCATGAATCGCAGCACGCCAGGCCTCCCTGTCTATCACCATCTCCCGGAGGTCTCTCACACTCATGTCCATCGAGTCCGTGATGCCATCCAACCATCTCATCCTTGGTCATCCCTTTCTCCTCCTGCCCCCAATCCCTCCCAGCATCAGAGTCTTTTCCAATGAGTCAACACTTCGCATGAGGTGGCCAAAGTACTGGAGTAAGCCGCCCCCCCTCCCCACCAGTCCCTCCTTCTCACTTTGGCAGAATAAATGGCAGAACTGAGTTCCCGGAAGGAAAAATGCGATGATGTACTGCTTCTAAGTCTTGAAGCGGGAGCTTCAGGTTTTAAACAACCTTTTATGAATAACTTGGCCTTTAAATTTCTTTTGAGAAACTCCCCGTATTTCTCACAGTTAGACAAGAAAACAGAGCAATACAACCCAAAGCAAAATGATCGCACGGTTGTAGCAACTTTATGGGACATTTTATTATATGAAAGAGGGATGATTCAGGGCCCTGGTCTGGAATTTGACCCATGATCCTGCCAGTTGTGTTTGTCTGGCCTTGAGACTCAGTTTCCCCATGCATACAACAGGGATAATATTACCGAGGTCTTGGGATCTCATAAGGATTCCATGAAATGACATGAAGCAGTTTTCCTCCACTGGGGCACTGCTGGCATGTGCGGAAGACCATGCTTCCTGGCTTGCGTCTATTCTAGCATTTCCAGAGCTTTCTCTCTCCCACTATGCTGCAGTTGCATCTCCTTCTCCAGACTTTGAGATGATCCAAAATATTATCCCCGCTTTCACATACATCCCTCCCACAGCATCTGAGAACAGTCTGGGAACTAGTGATCCAATACAGCTAATATCTCCATCTTCACCTCCACCACAAAAGAAACAATAAATAGGGATATTATACCTAATTCATGGGATTCTTAATTTTCTTCTGAGGTCTTTTGGGAAAAGGAATAAAGGAATAACTTTGGTGTAACTACATCCAGCTTCAGTAGAAAGGGTGAAAATTAGCACTGCATGCTTCCTACATGCCAGGTGCTTTTTACATCATATTACATCTTATGATCCTTAAGCAATGCCACCCCCAGGAGGTAGGCATTGTCATTTGCATTTTGCAAATATCAACCAGCAGCTCAGAAACCTTCCATAACACAGTGTCACCTGGTGATTTAAGTACAGAGCCTTGATTCAAACCCAGGCCCTCTGACTTACAGTTCAGTCCTTTGTGAAATAGATACTCTGCAGGTATGGGTGTCCTGGGTGTGCAATAAGTAGAAAATGGTGGTGAGTTCACTGGGGTAAAAAGATTAAATTGGAAAAAAGTTTTATTACAGCTATATTTCTAACTTTTTCCAGGGGCAGTCCAATTTTTAAGCTGTTCTGTTTCCCAATATGAATGAGAATCATTACTAAGTGGGCCTGTTCAATTCAGTTCAGTTCAGTCACTCAGTCATGTTCGACTCTGCAACCCCATGGACCACAGCACGCCAGGCCTCCCTGTCCATCACTAACTCCTGGAGCTTACTCAGATTCATGTCTGTTGAGTCAGTGATGCCATGTACTGAGCTGCAATGGAGAGGTTAGGACGTGGCCTTGGGAATCTGCCTGCAGTACTTTGACCAGCAAATGTGTTTCGACATAATCAATAATGAGACTACATTCTTCCCTCCCAACAACTGGCCTTGGGGGTTTAATGGGATTTTTAGGGCCCCAGGTGCTATAAACCATCTGCAAAAATATGTGAATGGCCCAGAGATCATTGGTTTGGGTGAAAGGCATTAAAGGTGCTGATTAACAACATGCTGACCAGAGATACATCTTTTGTTACTGGAACGTTATTGACCACAGTCATTTCAATATTCATTTACATAACAAAGCACCAGCAACAGGATTTGGTTTCTGCAAAATCCCCTGATCAATAGTGTGTTAAGACTTAAAATATATCAGGATAGACAAAAGAGGATGGGGTGGTGAGCTGTGGATGGCCGCTGTGGCATGGGACAACAGAGGGTCAGTCTTGAAAGGAGCAAGGGGATGGGACTCCTTATGGAGGACAGCAAGGTGCGGGTTGGGGGGCCGAGTGCATGCTCTGTGTGGATGTGGGCACGGGTGTGTGATAAGCCTTCACCCCGAGCTGATGCTGCACTTCTCACCCCAAAGCACTTTGACCCCCTAGGGGCGGCATGAAGCTCTTCTGGCCACTTCATACTAATAGAGTGATACTAATGATACCATGGATATTAATGGAGTCATATTAATGAGCTCCTTAAAGCGCAGGAGCTATTGTATTTGTTTCCTAGGCTGCATTAACAACCTTTCACAAACTGGGTGACTTACACAACAGAAACGGATTCTCACAGTTCTGAGGACAAGAAATCCAGGATCAAGGTGTCGGCAAGGCTGGGTCCTGAGGCTCCAAGGTGGGAGTCTGCTCCAGGCCGCTCTCTTTGCTCCTGTAATCTGAGGTGTTCCTTGGCTTGTAGAATCATCACCCTGATTGATCTCTGCCTTCATCCTTACATCTTCTTCTCCCTGTGTATGTGTCCCTGTGTTCAGCTCCCCTTTTTATAAGGACATCAGTCATATAGATTAGGGCCCATGCAACCTCATATTAGAGCTTCAGAGACATAAGAGCTGCAAGTTCGATCCCTGGATCAGAAAGATTCCCCTGGAGGAGGATATGGTAACCCACTCTAGTATTCTTGCCTGGAGAATCCCATGGACAGAGGAGCCTAGAGGGCTACAGCCTGTAGGGTTGCAAAGAGTCGGACATGACTGAAGCCGCTTAGGCTGAATGCACACAACCTCATATTAACTAATTACAGCTCAATGACTCTATTTCCCAACAAGACCACGTTCTGATATGCTGAGGATTAGGACTTCAACATTTGAATTTGTGGGTGGGAGACTCAATTCAGCAGATGTCTTTCCTAAATCTCTCCATCAGTTAAGCTACAGGTTTCAGCCCCTGCAAGTGACAAGAGCTACTGGAGATAACAGAGATGGAGTAAATCTCTCTCCTCTCCCCCCACCCCCAGGCCCCATTCATCCCGTGGCTTTGCCCGGCCTCATGAGCTGCCCTCACCCATAAGGTCTCTGAGGCCGATCGTTGCATCCACACTCCAGCTCGTGGAGACCAGAAAAGTAGAGGGCATGCCTCCTTCTGGGAGGGCCTGGCCAGGAGCTCCATGCAGTATCTTATCCCCTCCAGCAGGCAAGATGCTGGCTAAAGGCCACACCCAAGTGCAGGGGAGGCCAGCATCACTCCTGTCAAAGTGTCCTGACTTTTGTCCTATACTATTGAGAGTCACCGCAGTCTTTGAAAGTTAACAAATGATTGAAAGAATGACTAGAAAGTAGAAAGAAAAAGGAAAGACGGGAAGGAAGGAAGAAGGAAGGAAAGGAGGCAGGGAGGAGGAAAGCAAGGGGTAAAGAAAGTTGCTGGGGGGAGGGGGATTAATCATTCAGAAAAATCAACAAAATCTTACAGATGAATCAATACATAAAGCTGAGAAGGGGCTTCTGCTGTGACTGAAGCCCTGGGGGAAAGTGTCTGGAGCCAGCTTACTCACCCCCTCCTCACCCTCTGCTGTGCCCCACTTGACATCTCTGTGGGATCCAGCGTGGATGTGGGTTTACTGTGTAAACACGAGGCTGTTTGTGAAGGATGACATGTTCCCCATCTTGTTTTCAGAGGATGGGGCCAGCATGGCTGTGGCTGCTGGGAGCTGGGATCCTGGCCTCTGTCCACTGTCAGCCCTTTCCTGCCCGTGGAGATAAGAGCCTGAGGGTGCCTGAAACCGCCCATGGTCAGCTCTCAGAGTCCCTCCCCGCCTACCAGAAAATCACACCCACCCTTACCAGCTTCGCTTTGCGTCTGTACAAGCAGCTGGCAGCAGAAACCCCAGGAAACATCTTCTTCTCCCCAGTGAGCCTCTCCAGCACCCTGGCCCTGCTCTCTCTGGGGGCACAAGCTGATACCAGGACTCAGATCCTGGAGGGCCTCGGCTTCAACCTCACCGAGACCCCAGAAGCTGACATCCACCGGGGCTTCCAGAGCCTCATCCACACCCTTGACCTACCCAGCCCCAAACTGGAACTGAAACTAGGCAACTCTCTGTTCCTGGACACGCAGCTGAAGCCTCAGCAGCACATTTTGGACAACATCAAGGAGCTGTATGGAGTTTTTGCCTTTTCTGCCAACTTCACAAACTCTGATGCAACTAGGAAGCAGATTAATGGCTACGTGAGCAGGCAAACATACGGGCAGGTCGTGGACTGCCTGGAGGAGTTCACCCAAGACACGCTCATGGTTCTCTTGAATTATATGTTCTTTAAAGGTGAGGGCTGGCTCAGGCGCCTTCATCTCCAACCCTGCCCCTAAATGGCACCTATCTAAAATCTATAGCTGCATCTTCTGGAAGTTACCTCCCTATATTTAAATACTGGTCTTATCTGTTTTTATTGTTGTTTAGTCACTAAGTCATGTCTGATTCTTGCCACACCATGGGCTGTAGCCTTCCAGGCTCCTCTGTCCATGGGATTTCCTAGGCAAGAATACTGGAGTAGGTTGCCATTTCCGTTTCCAGTGGATCTTCCCAACCCAGGGATTGAACCTGCGTCTCCTGCATTGGCAGGTGAACTCTTTACCACTGAGCCACCAGAGAAGCCTTGGTCCTATATCACTACTTCTTAATTTATCAATATTTGATTTCTTTTGCCGTGTTTTTTCTGTTCTACTTTTACGCTGATTTTTTAATACAATTTACAGTTAATCTTACTTTTAGTAATTCACTATTAGGGAAATATTTTCTGTTTTATATTATTGCCTATTTCAAACCTACAGAAATATGTAGAAAATGACATAAAAACCTCCATGTACCTAGAATTAACACATACTAACATTTTGCCATTCACTTCAGGTTTTTTTTAAAAGTAATATTGCAGATACATTCAATTCCTTCTTAATCCTTCCCTGGTCCCATTTTCCTCCTTCCATCCCTCCCTAAAGGCAACCAGTATCCTAGGGTTGGTGTGTATTTCTCACATCCGTGGGTTTTCACACCATTAGGGTCTGAGTCTAAATTATTATTGGTTCTCCTGAGTCTGACACAGGTTTAAGGATGTGTTCAGGTTAAGGACATTTGCTGAATGAATGATTTTCAAGGTAAACTTTGGCTTTCTGTTTAAGGCCTCTAGGAATGTTATTCATTCATTCAAAAGCATACATTAAGTACAAACTATATCACAAGGACTTTCATTACCTTTTGGGGAAATCTGCTGGAGACAAAGTTTTTCAGTCCCTGGATTGGGAAGATTCCCTGGAGAAGGAAATGGTAAACCACTTCAGTATTCTTGCCTTGAGAACCCCATGAACAGTATGAAAAGGCAAAAAGATAGGACACTGAAAGATGAACTGCCCAGGTCGGTAGGTGCCCAATATGCTGCTGGAGATCAATGGAGAAATAACTCCAGAAAGATTGAAGGGATGGAGCCAAAGCAAAAACAATACCCAACTGTGGATGTGACTGGTGATAGAAACAAGATCCGATGCTGTAAAGAGCAATATTGCATAGGAACATGGAATGTCAGGTCCATGAATTAAGGCAAATTGGAAGTGGTCAAACAAGAGATGGCAAGAGTGAATGTCGACATTCTAGGAATCAGCGACCTAAAATGGACTGGAATGGGTGAATTTAACTCAGATGACCTTATATCTACTACTGTGGGCAGGAATCCCTCAGAAGAAATGGAGTCGCCATCATGGTCAACAAAAGAGTCTGAAATGCAGTACTTGGATGCAATCTCAAAAATGACAGAATGATCTCTGTTCGTTTCCAAGGCAAACCATTCAATATCACAGTTATCCAAGTCTATGCCCCAACCAGTAATGCTGAAGAAGCTAAAGTTGAACGGTTTTATGAAGACCTACAAGACCTTTTAGAACTAACACCCAAAAAAGATGTCCTTTTCATTTTAGGGGACTGGAACGCTAAAGTAGGAAGTCAAGAAACACCTGGAGTAACAGGCAAATTTGGCCTTGGAATGCGGAATGAAGCAGGGCAAAGATAATAGAGTTTTGCCAAGAAAATGCACTGGTCATAGCAAACACCCTCTTCCAACAACACAAGAGAAGACTCTGCACATGGACATCACCAGATGGTCAACACCAAAATCAGACTGATTATATTCTTTGCAGCCAAAGATGGAGAAGCTCTATACAGTCAGCAAAAACAAGAGCAGGAGCTGACTCAGATCATGAACTCCTTATTACCAAATTCAGACTTAAATTGAAAAAAGTAGGGAAAACCACTAGACCATTCAGGTATGACCTAAATCAAATCCCTTATGATTATACAGTGGAAGTAAGAAATAGATTTAAGGGCCTAGATCTGATAGATAGAGTGCCTGATGAACTATGGAATGAGGTTCGTGACATTGTACGGGAGACAGGGATCAAGACCATGCCCATGGAAAAGAAATGCAAAAAAGCAAAATAGCTGTCTGGGGAGGCCTTACAAAGAGCTGTAATTTAGTCAGAGGAACATTAACTTCAACATCAGAAGACTTGGGTTCTAATTGCCACTGGTTATGGCCATGACCAGTTTTTGCTTGATTGTTTTCAAAGAATAACAGGTCTTTGTTTAATTACTTATTTATTTCTTTGTGGTTGCACTGGGTCTTTTTTGCTGTGCCAGCTTTCTCTAGTTGCGGTGACCTGGGGCTAGTCTCTAGTTGTGGCGTGTGGGCTTCTCATTGTGTTAGCTTCTCTCATTTCAGCACAAAGCCTCTAGAGTGCAGGTTCAATAGTTGTGACACCTGGGCTTAGATGCCCTGGGGCATGTAGGATCTTAGTTCCTTGACCAAGGATGAAACCTGTATCCCCTGCATTGACAGGTGGATTCTAAACCACAGGACCACCAGGGAAGCCTCTGGCCAGTTTTCTAAGCTACAAAATGATGGTTAAACCAATTTTTTCTTATTTCACTTGGTTTTTGTGAATACTGAATGAGTATATTTGAGAAACTATAAAAGCAGTGGATAATGTAAGTTATTGTTATCATCTGCTATCCACAAGGACATAGAAAACATTTTATAATGAAAGATTCTTCACATAATATTGCTTAATTATATGGGCTCTTTTAAAGTATATAAATAGAAAAAATTGATATTGATGAAAATGTATATTTAAATTTAGATATAATCTCCCCATTATTGCAGCATATTTTCAAAGACTAGTTTTATTACAATTAAATTTCAAAGTATAATCATTCCTTTCATTTAAAAATTATTACACAACTTATTAGTGTCATAATGTGTATACATATGAACAATTCATTTCCAAACCTCATAGAATATTTGAAAAAATTCACTGAAGGTGTACTGTAGGCCCTTGGATCCATTCCTATCCAGTTGCATGAAGTTAAGCAGATTCTTTCTCTTCAGAATACTATGATTTTCCCTTATGAATACTATGATTGTAAGAATTTAAATAAATAACTTCACCCAAACACTAGCACATAGTCTTGTGAACATGTTAGTAATAGGTTGCCTTAAGAAAAGCTGCACTCTTTCTTAGGACCTGGACCTGCTGCTTCCCTGGTGGCTCAGAGGTTAAAGCGTCTGCCTGCAACGTGGGAGACCTGGGTTCAACCCCTGGGTGGGGAAGATCCCCTGGAGAAGGAAATGGCAACCCACTCCAGTATTCTTGCCTGGAGAATCCCATGGATGAAAGAGTCTGGTGGGCTACCGTCCACGGGGTCGCAAAGAGTCGGACACGACTGAGTGACTTCACTTCACTTCACTTCACCTGCTATAGATATCTTTCCCCATTTCTCCTTTAGGTAACTCATGAAACTAAAAAGATTATTTTCTCAGAGAGATATTCTGAGTTGGAAGAGGGCTAAACAGAGGCAAGCTGCTCTGGAAATAAGAAATAAGCTGGTTAAAGTCAAATGCATATTAGAGGTGGTAACAAGATGAGGTTAATTCCTGAAAGACTGATACTGAGAGGGCCACAGAAGAACCAAAGTCAGGGTAAGTGACAGAGTACTCCTCATTTACCTCTAATGACATTTTGAAAATCTTTTTCTTATTTATGTACTTGTGTATGAAAGTAATTCCTTTTGCTCTGAACTTTTTGTATTTTAGGGTTTTAGCCCTTTTGCTCTGAAAATCTTTTTGTATTTCTTATGCATTAGCTCTGAACTTCCAAACACTCAAGGCAAAAACAAAAGCAATGGACCATATCACTATCATTATCTGCTAAAAGAAGCATTAACAGTTCTTCTGCATTGAAACATATATTGTATGGAAGCCATTTTCAAAGACAATCATGTCAAGAGTGTAGCAAAAAAAACTCAGTAGATCGGTTGATAAGACAAATTTGTCAGTCAGTCACTTAGTAGTGTCCAACTCTATGAAACCTCATGCCCTGCAGTACACCAGGCTTCCCGGTCCATCACCAACTCCAGGACCTTGCTCATGTCCATCAAGTCAGTGATGCTATCCAACCATCTCATCCTCTGTTATCCCCTTCTCCTCCTGCCTCCAGTCTCTCCCAGTATCAGGATCTTTTCTAATGAGTCAGTTATTTGCATCAAGTGGCCAAAGTATTGGAGTTTCGGCTTCAGCCTCAGTCCTTCTAATGAATATTCAGGATTGATTTCCTTTAGGATTGACTGGTTTGAGCTCCTTGTAGTGCAAGGAGCTCTCAAGAGTCCTCCAACACCACAGTTCAAAAGCATCAATTCTTCAGTGCTCAGCTTTCTTTATGGTCCAACTCTCAAATCCATACATGACTACTGGAAAAACCATAGCTTTGACTAGACAGACCTTTGTTGGCAAAGTAATGTCCCTGCTTTTTAATATACTGTCTAAGTTTGTCATATTTTTTCTTCTAAGGAGCAAGTCTTTTAATTTCATGGCTACAGTCACCATCTGCAGTGATTTTGGAGCCAAGAAAACAAAAATTTGTGGAAAGTATTAAAAGTAATTTCCTAGTTTCTTAAATATAGAAAAGTCAATTGGAATGGCAGTCAATTGTTTCTATTAAACAGTATGAAAATAGGAAGACTTCTTTAAGTGTTACTCTTGAATTTCATACCATTCTTCACCCACGACCCACTATTTTATTTCTATATCATGCATCCATTGATTCTTATGATTTCTTGGTTTTGTGTTTCTTGGGAAAGCTAGCAGAACTTTTGTAAACTTTTACTTTTGTATTTCCACATGAGGTTGCCCATAAATATACAGGGAAACCTCCATGAATCCTTCATTCTTCCTCATCTATCATTGATACTTTGTGCAATTATTGCACAGTAACAGAACCAGGAAGTTGACAATAGTATCATCCACAGAGCTTATTTAGATGTCACCATTTACACATGGATGTGTGTGTGTGTGTGTATGGTTCTATGCAATTTTATCTCATGTGTAGCTTCAGGTAACTACCACCACAATCAAATACAGAATTGTTTCATAACCACAAGTTTCCTTCTTGCTACCCGCTGAAGCCATACCCACCCTTCCCTCCAGTTCCTAACCCTTAACCTGTTCCCATCTTTATAATTGTGTTATTTCAAGAATGTTATAAAAATGGAACCAAAGCAGCCTTGGCTTTTTTCACTCGAAATAATTTCCTTGAGATCCCTTCAAGTTGTTGTGTGTATGAAATTGAGGTTTTTAAAGTCTAAATGAAGTCATCTGTCTTCAGACGTCTTATTTGAAAGTCAATCCACGTAATTGTAAGTGATTATCCTCATTTGGAAAAAAAAAAAAAGAAAAGAAACTACTTTTAGGTGAGACAACTGTGTATCCAAGTTACCTTGCTTTTCCTGTTTTATTTACACAATACTGATCCTTATCTGTTCAGATAATCATACACAGAGCATCTGACTGGCTACTAAAAAAATCTTGTTCTTGTATCAGCCTTCTAGATTAATTAGCTCATATGTCTTACATTACAGTTCATTAGAGCATTCAACTGAAATTTCTATTACAAAAAAATCTATGCTTTTTAAAGGAAATATAGATTACTTCATAAACATTTAGTCTCCAGCTAATGTGGTAAATAAAGGATGGCAACATTCTTAAAAGACAGGCAGTTTGCAGTAGAAGGTACACTTCTTAATCTCTTTTCTAAAACTTTTTTCTTAATTTTTAAAAGGAAATTGCATTGAACAGAGAGAAAGTGTATATTCTCAGTCTTTTCAAGGTCCTTGCATCTTGTTACTCTTACTGAACTTTGATCTTTCCCTGAGAACTCTGTGCCTCCCTCAAGTATGACCTATTTACTTTCCACATCTCCTATATACAAGGTCTGGAGATGAATCGAGTCACTTCCAGAACATTCTTCTCCCTCCTGGAACACTCCAGCTTTGAAGTTCCTGCCATCAAGGCATTTCAACTGCTGTCTCTCTTTGTTGTCATCATCTGCGGATTTGCAGATCACTCACACTTACAGGTATTAAAGATTCAAATACCCATGAAAATGATCTTTCCAACATTCTGAACTCACAGTACCATGGTCTCTTCTACTCCAATGATCATGTCCTTTAATCTTACTTCAGCCACCTACTCACGTGGACATGCCCCTAGACATTGTCATTCTTCAGTTCAGTTCAGTTCAGCCGCTCAGTCGTGTCCAACTCTTTACGACCCCACGAATTGCAGCACGCCAGGCCTCCCTGTCCATCACCAACTGCTGGAGTTTACCCAAACTCACATCCATCGATTCAGTGATGCTATCCAGTCATCTCATCCTCTGTCGTCCCCTTCCCCTTCTGCCCCCAATCCCTCCCAGCATCAGGGTCTTTTCCAATAGCTAACCCTTTGTATGAGGTGGCCAAAGTACTGGAGTTTCAGCTCTAGCATCAGTCCTTCCAAAGAACACCCAGGACTGATCTCCTTTAGAGTGGACTGGTTGGATCTCCTTGCAATCCAAGGGACTCTCAAGAATCTTATTGTCATTCTTAGTAACTGCATATCCTCTAAAATCTCAAATTCAAACATCATAGCATTTCCTAACTTTCTACCTCACCCACTTTAGTCACTTGATCCAACAGCTCTGAAAACCTCTGATCCCAGATCCACTTGATTATCCACTGCCCCTTTGTGCCCTCACTTCACACTTTATCTGGTTTAATTTCCATAGTCCATAATGATAATCACACCCCGCTTACCCTGCCCCTTTTTGAATATTACATCTGCAGTATTCACATGCCAACCTCAACCTTGGTGAAACCCATTGTTCAGTCTATGTGGTGACACCTGCACAGCTGACAGCAGCTGAAAAAACAGAGGCTGGTCTGAATTTAAATTTGTGACCTTATATACCCTTCATCTAGTTAGTGTATTGTTATGTTTAACAATATTTTATATTAATATATTATGTTAATAATAACATTATGTTTCTCTCAGACACTTACTTTCTCTCTCTACTGGATGATTATCTCTCTTTCTTTTATACTCTGAAATCTCCAACACTTCCTGCCTCATCTCACTCTCAGAGGATGTCCTTGCTTTCCATTTCACTGAAAGAATAAAAGAAATTAGAAGAGAGATTTCATAAGCACTCTTCTCCTCTCTGCCAGCTTATTCCTCTGCTCACATATTTCACCTTTCCTCTGGTTACTATGGAAAAGCTGGCTGCGGCCACCTTGCTCACTTGTCTGTGAATTCCATCCCCCTTCATCCCCTCAAGGGTGTCCCTGGTGGCTCAGATGGTAAAGAGTCTGCATGCAATGCAGGAGACCCGGATTCAATCCCTGAATTGGGAAAATCCCCTGGAGAAGGAAATGGCAACCTCCTCCAGTATTCCTGTCTGGAAAATCCCATGGACAGAGGAGCCTGGTGGGTTACAGTCCATGGGGTTACAAAGAGTCAGACACAATTGAGCGACTAACACTTTCACTTCCTCAAGAACATAGTTTCTGCAATTCCTCCACCCCTAGTATTGTTAATTTTCCCTTTCTATTTGATCATTTTCATCAATATATATCCTTGTTATAATTTATCCTGTGTATTAAAAAAAAAAAAAACCCTCTTAACCCCACTGTCCCTTCTAGCTCTTCCCCGATCCTCTGTGCCCCTTCTCAGAGAAGCTTTCTGAAAGCATCATCTCCACTACTGTCTTCAATTCCTCTTCTTCTTGAGCCTACTGGTCTTCCACTTTTATCACTCCACCAAAGCTCAAAGCTCCTCTGATCAGAGCAGTAGTTCACCCCCTACCCATTTCATAACTGAATTCTCAGCCCTTAAATTAATTGACCTATCAGTTGCATTTGACAAAACTGATTATTCTCTCCTCCTTCAAACACTTTCTTCAGAACTCTACATTCTCTGTTGTTGTCGTCTTTTTTTTAATCTCTTCTTTTATGTTCTGAAGCTTAGACATCTGTTTATCTTTTCATCATTTACTAGAGGATCTCATCCAGTTTCATTACTTTAAATACCATCTATATACTGATTACCCCCAAATCTGTTCTCTAGCATAGTTCTCTCCCCTGAACTCCAAGCTCATATACCTAAGTTCCTAATGAAATGATTCTTTTATATGTCTCAAAGTTAGCTCAAACATAACATATCCCAAATTCTGGTTTCCCTTTCCAAAGTCTCTTCCCCATGCAGTATTCCCCATCTTAGTGAAAAGCTTTGGATTCTTCCTTGATTTGCCACTTTCTATTACCACTAACATCCCATCTATTAATAAACCCTGTCTTCTCTACCTTCAGAATAGTCTCAAGTTCTAGCCACTCTTCACTTCACCTCTACAGATAGCAACCTGGTTTTCAAGCTGCCACTAGATTATATAACTCAACTAGAAACAGTAGCTTCAGAATTCACTTACCAGCTTTGTCTTATCCATCTTAACAGTGTTTTCTGCAACATAGCTACAGTTATCTTCAGAAATGAGATTATCTCACTTCCTCCCCAAAACCCTCCAATTCATTTCTGGTTTACTTGGAGTAAAAGCCAATAAGCTTACAAAGTCTGGAAAGACCTTACATTATCTGGCACCCAGTACATCATTCAAACAGGGAAGGTCAAACAGAGTTCTTCTCCTTTGTCCAACATTCCCAAGATCAAAATGGACTGTTATTTATCTTTGCCTGAGTCTGGCTTATAGAGCTCTGTCCGAAAAATAATATAAGGCATCTTTTGGGAGCTGGACTCATAGCTCAGTTGGTAAAGCGTCTGCCTGCAATGCAGGTGACCCTGGTTCGATTCCTGGGTTGGGAAGATCACCTGAAGAAGGAAATTGGCAAGCCAATATTCTTGCTTGGAGAATCTCATGGACAGAGGAGCCTGTCCTTGGAGTCTCAAGAGTCAGACACGACTTAGTGACTAAACAACTACTACTTCATCATTCTCTTCATCCCTAATCATTCTCCCATTTCCATATTCTCTTCTAGCTCTTCCAGTCCCCTTGCTGCTTCCCGAACATGATAAGCACGTAAGGACTTTGTTCCTGTTATTCCACCACCTGGACACCACTTCCACTGGCTACATTCTTGGCTCACTCCTTTACTTTCCCTGATTCTCTCCTCAGATAAACGCTATCACCAACCCTAACCACCTGTCGTTTTTGCTTCATGTATCACTTTAAACCTTATCATCTTCAGATATGCCATTGTGTGCTTGCTAGTCTCAGCATTTTCTTTTCCTCACAGAATATAAGCTCTATAAGGGCAGGAACGATGCTCAGCACCTTGAATAGGCCCTAGCACAAAACAGGTTCTCAGTATTTATTGGAAAATATTTATTTCTGATGCAAAAATATAATAGCTACCCAAACTATTTTTAAAGATGAATAAATATACTGTATTGTTTTGTTCTGTTTTGGTCAAGTCAAACACCTTGTGGGGTCTTAGTTCCCCAACCAGGGATTGAACCAGGGCCTTCAGCAGTGACAGCATAGAGACCTAACCTGTGGACCAACAGGGAACTCCCTAGGCTTTATGTTCAACACAAAGAATTGAAGGAAATATATTTATATTTCAGGTTAATTTTTAAAAATGTTTATCATTAAGCAATTTCAAGCTAACAGAAAAGTTGCAAGAATAATACAAATAACTCCCATCTATCCTTCACTATACTCATAACCAGTTACATTTTCATAACACACAAGGCAATAAATTGCAGACATCACTCTCCTTTATTCCTGAACACTTCAATGTACATACTGGTTTCTTAATATCTTCTGAATTCAAAAGGAAATAAGTAAATTTTAAAAACCATAAACAGACTAACATGGAACATTATAAGCCCACAGTGCACTTCTTTCTGGGTTTATGAATAATGGCAACCCACTCCAGTGTTCTTGCCTGGAGAACCCCTGGTGGGCTGCCATCTATAGGGTCACACAGAGTCGGACACGACTGAAGTGACTTAGTAGCAGCAGCAGCAAGATTATTAAAAGTATTTATATACTGAGTTCTGACTCAGTTACTTGATGAGCAATCTATATTCTTTGTGCCATTCTCTCATCAGTTCAGTTCAGTCGCTCAGTCGTGTCCGACTCTTTGCGACCCCATGAATCACAGCACACTAGGCCTCCCTGTTAATTACCATCTCTTGGAGTTCACTTAGACTCACGTCCATCGAGTCCGTGATGACATCCAGCCATCTCATCCTTGGTCGTCCCCTTCTCCTCCTGCCCCCAATCCCTCCCAGCATCAGAGTCTTTTCTAATGAGTCAACTCTTCTCATGAGGTGGCCAAAGTACTGGAGTTTCAGCTGTAGCATCATTCCTTCCGAAGAAATCCCAGGGTTGATCTCCTTCAGAATGGACTGGTTGGATCTCCTTGCAGTCCAAGGGACTCTCAAGAGTTGTCTCCAACACCACAGTTCAAAAGCATCAATTCTTCAGCGCTCAGCCTTCTTCACAGTCCAACTCTCACATCCATACATGACCACAGGAAAAACCATAGCCTTGACTAGACGGACCTTAGTCAGCAAAGTAATGTCTCTGCTTTTGAATATACTATCTAAGTTGGTCATAACTTTTCTTCCAAGGAGTAAGCGTCTTCTAATTTCCTGGCTGCAGTCACCATCTGCAGTGATTTTGGAGCCCCCAAAAATAAAGTCTGACACTATTTCCACTGTTTCCCCATCCATTTCCCATGAAGTGATGGGACCAGATGCCATGATCTTCGTTTTCTGCATGTTGAGCTTTAAGCCAACTTTTTCGCTCTCCTCTTTCACTTTCATCAAGAGACTTTTTAGTTCCTCTTCACTTTCTACCATAAGAGTGTATAAAAACAAACTTAATAGTATAAAATAACTTGATGTACTTGGGCAATAAGAAAGATATGCTGTATAGAAAAGGTAATTTGAATTGGAACTGTTTGTCTTATGCATTAATATTGCTACCAGAAAAGATAAATGCAGATAATATGTGACAAGTACAACAAGAGATGATCACAAAGCTCTAGGAAAACATTTCAGTGATTTCAACAAATCCCTATAGCAGTTCCCAAGTAGAAGAGGTTACGCTGAATAGAGATAAAAGGGGTCAGAGAGAAAGAGGCATTTGAGCTTGGGTTCCAATGATTAAGAAAAGAAAAGGAGCGAATATTTCCCCAGAACACAGAGCAAGAGCAAAGGCACAGAGGTAAGAAAGTGAAATCTGTGCCCAGGGAGCAGCAGGGAGACCAGTCTGCTTGGAATGTGAATATAAATGAAACAGAGCGACACAAGAGAGTGGATGCAAAAGAGGTGGGCGGGGCCTGATCCAGAAGGATGCTGCATATTGGCCTATGGGTTCTGAACACACTGAAAGTGAACAGAGAAGTGGGAAATGGAAAACACTACAGGTATTTCAACAGAAATTAAAGCACTTGGAATGGGACTCTAGGACCATGTTTAGAAAAAGAGGAACTTGAAAAATGTTTGTGAGAATATCTCAGTGATCCAGCTGTCCTAGAGCTATTGGGAAGGTAAACTATTAAGAATTTGTTCAGTGAATGAGAAGAAGTCATATGTTATCTTAACCTTTTAGACCTAGATATCAAAAAAAAAAAAAATGGTAGCAATATTGTAATTAGGGACTACCTTAAAGGGTAATCTGATGAGAAACTGGACCACAACATCTTTGTTCATGAGTTCACTAGCAGCTACCATGGTACCTGGTGGTCATTCAGTCCATATTTATTTTTAAAAAATGAATAGATTAAGATAACGAATTGAAAGATAGGTTTACAGCAAATTACATTTTAAGTATAATTTTATTTGCTTCTTTATGCCTGTGCTGGGTCTTCGTTGCTCTGCAGGCTTTTCTCTAGTTGTGGTGAGCGGGGGCTGCTCTTCATTGTGGTGCTCAGGCTTCTCTTGCGTCTAGGGCATGTAGGTTCAGTAGTTGTGGCAACTAGGCTTAGAGCATGGGCTCAATATTTGTGGTGCAGGGGCTTAGTTAGGGCTTCCCAGGTGGCACAGTGGTAAAGAATCTGCCTGCCAATGCAAGAGACATAAGAAACTCAGGTTTGATCCGTAGATAGGGAAGATCCCCTGGAGGAGAAAATGGCAATCCACTCCAGTATTCTTGCCTGGAGAATCCAATGGACAGAAGAGCCTGGCAGGATACAGTTCATGGGCTTAGTTGCTCCACCGCATGTGGGATCTTCCTGGACCAGGGATGGAACCCATGTTTCCTAAACCACTGAGCTACCAGGGGAACCCAGGACAAATTATGTTTTTAAGAGTGTGTAGAGATAACCGGCAGACCAAAAGAAAGAACTGAATCTTGGGGGATTGTCAAATTTATTGTGAGATTATGTTGAATTGATCTAACACTTATTGAATCTTTTTAAATTAACCTGGACTTGAGATTAAAAAAAAACAAAAAACAAAAAAGAATAGTAAACTACTGTTCCTACCCTGGATGTGTTAACGGTTAGTTTGACTAGAAATTCATATTCAGATTGTTTTTCTAGATAAAAGTGATTATTTGATTAGATCTTCAAGGTAGGAAAAGACAGAAGTTCGATAGACTATTTAAGAGTACCTAATTAATGTGTGCAGAGAAGGCAATGGCACCCCACTCCAGTCCTCTTGCCTAGAAAATCCCATGGACGGAGGAGCCTGGTGGGCTGCAGTCCATGGGGTCGCTAAGAGTCGGACACGACTGAGCGATTTCACTTTCACTTTTCACTTTCATGCATTGGAGAAGGAAATGGCAACCCACTCCAGTGTTCTTGCCTGGAGAATCCCAGGGATGGGGGGAGCCTGGTGGGCTGCCGTCTATGGGGTCACAGAGAGTCGGACACGACTGAAGCGACTTAGCAACAAAAGCAACAATTAATGTGTGAGAGGAAGAATAGCTAAATGAGACAGACGAAGACTTCTCAGAGAGGTCAGAATGGAGAGATAAAATGGGAAAACCATTATCAGGGGGCTTCCCTGATAGCACAGTTGGTGAAGAATCCACCTGCAATGTGGGAGACCTGGATTTGATCTCTGGGTTGGAAAGATCCCCTGGAGAATGGAAAGGCTACCCACTCCAGTATTCTGGTCTGGATAATTCCAAGGACTGTATAGTCTACGGGGGTCTCAAAGAGTCAGACACGACTGAGTGACTTTCACTTTCAATAGGAAAATGGAGAAGATGTAATGTCACAGAAGCCAGCAGAAGTGAAGATTTCAGTGCATGTGATAGTGTTGAGAAATCAGGTTATTGGTGACCCAGAAAATGTTAACCATAAAAACAGATGCTAAAATGGAAAAAGGTTAAGAAATGCATGGGGAACTAAAGACATGAATGTCAGTTACCCTCAGAAGAAACTTGGCACTGAAAGAAAAGGCAGGAAAAAAGGACACTTGGGGCTTCCTTGATAATCCAGTGGTTAGGAATCAACCTGCCAATGCAGAGGACATGGGTTTGATCCCTGGTCGGGGAAGATCCCACATGCCTCGGAGCAACTAAGCCCAAGCAACGTAACTACGGAGCCCACATTCTAGAGCCTGTGCTCTGCAACAAGAGAAGCCACACAATGAGAAACCCAGTGCACAGCCACTAGAGAGTAGCCCCCTGCATGCTACAACCAGAAAAAGCTCAAACAGCAATGAAGACCCAGGGCAGTAAAAAAACAAAAAAAAAATTTTAAGCTAATTTAAGAATAAAGGAAAATTGGGACTTCCCTGGCAGCCCAGTGGTTAAGACTTCATCTCCCACAAAACAGTAATGTTTTCATACTTACCCAGTTTATTCATTTATATGCTCATTCATTCAGTGAAAATATTTATTTTTGTTATTTTTTTTTTTTAAGACTTTACTTTCCAATGTAGGGAGTGCAGATTCAATCTCTGATCAAGGAGCTAAGATCCTACATGGGTTATCATCAAAAAAGCAAAACATAAACCAGAAGCAATGTAGTAACAAATTCAGTAAAGACTTTAAAAATGGTGAAAATCTTAAAAAAAAAAAAAAAAGAATAAAGGAAAATCAACTGTCATTTAGGATATATAAAACTGAATTTTTTTGGCACGGGAGGATTTGGGAACAGAAAAATTGACAATCACCTTTTTTTTCCTTCTCCTTCCATGTTCTTTACATATTTACATATACCCATATCACACCACAGTATTAGGTCTGAGTTTCTGTCTCCCCTTCTTGACTGAATTCTTTGACTATCTCTCCTTTGAAGACCTGGCACCTGGCATGTAGCGGTCATTCAGAAATTTGTAGAGCTTGAACTGAAAATTCAAAAGAAAATATTTGAAGGAACTTGGTCCTAAAGGAAGTAGAAGACTTTAGGGTGGAAGAGAAAGCTTTGAAAACAAAGCAAAAAGGACACTTCTGTCTTTGAGGCAAAGGGAGAAAACTGGACCCGTGAAAGTATAGAGAGTGTAGGAAAGCTGAGGAAATCCTATCAAATGTGCCTATCTGGTTAAGAAGGAGCTAAGTGCAGGGAGACAGGGATCAAGACCATCCCCATGGAAAGGAAATGCAAAAAAGCAAAATGGCTGTCTGGAGAGGCCTTACAAATAGCTGTGAAAAGAAGAGAGGTGAAAAGCAAAGGAGAAAAGGAAAGATATAAGCACCTGAATGCAGAGTTCCAAAGAATAGCAAGAAGAGATAAGAAAGCCTTCTTCAGTGATCAATGCAAAGAAATAGAGGAAAATAACAGGATGGGAAAGACTAGAGATCTCTTCAAGAAAATTAGAGATACCAAGGGAACATTTCATGCAAGGATGGGCTCGATAAAGGACAGAAATGGTATGGACCTAACAGAAGCAGAAGATATTAAGAAGAGGTGGCAAGAATACACAGAAGAACTGTACAAAAAAGATCTTCATGACTCAGATAATCATGATGATGTGATCACTAATCTAGAGTCAGACATCTTGGAATGTGAAGTCAAGTGGGCCTTAGAAAGCATCACTACGAACAAAGCTAGTGGAGGTGATGGAATTCCAGTTGAGCTGTTTCAAATCCTGAAAGATGATGCTGTGAAAGTGCTGCACTCAATAGTCCAACCTAGATAGCATTTTCAAAAGCAGAGACATTACTTTGCCAACTAAGGTCCGTCTAGTCAAGGCTATGGTTTTTCCTGTGGTCATGTATGGATGTGAGAGTTGGACTGTGAAGAAGGCTGATCGCCGAAGAATTGATGCTTTTGAACTGTGGTGTTGGAGAAGACTCTTGAGAGTCCCTTGGACTGCAAGGAGATCCAACCAGTCCATTCTGAAGGAGATCAACCCTGGTATTTCTTTGGAAGGAATGATGCTACAGCTGAAACTCCAGTACTTTGGCCACCTCATGAGAAGAGTTGACTCATTGGAAAAGACTCATGCTGGGAGGGATTGGGGGCAGGAGGAGAAGGGGACGACCGAGGATGAGATGGCTGGATGGCATCACGGACTCGATGGATGTGAGTCTGAGTGAACTCCGAGAGATGGTGATGGACAGGGAGGCCTGGAGTGCTGCGATTCATGGGGTCGCAAAGAGTCGGACACGACTGAGTGACTGAACTGAACTGAAGTGCAGGGAGGCATACATTTGCAAGAGAGTTAGAGAAAATGGGATAGGGAGTTAATAAAAAGCTTGTTCAGGTCCAAGCTAGGAGTGCTAACTTCATAATACTTGGCTCAGTTGTTCTCAACCTTGGATGTGTATTAGAATCAATTGGGTAACTTTTTTTTTTTTTAACATAATTTATGTTCTAGCTTACAGAAATTTTGATTTAGGAGATCTAGAAAGACACCCTGGTTTTGTTATTTTTAAAACCGTTAAGTATTGCTAATGTGAGATAAGAACTTCTGACTTCAGTATTTAAACAGAAAGTGCTTAGCATTCATTATTGACACTGTCTGGATTTTAAAGAGAGAAAAAAAATGACAGTAGACAGGTCTACTGTTCATATGTATAAAGACAGTGAACAGGATAATTCTATATATTACAGTTCACTGACTTTCATCCGTGCTTTAGCTACTTTGAAAGAAATTATCAATTATGGTGCTGGTTTTTCCCTAAGGTTCACAGACTTCTATGAAGTAGTATCTTAATGGTATCCTCTTCTTGGGAGAGGTCAGAGCCCCTCTGCTGGCCTGAATGCCATTTGTTGTTTTATGCAAATTAAAATGCAAAACTTCATATGTTCCTGTTGAATACCAGATAGCTCAGAGAGAGCAATGGAAAGAGCTTGCTTTATTATTATATTTTTACTAACACTAATACAAATAAGATCACTTCACATAGTCCAGCTTGATAAAGCTATAATCCTATCATCAATAACTGGAAATGAATCTGTATACTTGACACTCTGATTAGAGGAGACTAAATGTAGTGTTAAGGATAATATATCTGTGGCAAAAAAAAGCGGGGGGGGGGACTCTAAATAAGACACCAATCTCTATTTAGTTCTGACACAAAAGTCAGTTCACTATAAACAGAAACTTACAATATGTTTCAGGAAATTTTTATTTTTCTTTTATTTTGTTTCAATTGCATACTTAACAAGCAATAAAAAGATCTGATACAATCCAGTTGTTAGTATTCTTTGAAAACTGATTACAAAGCAAATTTCTTTCATCCAAATATAGTGGGAAGAATAATTTTTAGCCTCCTGTTACATGTCAGACACTGAAGTAACTGTATCATTTCATCTAATCCTTATACTCTCACCCTAAGGTGGCATATCTTATTACTTGTGTTTTACAGAAGAGGAAATTAACTTTCGCAGAGCCTGTAAAATGATAAAATCAGGGTTGAACCCAGATCTGTCAGCAAGCCCAAGTACTTACCCATGATGTTACACTGCGTGCGTGCATGCTCAGTCACTCAGTCACGGCTGACAACCCTATGCACTGTAGCCCGCCAGGGTCCTCTGTCTGTGGGATTTTCCAGGCAAGAATACTGGAGTGGGATGCCATTTCCTACTCCAGGGGATCTTTCTGACCCAGGGATCAAACCCACATCTCCCATGTCTCCTGCATTGGCAGGTAGGTACTGTGCCATCTGGGAAGTCAATGATGTTATATTACCCATCAGAAATTAAGGCTGAAAGCAATTCCTACATGCAAGTCTCTTGATTATTCTACGGTGTTTTAGGGTGTGGTTCTTTCTCTGGACAGTCTTTACTCTTTTGTACTCCCACAAAATTTTGAAATGAAAACTCACTGAGAAAGAGTTCTGGATCTTCTTTTGTACAGAGCAAGAAAATGCTGATACTAGTGGGGTTTTGTTGCCCTTGTCTTTTTCTTTTTATAAGTATGCATTTCAACCCATTTGCATAACAAGCTATTTGTAGGAATTATGAGACAAAAGGTCGAAGAAGTAGTCAATATAAGTATATTGAAGGACAAAGGCTACATAAGACTATATTAAGTGCCTCTACAGTTGAGATTTATGCTACTCTATTGCCATCTTCTGGTTTTGTTCCAAAATGCATTTTATAAATGTTAATCTGGTTGTGCAGATAGGCTAGAAATATTTTCATAGCATCCTGTATCACATATGTAAATTCTAAAGGTTGCAACAGACAGTATAACTTTAGACTAAGCTCTTAATGTTTATGTATTAGTTTACTTATTTGTTAATGCATTTATGCATTCTTTGAACTTAATGCCCAGCATTATTGAGGCATCATAGTCAGCTGCATACAAGCTGGAGAACACTATCCATTATTATACTATATTGTACAGTCACTCAGTCATATCTGACTCCGCAACCCGAGGGACTGCAGCACTCCAGGTTTCCCTGTCCTTCACCATCTCCCAGAGCTTGTCAAATTTATGTCCATTGAGTCAGTGATGCCATCCAACCATCTCATCCTCTGTCATCCCCTTCTCCTCCTGCCTTCAATCTTTCCCAGCATCAGGGTCTTTTCAAATGAGTCAGCTCGCCGCATCAGGTGGCCAAAGTATTGGAGCTTCAGCTTCAGCATCAGTCCTTCCAATGAATATTCAGGGTTGATTACCTTCAGGATTGACTGGTTTGATCTCCTTGCAGTCCAAGGGTCTCTCAAGAGTCTTCTCCAACACCACAGTTTAAAAGTATCAATTCTAGAGCACTCAGCTTTCCTTATGGTCCAACTCTCATATCCATACATATGTTTTATTATACTTAAAATATATTTAAAACTCTACCTATAACACCATCCAATAAACTTGAATCTATATATAGGATAACAAGACAGATCTGAAATCAAAACTTTTAATGCCTTAAAGTTGGCATATCTATACTACAAAGGAGGAAGCAAGTTATTAACCTGCTAACTGAAGCTAACTACAATTCTACTTGGTTAGATCTGTCTGCTGGATTTCATTTTAATTACTTCGGTTCGGTTCAGTCACTCAGTCATGTCTGACTCTTTGCGACCCCATGAATTGCAGCATGCCAGGTCTCCCTGTCCATCACCAACTCCCAGAGTTTACCCAAACTCATGCCCATCGAGTCAGTGATGCCATCCAACCATCTCATCCTCTGTCGTTCCCTTCTCCTCCTGCCCTTAATCTTTCCCAGCATCAGGGTCTTTTCAAATGAGTCAGCTCTTCACATCAGGTGGCCAAAGTATTGAAGTTTCTGCTTCAGCATCAGACCTTCCAATGAACACCCAGGACTGATCTCCTTCAGGATGGACTGGTTGGGTCTCCTTGCAGTCCAAGGGGCTATTAGAGTCTCCTGCAACACCACAGTTCAAAAGCGTCAATTCTTCAGCACTCAGCTTTCTTTATAGTCCAACTCTCACATCCATACATGACTAATGGAAAAGCCATAGCCTTGACTAGACTGACCTTTGTTGACAAAGCAATGTCTCTGCTTTTTAATATGCTGTCTAGGTTGGTCATAACTTTTCTTCAAAGGAGCAAGTGTCTTTTAATTTCATGACTGCAATCACCATCTGTAGTGATTTTAGAGCCCCCCCAAAATAAAGTCAGCCACTGTTTCCACTGTTTCCCCATCTATTAGCCAAGAAGTGATGGGATTGGATGCCATGATCTTAGTTTTCTGAATGTTGAGTTTTAAGCTAACTTTTTCACTCTCCTCTTTCACTTTCATCAAGAAGCTCTTTAGTTCTTCACTTTCTACCATAAGGATGGTGTCATCTGCATATCTGATGCTATTGATATTTCTCCCGGCAATCGTGATTCCAGTTTGTGCTTCTTCCAGCCCAGTGTTTCTCTTGATGTATGTACTCTTCGTATAAGTTAAATAAGCAAGGTGGCAATATACAACCTTGACATACTCCTTTTCCTATTTGGAACCAGTCTGTTGTTCCATGTCCAGTTCTAACTGTTGCTTCCTGACCTGCATACAGGTTTCTCAAGAGGCAGGTCAGATGGTCTGGTATTCCAGTCTCTTTCAAAATTTCTCACAGTTTGAGGTGATCCACACAGCCAAAGGCTTTGGCATAGTCAATAAAGCAGAAATTGATGTTTTTCTGGAACACCTGTGCTTTTTCAATGATCCAGCGGATGCTGGCAATTTGATCTCTGGTTCCTCTGCCTTTTCTAAAACCAGCTTGAACATCTAGAAGTTCACAGTTCATGTATTGCTGAAGCCTGGTTTGGGAATTTTGAGCATTACTTTACTAGCTTGTGAGGTGAGTGCAATTGTGTGGTAGTTTGAGGGCAAGAATCCCTTAGAAGAAATGGAGTAGCCATCATAGTCAACAAAAGAGTCCGAAATGCAGTACTTGGATGCAATTTCAAAAATGACAGAATGATCTCTGTTTGTTTCCAAGGCAAACCATTCAATATCATGGTAATGCAAGTCTATACCCTGACCAGTAATGCTGAAGAAGCTGAAGTTGAACGGTTCTATGAAGACCTACAAACCTTTTAGAACTAACACCCCAAAAAGATGTCCTTTTGATTATAGGAGACTAGAATGCAAAAGTAGGAAGTCAAGAAACACCTGGAGTAACAGTCAAATTTGGCTGTGGAGTACAGAATGAAGCAGGGCAAAGGCTAATGGAGTTCTGCCAAGAGAATGCACTAGTCATAGCAAACACCCTCTTCCAACAACACAAGAGAAGACTCTATACATGGACATCACTGGATGGCCAACACTGAAATCAGATTGATTATATTCTTTGCAGTCAAAGATGGAGAAGCTCTATACAGTCAGCAAAAACAAGACCAGGAGCTGACTGTGGCTCAGATCATGAACTCCTTATTGGCAAATTCAGACTTAAATTGAAAAAAGTGGGGGAAACTTTCTTCATTCAGAAAGGTCATTCAGGTATGACCTAAATCAAATCCCTTATGATTATACAGTGGAAGTGAGAAATAGATTTAAGATACTAGATCTGATAGAGTGCCTGATGAACTACGAACAGAGGTTCATGACATTGTACAGGGGACCGGGATCAAGACCGTCCCCAACAAAAAGAAATGCAAAAAAGCAAAATGACTGTCTGAGGAGGCCTTACAAATAGCTGTGAAAAGAAGAGAAGCGAGAAGCAAAGGAGAAAAGGAGAGATATAGCCATTTGAATGCAGAGTTCCAAAGAATAGCAAGAAGAGATAAGAAAGCCTTCCACAGTGATCAATGCAAAGAAACAGAGGAAAACAACAGAATGGGAAAGACTAGAGATCTCTTCAAAAAATTAGAGATACCAAGGGAACATTTCATGCAAAGATGGGCTCGATAAAGGACAGAAATGGTATAGACCTAACAGAAGCAGAAGATATAAGAAGAGGTGGCAAGAATACACAGAAGAACTGTACAAAAAAGACCTTCATGACCCAGATAATCACAATGGTATGATTACTCACCTAGAGCCAGACATCTTGGAATGTGAAGTCAAGTGGGCCTTAGGAAGCATCACTATGAACAAAGCTAGTGGAGGTGATGGAATTCCAGTTGAGCTATTTCTAATCCTAAAAGATGATGCTGTGAAAGTGCTGCACTCAATATGCCAGCAAATTTGGAACACTCAGCAGTGGCCCCAGGACTGGAAAAGGTCAGTTTTCATTCCAATCCCTAAGAAAGGCAATGCCAAAGAATGCTCAATGTAATATTAAGATATATAAATACATACAATACATCCAATTCTAGTTCATCTGCAACTCTGGCATAGTCTTCTATTGTAGAACTATGACAGAATACACATTCTTATATTATTTATCCTTTAAATTATTACATCATTTATATATTATTTTATACTAATGAATATTTAGGATACTTCTAATTGTTCTCCTGTTTTAAACAATTCTGCAATAAATATTCCTATAGAAAAAACTCTATAGGCACAAGTGATTTTTCTCTAGGGTAATGGATTTTAAAACTTAGTGTACATCAGAATCACATGGAGGGCTGGTAAAAATACTGTTGATGGGCCCCACCCTCCAGGTTTTTCCTAATTCAAAGGGGCATGCAGTCCTAATTCGGAGGAATCCCCACGACCCCGTGGACTGTAGCCCTCCAGGCTCCTCTGTCCATGGAATTTTGCAGGCAAGAATACTAGAGTGGGTTGCCACTTTCTCCTCTAGATCATCTTCCTGACCCAGTGGTCAAACCAGCGACTGAACCAGTATCTCCATCATCTCCTGCATTGGCAGGCAGATTCTTTTCTACAGAGCCACCTGGGAAACCCCTATACAGTGAAAGTTGCTCAGTCATGTCTGACTCTTTGCAACTCTCTCAAGTATTCTCTCTCCAGGCCAGAATACTGGAGTGGGTAGCTGATCCCTTCTCCAGGGGATCTTCCCAACCCAGGGATCGAACCCAGGTCTCCTACTTGACTGGCAGATTCTTTACCACTGAGCCACCTGGGATTCAGAGGTGGGGACCTATAATTTGCATTTCTAACAGTTCTTCAATGACTCTGATGCTTCTGGTCACTTTAAGAACTATTCCTATACAATTTAAACTGAGGAGTAGCCTTACTTCAAGATAAATATAACTTAAGTATTGCCACATTGCACTTTCAAAGACAGCATAACAATTGCTAGTCTCACTATCCATTTTTATAAATTATCTCTGTTCAACATTTGGTACTGTTATATTTATAATGTTTGTCAGTTTGCAGGGTTTTAAATATTATCACACTACAATTTTAATTAGCAGTTTTCTGGTTACTGATGAGTTTTACCATTTTTTAATGTATTTATTGGTCATTTGTTTTTTTCTCTCCTATAAATTGCCTATTCATATCCATTATATATTTTAGGGAGGGTTGTTTGACATGTTCTTATTGATTTGTGGGAATATTTTTAATATTCTGGGTAATAATCCAATATGTCTTTAATACATAGAATATTTCAGTTTTAACATAATAAAATGTACCAATCCTTTCCTTGAAGTGTTTTTAAGAATGTTTTAAGAAAATCTACTTTGAGACCATAAAGATATTCTTCTCTTTTCTTCTAAATATATTATAGCTTTTCTTTATACCTGAAATTGATTTGGGAATAGTGTGAGCTAAGAATTTATTTTATTTTTCCATAGAGATAAAGAATTATCCCAGCACCATTTATGGAATAATCACCCACTTCACACTCCTTTTTAATCTCTGTCATATATTGGAGTCTTCCTCGGAGGCTCAGTGGTAAACTATCTGCCTGCAATGCAGAAGCTGCAAGAGATGCAGGTTCAATCCCTGGGTCAGGAAGATACCTGGAGGAGGCAATGGCAAGCTTCTCCAGTATTCTTCCCTGGAGAATTCCATAGACAGAAGAGCCTGGTGGGCTACAGTCCATAGGGTTGCAAACAGTCAAATATAACTGAAGTTACTTAGCACACATGCATTGTCATATACTAAGTTTGCATAAATAGGAAGGTATGTTTTCAAGCTAAGTTGTTCTCTTAGTCAATTTATTTATCTCATCAAAATTCACTTTCTAAATTAAAGATTTTACAAGGCCCTCTCCCCAACTTGTCCTTCTTCAGAACTGTCTTGATTTTTCTTGATCCTTTGTTATTTCATATATATTATAGAATTTTTGCTTTGATGGGAATTTTATTAAATTTACAAAACTATTTTGGAAAAAGAAACATTCACTCTTCTCAACCAGCAGTAGTAATCTTGGGTTTGGACTAGCGATTAAATTCACAAGAAAAAATTGCCTTCATCCGCCCCAAGTTTACTTAATTTGAAAAAAGAATATACACTAGCCAACAATACAGACTGTGTGACAACATAAGAACTTTGGTGACTAACAGGTCAGACCAGTCAGACCATCAGCCCTGGAGTCATTCAGGTTTTATAAGCTCTCAGACCACCTGACCTGCCTCTTGAGAAATCTGTTTGCAGGTCAGGAAGCAACAGTTAGAACTGGACATGGAACAACAGACTGGTTCCAAATAGGAAAAGGAGTACATCAAGGCTATATACTGTCACCGTGCTTATTTAACTTATATGCAGAGTACATCATGAGAAACGCTGGACTGGAAGAAACACAAGCTGGAATCAAGATTGCCGGGAGAAATATCAATAACCTCAGATATGCAGATGACACCACCCTAAGAATAATATTTCTTAAAGTATATTTGGCTTCCCAGGTGGCTCAGTGGTAAAGAATCTGCCTGCCAAAGGAGCAAGAGACTCAGGTTCAATCCCTGGGTCAGGAAGATCCCCTGGAGTAGGAAATGGCAACCCGCTCCAGTATTTTTGCCTGGAAAATTCCATGGACAGAGGAGCTTGGTGGGCTATGGTCCATGGGTTCGCAAAGTGTCATACATGACTGAGATACTGAGAACGCAGACACGTTTGAAAAACATCAGTTATTCAAGATAGTCTACCAAAAGGGAATTTCCTTTCTCTTACAGGCATAATCCAACTTTTAAAAGTTTATGATACAGACCAGCTTCTCAAAGAGTGAGAAGTAGGACACATTTCCCAATGTTTTTGATACTGCAGATTGTTTTTCTGTGTAATAACTATGTGGACTTCTCTGGTGATCCAAAAGTTAAGAATATGCCTGGCAATGCAGGGTACACAGGTTCTATCCCTGGTCCAGGAAGATTCCTCATGCCATAGGGCAACTAAGGCCCGTATACAACAACTACTGAGCCTGCATTCTGGAGCCCAGGAGCTGCAACTACTGAAGCCTTGTATGCCTGGAGCCATGCTCTGCAACAAGAGAAGCCACCACGACAAGAAGCCCACATACCACAACTAGAGAGTAGCCCCTACTCGCTGCAACTAGAGAAAGCCTATACACAGCAGCAAAGACTCAGTGCAACCAAAACTAAATTAATCAATTATGAAACTAGATAATGGAATGGTCTTTAAAACTGGGCCTATGCAAAATGTGTTCATCAAACTGATGTCAGTCCACAAACTGTTATTAATCCTCGATGTAAGTACAGAAACTGGATGTTTAGAAAGTTTTATAGCAATTTAACAGCATCACAACATTCAAGCTTATGATTTTGCAAAAGCAAAGGTCTTAGTTGAAAACAAATAAGAAAATCTTTGGTCTTCCCTGGCGGTCCAGTGGTTAAGTCTCTGCTTCCAATGCAGGCGGTATTGGTGTGATCCTTGGTTGTGGAACTAAGACCCCATATGTCATGTGGTGCAGCAAAAAAGTTTTTAAAAACAAAAAAAGAAACACTGAAAAATAAAACCTAATAAAAAATTTTTAAATGTTGAAAGACATTTTAGTTGTTCAGTAGTCTTTGAAACTTTTGGAAAGATAGCCTTAGTGCAGACAATGAATACCTTTTCTTCACTTAACACTCAGTCATCAATAAATCTTTGAAGTGAAAGTGAAGTCGCTCAGTCGTGTCCAACTCTTTGCAACCCTGTGGACGGTAGCCTACCAGGCTCCTCCGTCCATAGGAGTCTCTAGGCAAGAGTACTGAAGTGGGTTGCCGTTTCTGGGTGTATACTAGACACAGGTTTGCTGCTGCTAAGTTGCTTCAGTCGTGTCTGACTCTGTGCGACTCCATAGATGGCAGCCCACCAGGCTCCCCCGTCCCTGGGATTCTCCAGGCAAGAACACTGGAGTGGGTTGCCATTTCCTTCTCCAATGCATGAATGTGAAAAGTGAAAGTGAAGTCATTCAGTCGTGTCCAACTCTGCGACCCCATGGACTGCAGCCTACCAGGCTCCTCCGTCCATGGGATTTTCCAGGCAAAAGTACTGGAGTGGGGTGCCATTTAGGTAAACAAAAACCTCTGCCATCAGTGGTGTGAGACTCTAAAAGATACGTTTACTTCTGAGCCTATCTATAATCTGAATCGCGGGTGCTCTCCAATTCTATCAGTGGATTGATGTGATGCTCAGAAAGGTTGAAGGGCTTTTAAATTGTATTAAAAATACTTTTTCTCTTAAGATCTTTTGAAACTCTTCTTGATATTTATAAGAAGTCTTTCCCCTCATTTTTCATCAGCATCAAATTCATTAACTATTGTTTGTCCCCTATTTGGACAATGTAAGCCTCACCTTCTCTTTTTCTGGTTTGAAAAAGGCTGCCTGGAAGCTAAAACAACATTTTCCATATTAGTGAGAGAACAAGCAAACAGAACAAAAAAGAGGAATATATCCCAGGTAATATGAGTGCTGTACAATTCTTACTGTCTCCAAAACAAATCAGCTCAGTTCCTGTGCCAGCTCAAGTAAATAATTCCTATGTGAATCAGAGATCTGAGAAGACTCAGTGATGAGTAGTCTTTAAGGTTTTGTTACCCACAGCACGACTCCAGAGAGGAGAAGCTATTCTTTACAAACCTTGCTTCCATTGAGAATCCAGTCACTTCCATCCTTTTTGGCATTTGTTTTTATTCCTTGCAAATCACTATAATTGAAAGAATTGATTTAAAAAGTCATTAATTGGTAAAAAATAAACTATGCAAATGTTGTTATGTATCTACTGTGATAATTTACACTGCTACACCATTATAAAAATTGACATTTAACTAATAATAGGAATGTTCACACAAATGCACTGAAAAATCATGTCTGATATATTCTAAACTGTTTATACAAATGAATATTTGATTGAGACTCATAGAGTAGCCTGATTTTTACAGAGCATAACAAGGTCTATACTCATTCATATTTGTGGTTAGGATCTTGCTTCTGAGATTTCAAAACCAACCCAAAGTTGATTTACCTTCCAGCCCCAGGCTCTGTCATTGCTATGGCACCAATACATTTCCCTGCAACCATCTCGGGGATGAAGCGCTTAACCTGTTCTTCTGAACCATAGTTTGCAATATAGGGCATGATGACATCTGAATGAAGACTAAAACATGGGCCTGTACAATTTGAATATGCTCTTAGAAAGAAAAAAAGAGAAGACAATTTAAAGCACAACACAGTTATTTTTTTCTCTTTTTAGTTCCTCTGATTCTTAATTAGAAAATAACAAGTAGTAGAAGGTCTTTTTTTTCTGATGTCTGATCTTATTCATTTGTTACTCTTAGAACATCTCTGGGCAAACCGTTTCTGGCATTTTAGTTTGGCCTCCTTCCTTCTCTTGGCCAAAGGTTTATCATATTCTGTAACCTCTCCCTTCTTTTTCTTAGTTCCCTGTTTCTCCAGAGCAATATGCCGATGTCTGTGTTGCAGAACACAGGGAGTAACAGGCACTGAATCTTGGGTGTTCTGGTCTTGGGTTTCTAACCTTCTTTGTTTAGAGGCTTCCTCACAACATACTGGTAGACATCATCTTCTTTAGAGAGACTAAAAAGTTTTCGGATTCTGCTAGCTCTTTTGGGCCCTAGGGGATGAGGCACAACAGTATCAGTGAGTCCAGAAATATCCTTCTCCTTATTTTTAATGATGACCATATTGAGAACATTCAGATTGGCATCCACAATGCAAACCCATACAGATGTGCTCTTTTTTCCTCTGGTCTTCCTCAGTCTATAACAGGAATGCCCCTCACTCAGTAACAGGCAGATTTGGTCATGGGTCAGACACCTTGCTTCATGGGAAACCCTGTCTGTCATTCCCACCGATTTGGACCACATAATCCTTCTTTCCTTCACCTAGAGTGTCAGTGTCTGTGGCCATACATTTCTCACAAAAGGTATGAAGCTTTTGTTGAAGTCTTCATTCATCACCCACTTCAATATGTTTCTGGCAGCCAGTGGCCAGGAAATAGTTGTTCAAAGGGCAGTACTAAACCCTTGTCACATTATGTGCTGATAGTTTGTCTCCTCACAAACCCATGAAGTTCCTGAAGGTTTTCTCTCTTTGTTTTTGCTAACCTTTTAATTTCTGGCTCTAACATAATAACAGTCCTCTAGCAGAGCTCAATGATCACTTGTTTAATGAATTAAAAGATAAAACATTAAAAAAAATGTACCACCTACAACTGTATTACCCTAAACACAGTAACTATATTCATTTTAGCAAATGACCTTTGCCATAAGGATATATGTATTTCTAATACAGCTGTATTAGAACTGGACATGGAACAACAGACTGGTTCCAAATTGGGAAAGGAGTACATCAAGGCTATATACTGTCACCCTGCTTATTTAACTTATATGCAGAGTACATCATGAGAAATGCTGGAATGGATGAAGCACAAGCTGGAATCAAGACTGCTGGGAGAAATATAAATAACCTCAGATATGCAGATAACAACTACACTTATGGCAGACAGCAAAGAAAAATTAAAGACCCTCTTGATGAAAGTGAAAGAGGAGAGTGAAAAAGTTGGCTTAAAGCTCAACATACAGAAAACTAAGATCATGGCATAAGGGTCCAACACTTCATGGAAAATAGATTGTGAAACAGTGGAAACAGTGACTGACTTTATTTTTGGGGGGCTCTAAAATCACTGCAGATGGTGATTACAGCCATGAAGTTAAAAGATGCTTGCTCCTTGGAAGAAATGTTATGACCAACCTAGACAGCATATTCAAAAGCAGAGACATTACTTTGCCAACAAAGGTCCATCTAGTCAAGGCTATGGTTTTTCCAGTAGTCATGTACGGATGTGAGAGTTGTACTATAAAGAAAGCTGAGAGATGAAGAATTGATGCTTTTGAACTGTGGTGTTGGAGAAGACTCTTGAGAGTCCTTTGGACTGCAAGGAGATCCAACCAGTCCATACTAAAAGAGATAAGTCCTGAATATTTATTGGGAGGACTGATGCTAAAGCTGAAACTCCAATACTTTGGCCACCTGATGTGAAGAACTGACTCATTTGAAAAGACCCTGATGCTGGGAAAAATTGAAGGCGCAAGAAGAAGGGGATGACAGAGGATGAGATGGTTGGATGGCATCACCGGCTCAATGGACATGAGTTTGAGTAAACTCTGGGAGTTTGTGATGGAGAGGGAAGCCTGGCTGCTGCAGTCCATGGGGTCACAAAGAGTAGGACGTGACTGAGTGATTGAACTAACTGAATACAGCTGTGGTCATGGCACGAATATCCTTATTCATTCTCCCACTGCCGTACATTTAGATTGCTTCCAAATTTGGGGGATTATAATCTAACAAGGCAATGATGTTTGTACATAGCTGTTATTTTTTTTCTAACAAATTATTTCCTAAAGACAAATTCCCCAAAATGGCATCCAAAGAGTAGAAATATTTTCATTTTTTATGTAGCCATGACTTTAATCACCAAAGCACTTATTGCTCCAATATATAATGCTACCAAGAGTATATGAGTCAGTTTTACCTGCAAGCTTGTCAGCACTGGGTATTATGACTTTTCATTTGGATTACCTTTTGAACTCAAAATGATATATCTCTAGATATAATTTAATTTGCATCTGACTGGTAGAAAGGGTAAACTTTTTCATTTAAAAAGCTATTTGCATTTCTTTTTTGATGAATTGATGGTTCAAATCTTTTCCTCATTTATCAACTGAAATCTCTGAAACAGTCACATGGGTCAATTAGAAATGAATTAACTACTTTATCAACTTAAAAGGAGATTTTCAATCTTATAAGAAGATTAGAAATCATTTTAAAATCATCTCAGAAAGGAGAGATAACAAAATAAGACTCAATTTCAAATGTTTTCATACTTACTGCTCCTCCCAAACAATAGCTGATGAATACAAGTCCCCCCCAATGCCACCATGGCGATCTGCAATATTGATACCAAGCAGTCCTTGTTTTCCAGCTTTTTCCCAAAGCTCCCTACTTACTTCTCCAGCTTTCTCCCATCTGCAAATAACAAAACATTTTAATATTAGAAAAAGTGTTTTCATATTATTTAAATGGCTATAATTTGAATTTATGAATGATTTTGAGCAGGAATGGTCCCTTAATTTAAGATAATAAAGGGGGTGCTCTCATACTCTGTGACAATAGTAGGGCCCAACAGGAATAAGAAAGACTTCTTTTTCCCAGCAAGGGCTCAGCCACTGAAAAGCCATGGGCTCTGTGTTTATCCCAGTCCTCCCAACTTCCTTTTCCTCTCTATGAACATGTTCTTCCCTTGCTTTGCGGGGGCTTGCACACAGATCACCGTGGTTACAGACCCTGAACTGCAATTCTCTGCTGATCCTGAATAAACCGATTTTTTTTTTTGCTAGAGAAATAACAGGCAATCAACTCGTCTTGGTTAACAAATAAATATCTTTAATTTTTTAAAGTCTTTGTTGATTTTGCTATAATATTGCTTCTGTTTTATATTTTGGTCCTTTGGCCACAAGGCATGTGGGATCCTAGCTCCTTAGCCAGGGATCGAACCGGCACCCCCTGCATTGGAAGATGAAGTCTTAACCACTGGACCGCCAGGAGAGCCCCTTAACATATATTTTTTAATTGTGTATTTTAAAATTCATTTAAGAAGCTTTGAACTAGTTTATCCATGCATGTGTGCTCCATTGTGTCCAACTCTTTGCAACACCACGGATGGGCAGCTTACAGTTAGTTCACCAGGCTCCTCTGTCCATGCACTTCTCCAGGCAAGAATACTGGAATGGGCAGCCATTGAACCTGAGTCTCTTACATTGGCAGGAGGGTTTTTTACCTGCTGAGCTACCAGGAAAGCCCTTGAACTAGGTGAAGAATCCCATAACCTTACACTATTATATTGAACAGTGGTAAAAATGTTAACAAAGCACTGAACACAGTACTGTTTCTATGAAACAACAAAGAGCGTTCTAGAAAACAATCCTTCTTGGACTTCTAATGTGTATTACTTTAAAAGAAAATGGGCCACTTACTCTGCATGAAAAGGAATCACTTCTTCTTGAAAAAACTTCCTTACACTTTTCCGGAAAATGTCATGCTCTAAAGAGAAGATCCTTCTAGTTCCTATATCTGTTAATTTTTTAGCAGAAGAAGTTTCTAGACGCTCTTCACCTCCAGAATGAGAACATCTTAAAGATACAAACACATTAAGAAAATTCAGTCAAAGGTTACTCTTCATATCCAAATTAATGTCATTGAACAACATGGAAAATTAATTCTATCAGATAACATGGAAAAAATTCTGACTCCCCTCCACCCTCACCCCCTCATCCACCCACCCCGCCCCCGA
>SJYT01060588.1:155497-165855 GCA_006410635.1 Cephalophus harveyi
ATCCAGCCATCTCATCCTCTGTCGTCCCCTTCTCTTCCTGCCCCCAATCCCTAGAGACAGGTAGAGAGTCTGAAATCATACAAACTGGTTCAGATTTGAGCAGAACCACTTTAGGATCTGCCTCCATTGGATGAGGTTAAGAAGTAGCTTACCCTGATTCAATTTAAACTTTACTTCCAAATCCATAAAGAGGACATTGTGCCTGGAACTAATCACATGTGTGAGCTGAGGTAGACTAGCACTGTCATGTGATACTGATTAAAGAATGTAAAATTTACGTGATGTCAACTGCATAATGTAAAATTCAAATAGTACAATAGAATAATTATCATCATGTAGTCAGTTGCTCAGTCATGTCTGACTCTGCACGACTCCATGGTCTGCCAGGCTACTCTCTCCATGGGATTCTCCATGCAAGAATACTGGAGCCAGTAGCCATTCTCCTCTCCAGGGGATCTTCCTAACCAAGGGATTGAACCCGGGTCTCCCACATCGCAGGCAGATTCCCCACCATCTGAGTCATACTTATATGTGGAATCTCCTATGCAAGTCAGGAAGAATAATATTGATAATAATGATTGTTTTCATGTAATGTACAGTATTTAAAATAATGTAATCCCCATCAATAGTTTATCCAGAATTATACAATTTCAAATGGCAGGTATATAATATGCAAACTGTGATGATTTTTTAATTAATTAATTTTAATTGGAGGATAATTACTTTACAATACCGTGATGGTTTTTGCTATACTTCAGCAGGACCGTGTTGAGTTTTATTGCTACATTACAACCTAATTGTAAAGCTATATCACAATGCCCACCAGTCTCTGTAGGGATTGGTCCAGAATTATTCAAGATCTTTGGAAACTGGCCTTTCATCTCCCTGCAGTGCCCCATACCAGGCTTCAAAAAAGACATCTCTGTAGTTCCTTTTGTTAAGTGGTCTGAATTCAGATCGCCTCTCTCCTTAGGGGTACATCTAAAAAGATTTCAAAACTCTGTGTATCACTTTGTACCTTTTGAGCTCACATCTAAAAAAACTTTTTATCATATATTTGAATACTGTCCAAAAGTATTTTTCTGTTTTGCATGATACTGTTTTGGATTTTTCTCTTCCTTATTTAGACACTGATCTGATCCTATCCTTTCCTTCCTTTTCCTCTTTCTTCCTCTTCTTCTTAGTCCAGAAAAGACTATGTCTTCTTTATTGGCAATTAGGCATTTCTTTTTTTTCCCCCTGAAGTGGGGCTATTTTTGTCTTTGTTTAATGCAAAGAACTGAAATGCAATGGACTAAATTGCACTCGCTTCCCTCCCCTCAACCCAATTCATATGTTGAAGCTCAAACTCCCAATGTAATGGTATTTGGAGATATGGCTTTGAGGAGGTAATTACAGTTCAATGAGGTCCTAAAGCTGGAATCTAAACCAAGAAGCTAGACTTACATTATAAGAAGAAGAGAGAGATACAGTTCTGTGTGCACACAAGGAAAGGTCTAGTGAGGACAAAGGGAGAAGGGGGATGTCTATAGGCCAGGAAATCAGGTCAATACTGAAATCAGATTGATTATAATCTTTGCAGCTGAAGATGGAGGAGCTCTATACAGTGAGCAAAAACGACCAGGAGCTGACTGTCACTCAGATCATGAATTCCTTATTGCAAAATTCAGACTTAAATTGAAGAAAATAGGGAAAACCACTAGGCCATTCAGATATGACCTAAATCAAATTCCTTACGATTATACTGTGGAAGTGACAAATAGATTCAAGGAATTAGATCTGATAGACAGAGTGCCTGAAGAACTATGGACAGAGATTCGTAGGTTGGACCATAAAGAAGGCTAAGTACCAAAGGAGTGATGCTTTTGAATAGTGGTGTTGAAGAAGACTCTTGAGAGTCCCTTGGACTGCAGGAGATCAAACCAGTCAATCCTAAAGGAAATCAGTCCTAAATATTCATTATAAGGACTGATGCTGAGCTGAAGCTCCAATACTTTGGCCACCTGATGCAAACAGCCAACTCACTGGAAAAGACCCCGATGCTGGGAAAGATTGAAGGCAGGAGGAGAAGGGGACGACAGAGGGTGAGATGGTTGGACTGCATCACTGATTCAAAAGCACATGAGTTTGAGCCAGCTCCGGGAGATGGTGAAGGACAGGGAACCCTGGCATGCTGCAGTCTATGGGGTTGCAAAGAGTCGGATATGACTGAATGACTGAACAACAACAGGCCAGGAAGATGGCTCTGAGCAGGAAATGAACTGGCCAGTACCTTGATTTTGGACTATTCAGCCACTAGAATTATGAGGAATAGATTTCTGTTGTTTAAACCACCTAGTCTATAGCATTTGGTTATGGAAGTCTGCGCTGCTTAATACACTAATATGTATATTGTGTCATTTTGCTTTAGGCTTACCTATTATAAGCAAGTGGCTCTTAGTTGAGGCTTATTTGTTAATACAATCTGAGATGTCTTTTAAGCGGTAACCTTTAGTTGAGAACATTTAATAGTACAATTGTTATACCTGGTCTGCTGTTTATCTTCACTGATATTTTTCTGGTTTGCTACTCTATCTTCCAAATCATCATTTTCAATAGCTTATTTATTAATGTAGCCAACAAATACTTTCTGAGTGTGTAATACGTACTAGGAACCATTCAGGCAACTTGGGATACAATAGCAAGCAAAGGTCTTGCACACCACTGTAATATTACAGCAATAGAGAGAATAAAATCTACTTCATTCCTACTGAAAGGATTGGCTCCAATTTCTTTATAATACATAATGTCTTGGTCCATACTTGGGATTTTTCCTCAAGGGAAAAAATGTGCTGAGACTAGGGTACTGAGACTTGAAGACACTGAATCATTTGTCAGCATGATTAGTAAATAATAGAGAGGAATTTATATTTGGGTCTTTCTGGATCTTAAAATTTTATATACCACGTAACATAAAGGAAATCTTTGGAACATTTCTAAATAAAACACACTAAGACACAGGAAATTGACAGAAGTGCCAGAAAGAACAAAGACTTTCAGATCAGTCAAAAGTGTTCAAAACAGAATGTGCGGGGGGAAGAAAATCAAAACACTTGGCAGTAAGTTTTTGGAATATTCATTTTTTTCCAAGACCAAGGAACCAGTACTAAACATACTGGCCCCTTTTCTCCCCACAAAACCCAGGAAATCTGTACTGAATAAATTGTTCATTGTTTTCCTAATGCATTAAACTGCTATTAATCTAACAGGCTAGACTCTAATTATTATTATTATTATTTATTTTTTAAGCCTCATGTACATTATAAAAGAAGGGAGACAGTCTCCACCAGTACCTTCAGCTTGGGAGCTGGTGATAAATACACAATTTCAGGCCTCATCCAAGGCCTATTGAATCAGTCAGCATACTTGACCTGTGAACAACATAAGGGTGAGGGACACCCAACCTTCACACAGTCCACATGTACCCCATCATCAGCTCTCCATTACTGAGATTCCTCCAGAGCACAGTTCTGCATCCTCGGATTCAAGCAACCAAAGACTGTGTAGTACTGTAGTGTTTACTACTGAAAAAAATTCTCATGTAAGTGTACCCTCAAAGTTCAAACACATGCTGTTCAGGCCTAACTGTATTTTCATATTTTATCCTAAATGATTCACATGCATATTAAAGTTTAAGAAGCCTGTGTGAAATGAAAATATCTCCTGCCATATTAATCAACAAGAAATGTCACAGCCATCAGTGATTTCTGGCCTCCAAAAGTGAAAGAGGGCTCCCTAAACTGAGATCCAGCAGATGCTGCCATCCCCCTACAGTGATTGCTGAGAGCTGGGGGAATGCAAGAAACAAGGCGAACAGGAAACAGGACTGGCCCCAAAAGGCTGAGGTGCATATGAAGGGATGAATTCATTGAGCCCAGAGGCTTGCTTCTTTCCATACACAGAATGCTAAATTCCTTAATTTGATAGCTGATTTTTGATGTTCAGACTGCCTTGTTGCAAACTTGTATATAGCCTGCCTCCCTTCCTGCCTCTCAGAGCTTCTGAGAGGCTGTCTCCCAGGCTTGAAGTCCTAAACATTTCCACCAAATAAAATAACTCTCTTTCAGATTGTGGCTATATTTTTTGGTCGACACCTGTTATAATAAAACTAGAGTCTCTGACCTATTTAGAGGGTCCCCCGGGTCCTCTTTGTTCCAATATTCTTCCTGTGTGTGTTTAAGTTGCTTCAGTGGTGTCCATGTGATTCTGTAGACTGGTAGCTTTCCAGGCTCCTCTGTCCATGGGATTATCCAGGCAAGAATACTGGAATGGGTTGCCACGCCCTTCTCCAGAGGATCTGCCCGACTCAGGAATCGGACCTGTGTCTCTTACATCTCCTGCTTTGGCAGGCGGGTTCTTAACCACTAGCGCCACCTGGGAAGATCATTCTTCCCATCCATTCAACCAAAACAACATCACAATAGACAATGAAGAAGCAGGTATGAAAATCAGGCAGTCTTAATTTACAGACTTAAGAGAAGAAACTTAGGAGGAGGAATGTTTGGGGGAAGGATGGGGGAAGGGATAGGCAGGGAGTTTGTGATCAACATGTAGACTGCTATATTTTAAATGGATAACCAACAAGGACCTACCATACATAGCACAGGGAACTCTGCTCGGTGTTAGAGGCAGTCTATATGGGAGGGGCTTTTGAACTGTGGTGTTGGAGAAGGCTCTTGAGAGTCCCTTGGACTGCAAGATCAAACCAGTCAATCCTAAAGAAAATCAGTCCTGAATATTCATTGGAAGGACTGATGCTGAAGCTGAAGTTCCAATACTTTGGCCACCTGATGTGAAGAACTAACTCACTGGAAAAGACCCTGATGCTAGGAAAGATTGAAGGCAGGAGGAGAAGGGGGTGACAGAGGATGAGATGGTTGGATGGCATCACTGACTCAATGGACATGCGTTTGAACAAGTTCCAGGAGTTGGTGATGGGCAGGAAAGCCTGGTGTGCTGCAGTCCATGGGGTCCCAAAGAGTCGGACACGACTGAGCGACTGAACTGATTGACTGATATGGGAGGGGAGTTTGGAGGAAAATGGATACATGTATATGTTTGGCTAAGTCCCTTTGCTGTCCACCTAAAACTATCATAATATTGCTAATTGGTTATATGCCAATATAAAATAAAAAGTTTATAAAAAGAAAATCAGGCTGTTTTCTATTAAGCCAGATTTTAAGGGATCTATAAAAATGCAAAACAATGTCATTCTTCTCACTTTTTTCTTTGTGGAAAAGTTGCTTTTTGTAAAAATGTTGTTTATGTTAACATGTAATGAGCTACTTTTATGTGAACTAAATATTTGTAAAATTTCACATTTTCGAATTTGGCACGCTTGTCTTACACCTAGTATTTCTGAACTGATTTTTTTTTTAAGGTATAACTTACATTGATTTTCACTGAAATCATGGTTCTGTCACTACTTTTGCAAATTAATCTGAAAGGATATGCTCAGAAAAGTGCTCCCCTTTTATCATCAGTGTAACTCCTTAATCCCCTTCCAACCTAATTCCCTTATCTTGCTATGAAAATAAGGTGTAATTTTGTGACTGAAGACTTCCAAAGAATGAAGACAATGGGACATTCTATTCTCAAAATTGTGACATATTACTTGCAGCCACAGATTCGGTATTAGATGTGAGAATAAAGATTTTGGGTACATAAAAAAAAATATTTCCCAGTTTTGTAGCTATCTGTTGACATCAATGTCATAAAACTGAGGTAAACACAAGATTTTTGAGGCCCTCTCATATTCACAGCAGGCTTTGCAGGTGGCTCAGTGGTAAAGAATCTGCCTGCCAAGCAGGAGATGTGGGTTCAATCCCTGGGTGGGGAAGATGCCCTAAAGTTGAAAATGGCAACCCACCCCAGTATTCTAGCCAGAGAAATCCCATGGACAGAGGAGCCCAGCAGGCTAGTCCCTGGGGTCACAAAGAGTCCGACAGACTTAGCGACTAAACAACAAGTTTAAAATCCAAAAATTTGAGCATCACTGTCTTATGAAGTTTGGGGGAGAGCTTAGAAAAGTATGTGTATCGAAAAGTAAAGTTACTCTTCCATGAAGCCTTCCCAGCCCTCCTCAGGAGCAGCAGGAAATTTGTTTCCATTCCCAAAGCATCTTGTGGGTGTGTAGTCCCATCTGATTCTTTGCCACCCCATGGACTGTAGCTCGCCTCTTCTGCATTGGCAGGCCGGACTCTTTATCACTGCGCCACAATGCCGCCATAAGTTGATTTCTTCATCGCGTCACTTTTTTTACATAGGAAATGAATAAATAAGTGCTTCCAGTTTATTTATCCAATGACTGTATTTGAGGTGTCAGCCGGTATTGGAAGCTTTTGATCTTATAAACATTACCTTAATAATCACCGAGTCACTTATAAACTGTCTCCATTAATTTCCATGCATTTAACTTACTAAAGGATTTGTTAAGTCCTATGTTAATTTCTTTATCTAATGTGGCCATCATCAGGTCTTTCCCTGCCCTGGGATGTCTTCTCTAGGCCAGCATCGCTGCACGTGCTTTCTTTTCTAGAGATCTGGGAGGCAGTGAGAGTCCCCCTCACAAGTTCACAAGTTGGCTGTGCCTTCTGGCAGAGATCTAATTGGACCAGAGGTCGCGCCTCGAACTCTTGCCAACTGTGATCGAGCGTGCATCGACGCTTAGGAAGAACGCCAGGAAATGCGGCCCCACAGTGCCCCTAGCGGCCCTCGGATCCAGACGGGCTAGACTGGAGCCACAGGAGTATTGCGGGATCCGCCGCGCCTCCGCCGCCTTTGGCTCGCGTTGAGGCTGCTAGGCCGGCGCCCACCCTGCTAACCGCTGTGGGTTCCGCCAGGTTCTGGGAGTCCAGGGGCAAGGCCCAGCCTCTTCTCCCACCCACTTTGGCTCCCACAGCTCAGCCGCAGCCCCTGGTGGCGAGACCGCCGGCCCCGCGAGCGCGGCCGCCTGGTTTCCAGTCCCCCGGAGTGGTGGGCGGGTCGCCGCCCGGCCCTGCAGCCCCGGGGCCGGGCTAGCTGGAGCCCAGCCGGCACTCACCTCGAGGCCGGCGGCAGGCACGGGGCAGCGCGGCCACCCCACAGGCGCAGGGTCCCGCGGAGGAGGCGCGTGGCCATGGCTGGGACAGCGAGGGCTGCCGGAAGGGCAACGGACACGGCTCCTCGGGACTCAGAGCGCGCAGGGCGAGGGGCCGGCCCAGGGGACTATCCCTGAACCTTCCCCGCCCAGGCAGTCCCGCCGGAAAAGCGTCGCGCATCCTCCCTAGTACCTGCACCCTGAGCGTGCTTCCGGGGCGCTGTCTGCGATCTCCCGCCCGCGGTGTCTGCGATCTCCCACCCGCGGTGTCTGCGATCTCCCATCCGCAGTGTCTGCGGTGGAGTCGCCCAGCGTTGGGACACGCCCCCCACGCCCCGCCCCTGGAATCTTACCAAACCAAAGACTCCAAGCGGGAAATTGTTACTTTTTCCTATGGCGTTGCGTATCTAAGCAGTTCTTTTCAGTGTTCTGAACCGCTTTGAGGAACCGGTGTAAGTTCTGGAGCCTCAGAAATACACCCAAACACAAACTCAGAAACTTACATGAAGTACCTTTTCTTTTTTAGGATTTTTTTTCCTTATTATTATTATTTTTTAATTGAAGTAGTTGATTTACAGTATTAGTGTCAGGTGCACAACGTGCCAGCGTGCTAAGTCGTTTCAGTCCTGTCTGACCCTTTGCGACCCTATGGACTGTAGCCCGCCAGGTGCCTCTGTCCATGGGATTCTCCAGGCAAGAATACTGGCATGGGTTGTCCTCCAGGCTAGCACACAACATACCAGTTCAAAATTTGTGTACCTTATATTCCACTTATAAAACATTTTATTTGAGTATAGTTGATTTACAATGTTGTGTTAGTTTCTGCTGCATAGCAAAGTGAGTTAATTATACATATACATATATCCACTCATTTAAAAATTCTTTTCTCATATAGGTCATTACAGAGTAGAGTCCAGGTGGTATATAGTAGGCCTTATTAGTTATCGATTTTATTTTTGTTTTCCAAAACTCACATATTTTATATATAGTAGTGTGCCTATGTCAAACATCAATCTCCCAATTTATCCTTCCATTCCCTTTATCCTCTGGTAAGTTTGTTTTCTACATCTGTGAGTCTATTTCCCTTTTGTAAGAAAGTTCTTCATTTGTATCATTTTGATACTCCACTTATAAGCAATAATCATGGTTATTTGTCTTTCTCTGTCTGATTTCACTCAGTATGATAATCTCCAGGTCCATCCATGTTGCTGCAAATGGCTTCATTTCATTCTTTTTACGGCTGAATAATCTTCCATTGTATATGGCACATTGTATATATGTGCCACATTTTCAATACCCACTCCTCTGTGGATGGATATTTAGGTTATTTCCATAGTGTGGCTATTGTGACTAACGCTTCAATGAACATTGGGGTGCATGTATTCTTTTGCATTATGATTTTCTCTGATGTAAATCACTGCTGATGGTGACTGCAGCCATGAAATTAGAAGATGCTTACTCCTTGGAAGAAAAGTTATGTCCAACCTAGATAGTATTTTCAAAAGCAGAGACATTACTTTGCCAACTAAGGTGCGTCTAGTCAAGGCTATGGTTTTTCCTGTGGTCATGTATGGATATGAGAGTTGGACTGTGAAGAAGGCTGAGCGCCGAAGAATTGATGCTTTTGAACTGTGGTGTTGGAGAAGGCTCTTGAGAGTTCCTTGGACTGCAAGGAGACCCAACCATTCTAAAGGAGATCAGTCCTGGGTATTCTTTGGAAGGACTGATGCTAAAGCTGAAACTCCAGTACTTTGGCCACCTCAGGCGAAGAGTTGACTCATTGGAAAAGACCCTGATGCTGGGAAGGATTGGAGGCAGGAGGAGAAGGGGATGGCAGAGGATGAGAGGGTTGAGTTTGGGTGGACTCCAGGAGTTGGTGATGGACAGGGAGGCCTGACGTGCTGTGATTCATGGGGTCACAAAGAGTTGGACGCGACTGAGCAACTGAACTGAACTGAATGCTTTGGAGACCCTTGGATGACCTTAGAAGTAAATTATGTCCCATTGCCACTTTATAATGACCTGGGCACACCAAATCTTGAAATAACTTCATGGAGCAGTTTTTGTTTTTTTTTTTTTTCCTTTACCACCTGCTCAGCCTTCTCAGCTTGGGTGAGAAAGCCTTCAATCCATCCTGTGAATGTATCTGTCATGACTAATAGGTATTTATACCATTGAGAAACTGGCATTTGGGTGAAGTCCATCTGCCAGTCCTCTCCTGGGTAGGTCCCATGCCGTTGCACAGGCTGGGCCATCTGGAGTCTTCAGGCTCCTTGGGGGTTGTTTAATTGGCACGTGGGACAAGAGACCACTTGCCTTATAGTTGTTTGGAGGCCTGTTCCTCTGAAAGACCTTTCTAGTAATATTTGGAAGGCCTTCTGCCCTAAATGAGTGATGACATGTAAGGAGTTAACCAACTTCCATTGAAGGTACCCAGGCAGAAAAAGGAGTCCCTCCTTTTGGAACCACCCCATATGATCTTAAAAACCCTCATTATTACCTTTAAGAGTCTCATCTTCATTATATGAAGGTGTTTCTGCCAAATTAGTTTGTCAACTAAGGTGGCAACCTCTTTTAGGTCATTACTCCATAATGCTGCTCTCTTAGCTGCCTGATTGGCTGCTTGGTTCCCTTGTGCCACTTGCATGCTCCCTTTTTGGTGTCCTTTACAATGGGAGACCGAAACCTCAGCGGCCAGATGGACTACCTCCAAGAGCCTAAGGATTTGGTCACCATACTTGACTGGGAACCCTTGGAATGGCCTCTTTCTTTCCAAATAGCAGCATGTGCATGTAGCACCAGAAAGGCATACTTGGAATCAGTGTAAATGGCTACTCTTTTTCCTTTTTCCAGCTATAAAGCTCAAGTCAGGGCTATGAGCTCAGTTAATTTCGCTGAAGTACCAGTGGTCATGTATGGATATGAGAGTTGGACTGTGAAGAAGGCTGAGCGCCGAAGAATTGACGCTTTTGAACTGTGGTGTTGGAGAAGACTCTTGAGAGTCCCTTGGACTGCAAGGAGATCCAACCAGTCCATTCTAAAGGAGATCAGCCCTGGGTGTTCTTTGGAAGGACTGATGCTAAAGCTGAAACTCCAATACTTTGGCCACCTCACAAAAAGAGTTGTTCAGTTCAGTTCAGTCGCTCAGTCGTGTCCGACTCTTTGCGACCCCATGAATCGCAGCACGCCAGGCCTCCCTGTTCATCACCATCTCTCGGAGTTCACTCAGACTCACATCCAT
>SJYT01060588.1:166053-178641 GCA_006410635.1 Cephalophus harveyi
TACTCTGGCCACCTCATGCGAAGAGTTGACTCATTGGAAAAGACTCTGATGCTGGGAGGGATTGGGGGCAGGAGGAGAAGGGGATGACAGAGGATGAGATGGCTGGATGGCATCACTGACTCGATGGACATGAGTCTGAGTGAACTCCGGGAGATGGTGATGAACAGGGAGGCCTGGCGTGCTGCGATTCATGGGGTCGCAAAGAGTCGGACACGATTGAGCGACTGAACTGAACTGAACTGAATACTTACTTTGTAATCAGTTGTTTAAAAATTCTAACATCTGTGTCATTGCAGAGTTAGTTTTCATTTATTCTTCGTTTTTTTGACTATGGGTCACTTTCACTTGTTACTTCACAGATCTTGTTGTATTAATGTTTAGCAAGTTTTAATTGCATACTGGACATTGTACTTAATATGTACACACATCCTGGATTCTTTTATATTGTCTGAAAAGTATTGAACATTTGTTTTAGGAAATAGCTAACTCGGCTGAGTTAACACTTAAAACTCCATTTTCCTTTCAATGAATAGCAGTTATATCTGTGTTGCCTTATTGCGGCCTTTAAGCTGTTCCTTTCTGCTGGGTTGAATGAATCCTCCTGTATACGTATAAAGTTCAAGGTTCAACCAAGTATTTGGGTGACATTTCCAAGCAGATATTTGGGCTCTCCATTCTGTAACTCTCTCCATTCCAGCATACCTCCCATCATTTTATAGCCATTCTGGCATCCTCAATTCTGTCCTTGACTTCTCAAGCCACTAGAACTGTGGTTTTCTCTCTGCCATCTTACCATCCATTGCCACACAGACTGAAAGGTACACCCAGGATAAAAAGGTACATAAGTGCAAACATGCCCACTGTACTTCCCTTTGAGAGGTAGAATTTGCTCTACTGTTTTCCTACTTTGGTCACTCTCCTATGCTATTAAATGGTTGTTATATTTTGTCCAGAATGTTCACTTCTTAAGAGTTAATCTGATAAAAGTCATTCCATTAATGTCAGAAATGAATCCCTCTTGGTCTTTTTACCACTACAGAAATTACCTTTACCATAAAACTACTTCCCTCAAACTAATGTTACTCAAATAATGGTTCTGTATAACACTCTTCAATTATTATTAATAGGTGTTCTGTTGGAAGGAAAGTAGGTTAAATAAAGCTTAGAAATATAGCTTTGCAAAACAAATAGGTTTCTTTACTCCAGGACTTTTAAACCCCTTTAATATGCTAGTCTACCTTCTGTATGCCTAAATGGAATATGCTCAAGATACTGTCCTGAACTTTTTCTTATATAATTAGTAACGTTCAGTGATTCATTCAAAAATATTAACTGAGTCCCAAAGAATGAAGACTAGAGTATGATCACCTTCCCCCGGCATAATTCTTTTTAAACTACAGTTCACTATCCCTTTTTAAACACATCTAATTTCAGTGTCAGTCACTGATTCATAGTAGCTAGGTTTGTGCTATTTAATCATCACTAATACTTTGTAATCATCATATCTATACAGTAAGGATGCTGTTATGAGCAAAGTAAGATGAAAGTAGAGATGCAGCAATCGTTAACTTACATGGACTAGATAAAAATACATGAAATTGCCTAGTATGATGTCTAGCATAGATTAGTAGCCTGATAAATGTTTTGTTCCTTAAGTGTTGTTTTTACTTTCTTTTGCCTATTAAGTCAGTGATTACAAGATTCATCAGAGATTGGCAGACTATAGTTATCAGGCCAAATGCAGTCAGAAGCCCATTTTGTATAGTCCAAAAGCTAAAAATCTTTTTAACACTATTAAAGGACTATTTTTTAAAAAGGAGAAAAACATGTGACAGAGACCTTATGTAGCTCAAAAAGCCTAAAACATTTGCTATCTGGCTCTTTACAGAAAGTGTTTGCTGACTTCTGAGATATAGTCTAATCCCTATAGTAATCTAAGATAAGCAGCATAGTAAAATTCATTTTACTTAATTATATTTAATTTTCTATTTATCTATTTTATTATATTCATTTAAATTATATGCTGGAGTAGAAGTCCTATTTTTTTAAATTAAAATCAGCATTTTATTGGTTTTCTAAATTTTTGAGGGATTAACTGATATCTTACCTTTTCTCCTTTTATACCGCTACAGTCACACTTTGATCCTGGAGAACACCCATAGCAAGCCTATAAGGAAGAGAAAGAGGGAGGAAAATCATTAAATATGAACCTGAAAACCAGACTCTGACTTATGGCTCAGATGAATTCAACAATCCAAACTTTTAAAACAATTACCATAAAAATATTTAAAAGGATAAATACTAAACTATAGACAATGTTTATCTCTGAGGAATCATCCATCTTTTATTGTATACATTTCTATTTGAACTCTTTAAAATGAGAAAATATAATACTTATAAAGTGAAAAATGTCTTTCTAAAAATGAAAAAAATCCATACAACTTCCCTTTAATATGCTTTTCAGCTCTAAGGAACGCCTTTTTTTCTCCTAACATCTCTTGTAAGAAATTACCTCTCAATCTATGTTAGCCAAGTCCCTGGCAACTAGCCACGCTTTTCTGCATTCATTAGCAATCAGGGAGCATGAAATATATACTACCTTTTGCCACCTTTCTTTCCTTTGCTTCTACTCTTTCATCACTAGTAGTCTCTAATACCTCCAAGTTTTACTTCAGATGCTGTTCCCAGAGCCTAGGTGTCTTAAACAGCCACTACTAACAAGCTCATTCTCTCATACTAGGAACTGAAGTCCTGGAGCCAGAAAAATATCCTTCTCCAAAATAAGAACCTTAGAACAAGAAGACAACAGATGATGTCTGCCATCCAGAACTATCCTTTACCCTTGCATGAAGTTGAACTGCTTAGAAAAACAAATAGTAATTAGTTTAACATATGTAGATAGTTCACCATTTATGTAAAATAAGGGGTTGTGCTCCTCATCAAATAAAAGAAATTTTTATGTGATATAAATATGTAAATGAATGTTTATAATGTTCAGCCTTGGGAGGCTATGATTTAAAACGTACCGTAGCCTCCTTCCCAACATTCCATGCTTTCCTTTACTCCAATCATTACCATAGTACCTTCCCCAATTCTTATCAAAGCGCTAACCTTGTCCTTCTATTTAAAACTCCTAACACACTCAGCCACAACTAGAAGTCACCCTCACACTAGAATTTCTTTTCCTAATTATAACATCAAATAATAATGGCTTGATATTGGGAGAAATCTCCCACTCACATTGCAAAAAGCTGTTTCAATAAGATGTGCATTTGAAATTTCTAATGAATCTGTTATATGTCTATAATTATTCATAGGTGATTAAGTTATACACTCTGGTTTTAGTGTTATGTATCAACTACATTACAGGTCAAATAGACTTATTCAGACTTACTTATTCATCAAACATAAACTGAGCATTATAAGAAGTCAGAAAACACATTAGGTGTTAATATTGAATAAGGCACAGCTCATTCTAACATATATAACTAATTCAACAAATACATATTGATCACCTGTTATGTACCAGCCACTTGGTTATGTTAGATGCAGGTAGTAATACAAAGACAGTATATCACTGCTCTCTAATGGGTAGGATAATCCTATACATAAATATACATTACAAATTGTCAGGAACAGATGTTAATTTAAGATATTTAGTAGGGTTCTGTGCAAACATGAATTCTAGATTCCAAAGTAAAACTTAAAAATTTTAGAATTTATTGATTCATGAGAATAGTTGTATTCACTGAATTACACTGTGCATATTAACAGCATTCAATTACATGCATTAATGGAGGAGTAAAGGATAGTGATAATCGAAAATGACTGTAAATCTAAGAATTAACCTTGACTTTGCATTATAAATGTAAATATATTTGCATAGACTTTTGGTTCTGTAAGTAAAAGGTGGTATAATATTCTATTGTCATCTATCATTAACAGTTCTTTTTATGTATTATCTGTATTATATATTATATATTTATAATACCATGTGTGTGTGTGTGGGTTAGTTGCTCAGTTGTGTCCTACTCTTTGTGACTCCATGGACTGTAGCCCACCAGGCTCCTTTATCCATGGAATTTCCCAGGCAAGAGTGCTGGAGTGGGTTGTCATTTCCTTTTCCAGGGGATCTTCCTGACTCAGGGATCAAACTTGGGTCTCTGGCATTGCAGGAAGATTCTTTACCATCTGAGCCACCAGGGAAGCCCATAATACTGAATATTTTCACTTATATGTGGAATCTAAAAAGTAAAACAAACTAGTATATATAGCAAAAAAGGAAATAAACTCAGATATAGAGAACAAATTAGTAGTTACCAGTGGAGGGAAAGAAGAGGGACAAAGGAGATAGAGATGGGGATTAAGAAGTACAAGCTATTATGCATCAAATAAATAAGCTACTAGTATATATTGAACAACACAAGGAATATAGCCAATATTTTTTAACAACTATAAATGCAGCATAAATTTTAAAATTGTGAATCCCTAGGTTGTACACCTGAAACTTATATTGTAAATCAACTATAGCACGGGTAAATTTTTTTAAAAAAATTAAAGGAGTTCTAACATTTAAAATACAAACTAAGATTTATAAACAAACAATAAAACTTTAGTCATGCATTCCATTTTGGAAGTGATTTTATACAGATTTTCTAAAAATTAATAATCTCATCATTTTGCACTTCTTTATAACTTAACATGTGGTTATACTTTAGAGAGGTCCCTGCTTAAAATATCTGGTGGCTACACAAAAATCTGCTTGAATTCAATTTGAAAATTTAATTTATATTCTATTTATTCCACCTAGGTTATGAAAATGACTCCAGTACCCAGTTCAAGAAACAAAAGGAAACTGTAATACATAAACCAACCACTAGATGCCACTTTTCTTATAGTTATAATCGTGATGCTCACAAGGAAATAGCTTCAATTTGATATCTGTTTAATGGAACAATTTATTTTTATCAACATCTATCAATACTGATTAGGTGCTTAATAAGAACCAAGCACAATATTAGGGCTGAGTTGTACAAAAAAATTAATGAGTGCTGCCTTTAAGGAACTTCCAATCTAGTAAAACAAAACAAGTCAGGCCCAAACAAATGAAAAGAATACTTAATATAATGCAATAATGATATAGCATACAACAGGAAGAGAAAAAGCTCCAAGATGCAACAAATACATCCTGATTTTACCTCAGGAACTGATTCACTACGTGACTACAGGTAAGTCATTCCTATACCCTAGAGTTCAGGTTTCTCTTTGGTAAAATTATAGAGACAGACAATATAATATCTTTAGGTATTTTCCAGCTTTTATAGTCTGTGATTCAGTAGGATTTATCGAGTGAAAATGAGTTGTATAATCAATAACTGTTAGCAAACTTAAGAGACCTCCTTTGAGCTTGGGAGTGTTCCTAATGGCTCTGCAGAAAGTATAAATAGCTGCACTGCAATTTTTAAAAAATGTAGTAGAAATGTATCTAGAGCAAAATGGCCATGCTAAGCAATAAAATTATAATACAAATTTTTGTGAACAAAAAACAATATTAAGTACCTCAGTCTAAAGGACTTCTTAAGTCCATAGGGGAAAAGTACTATAGGAATTAAGTTTTAAAAAAATAAACTTTCAAAAACTATGGAAGAACTATTTTAAAAAGTCACTGAAGACTGTTGAAGCAAGAAAACCAGTGCAACTATAGCAATGTTGTACACTTTTTAGTGTGGGAGAAAATAATAAAAAGTAAAAAAGATTTTTTACGATCACATAATAAAACATATCATGAAGATACAATAATTAAAACAGTATGGTATTGCTCAAAGAATAGGCAGCTCCAAAATAGGCAATTAGCCAAAATACAAAGGCCGGAAACAGATATACATACACAGACACACACACGTTTACTATATGATAAAAGCTGGAATATGAAATAGATAGGTCTTCCCTGTAGCTCAAATGGTAAAGAACCCACCTGCAATGCAGGAGACCTGGGTTCAATCCCTGGGTTGGGAAGATCCTCTGGAAAAGGGGATGGCAACCCACTCCAGTATACTTACCTGGAGAATCCTATGGACAGAGGAGCCTGGTGATTTATATGGTCTGTGGGATCACAAAGAGTTGGACACGACTGAGTGACTAATGCTACTATGAAATAAATGTAAAAATAATGGGCTGTTAACCTTGATGCTAGGCAACTATAAAAAAAACAATAAATTTAGATTTCAGGGTCCTACAGTAAAAAAAAAAAAATAAGATTAAAAGTATAAATAAAAGCAAACTTCTGTATGCATTAGGATCATTCATGAAACCTCACAGAAATTCAGATAGTAGGACCCCATCCTAAAGATTTTGTTTCAGTAAGCTTGAGGTTGGCTATCAGAACCTAAAATTCTAATAAACAGTTCTAGGTGATTTTGCTTCAGATGATCTGAGATATATACTACAAAATAATGGCACAGAGAAATAATATCCCAATAATGGAGTTAGGTATCAAGACAGTTAAAAAAAACTTTTATGCTTGAAAATAATGTAAAAATATCTTAAAAACCTCAAAGAGAAGCTCAACAGGATTTATCAGGCCAAAATCTAAGGGGAAAAAATTCCAATAAACTGACCATAGAAACTACTTTTGCCCCAAGGGCATTTACCAGACTTGGGGAATTTGAGATTCTGGTTTTTAGTGTAAAGTGAAGTTGCTCAGTCATGTCTGACTCTTTGTGACCCCGTGGACTGTAGCCCACCAGGCTCCTCTGTCCATGGGATTCTCCAGGCAAGAATACTGGAGTAGGTTGCCATTTCCTTCTCCGGGGGATCTTCCCGACCCAGGGATCGAACCCACGTCTCCCACATTGCAGGCAGATGCTTTAACCTCTGAGCCACCAGGGAAGCCACTGTTTTTAGTGTAAGGGAGAGCCATATACAAAATAACCCCAGAGAATTTTAAGAAAAAGATGTTTTGGATCTCAACAGAGAAGAACAAGAGGCAAAGATCCTTGAAAAACTAGAACCACAAGCTGGCCATCGTACAGATTTGCAATTCAAGTTAGCATTTAGGTGAGTGGCCCACTAACTTCAAACTGTAAATTTTTTTAGAGTGGACTCAAACTGCTTCAACCTCCTAGAGTCTGGACAGAAATGCATATAAATCCTATGCAGAAGAGCATGTGTGTGTGCTTAGCAGTGTCCAACTCTTTGCAACCCTATGGACCATGAACTGTAGCCAGGCTCCTCTGTCCATGGAATTCTTCAGGCAAAAACACTTGAGTGGGTTGCATTTCCTCCTCAGGCATCTTCCTGACTCAGAGAGGCCACATCTCCTGCATTTTCAGGCAGATTCTTTACCACTGTGCCACCTGGGAAGCCCGTAGAAAAGCATATGTTCATATTAAACTTTAGAGAATTAAAAAAAAATCCTTTTTGAGAGGAAAATAACCACTCACATTCAAAAACCACTAAGCATACAAGGAAGCAAAATACCATAAGCAAAAATCAGGAGAAACATATCATAGCAGAAACTACTCAGCAAAGATTTCAAATATTAGAATTATTAGAAACAAAATACATAATGACTATTTTTACAATGATGAAAGATTTTTAACTTTAAGACAATAAAGGAAATCATGTAAAAAAGTAACAGTTAAACTGAAATATAAATTCTAAAAGTAAAAACTATGATATTTAAAACTCAGTGGATGAGCTTCACAGCAGACTAGACAACAGCTGAAGATAGACTTAGTAAAGTTAAAACAATTAAAGTGAAAAGGAATGATCTATAATTTAACATGGAGATGAAACATATGAAAAATGTAAAAGAATAGTTAAGAGCCATGGAAGAAAGAGTGAGGTAGTATAGCAAACAGGTAATTTGGGTTATAGAAAGAAGAGGTGAAAGAAGGAATGGGACAGAGTCAATAGTAGAGATAATGGTGGAAAGTTTTTAAGAACTAATTAAAGACATCTGTGAGTCTAGCAGATCCAATGGAAGAAAAATCAAATCCCAAACTAGATGCACAATAGGGTTACTTCAGAACATAAAGCCAAAAAACAAAAAAAGCCCTAAAAAGCATCAATAAAGGCAAGATAGACTGCCTTCAAATGGGTGACAATTAATTTACAGATAAGTTCTCAGATATCCAACAGAAGACAGAATGGCACCCCACTCCAGTACTCTTGCCTGGAAAATCCCATGGACGGAGGAGCCTGGAAGGCTGCAGTCCATGGGGTCGCTGAGGGCCGGACACGACTGAACGACTTCACTTTCACTTTTCACTTTCCTGCATTGGAGAAGGAAATGGCAACCCACTCCGTAGTTCTTGCTTGGAGAATCCCAGGGATGGGGGAGCCTGGTGGGCTGCCGTCTATGGGGCCACACAGAGTCGGACATGACTGAAGTGACTTAGCAGCAGCAGCATCTTTAATATGCAGAAAGAAAACTGTCAACCCATAGTTTATACTCAGTGAAAATACCTTTCAAGAACAAGATAAAAATACAAGCATTTCTGCTGCTGCCAAGTCACTTCAGTCGTGTCCGACTCTGTGCGACCCCATAGACAGCAGCCCACCAGGCTCCCCTGTCCCTGGGATTCTCCAGGCAAGAACACTGGAGTGGGTACAAGCATTTCTAGACAAACAGAAACCGAGAAAGGATGCCCTCAGCAGGACCTCACAAAAGGAAATTTAAACTTTTGGAATATCTTCTCCTGTGTAAGAAAGGAAACACAAATGGAATGGGAGGTTTAAAATACAAAATGGAAATAAGAGAAAAAGTAATACACTTGTGGTTGAATTTTAAAAAATACTAACTATAAAACAAAATTATAAAAATAGATGCAGTGCTCAAAATGCAGTACTAACAGAAAAACAATGATAAAACAATATAAGTCAGGAAAGGATAAGTGAAGTTAAAGATCCTAATGTCCTTGTAACTGTAAAAAACAAATATGGACATTGATTACTTTAGACTTTGATATGATAAGCATACAATATAGGAATTCTAATTTCCAGGATAAACCTTAAAAGAAGCCAAGTTTTCCAAATTATTAGAGAAAGAACAATACTCAAATCCAAAAGAAGACAAAAGAGAAAGAAACAGAAAGTGCTGTCTTAGAAAAGACAGTACAATGTCACACTGTGATGACATAATCAGACAAATCTGGAATATGGTACATTATAGAAAAAACTATGATGGACTATTCCAAAACTCAGTGCCACGCCATGAGAGAGATGAATTTGTAAATGAGAACTTGAGGAACTCTATGAATCATCTCCCTAAGGAAACAACAACAAATGATGAAAGTTAGGGAAAAAAAATTCTGGATATTATCTGAAAAACCTGCAGCAAATGAAGAAACACTTATTCAACAAAATTTACTAAATTTCAGTGTGAATAGAAAGAATGTATGGCATTTTAGCCATGACCCACTCCTTTCCTCTCCTCCTGCCCTGCTGAGTTTGACAAAAGCTCCACACAAGGTGGGAAGCAGACATGAATGCAGAGCTCCTTCTCCCTCCATCACCCAGCTGAGCATTACAGCAATGCCCAGTTCCAAACTACAGAAGTACTCCAAGCAAGAACAGTTGAGAGTTTTGTGATTCTTGTCTTCCACACAGTCCCAACTCATAAGATAAAAGATCTAACCTCTGGCATGGCAGGCTAAGAGTACTGGACTCAGTCACTCATAGAACAAAGGCTGATGCTAGTGTAATCAAGCTGAGGAGACCAGATGTTACTGTCCTTCTCAGTGCCCTGTTCACAATGCAGGGTGTCACTCTAAAAAAGAGGGTCACTGCTTCTGCCATCAGGTCTGAAGCAGTCACAGAGATTTTGCGTGGGTGGGTCAGTTGACAGGTAGGGAGACCATAAAAACAAAGGTCTCTGAAGGTCTTCCTAAGGGATCTGACTTTACCTGGAACAGATGTGGGGAATATTAAACCAAAGGGAACTTTCAAAAACAACAGAAATTTTGGTGGCAAGCAATTAAGAAGAGGCAGTTAGCTTTATGAGGACAAGTCAAACCACAAATCAGCTACAATTTACCAAAGATAACTGGAGAAAGAGAAAAATAAGAAGAGTAGCCCTGAGACTAGAACAAGTCTCAAAGATTTGGCTTCAAAGATTAACTTCTGAAACAGGCCCTAAATTAACTGTCAGAACCTGGAGCAATGCATGCCCAAGTAAGTAAGTAAGTGTTAGACGCTCAGTCATGCCCTGACTCTTTGCGACCCCATGGACTGCAGGCCACCAGGCTCCTCTCTCCATGGGATTTTCCAGCCAAGGATACCAGAGTGGGTTGCCATTTCCTTCTCTGGGGGATCTTCCCAACCCAGGGATCAAACCTGGGTCTTCTGCACTGCAGGAAGATTTTTTACCAACTGAGCTACAAGGGAAGCCCCATGCATGCCCAAAGACACTGTCAAAAACAATACAGCCACTAGTAAGTCATCAGTGAAGGTTTATAGCTGGGTAAGATACCAAAGGAAATCACCTTAAGAGAGATAGCAGGGGTAAAAACCATCAAAGAGAACCCTGATAAATACACAGTCATATCAAGGTGACTGTGAACATGTCTAAGGCTACAACCTTTGGGTAGTGACATCAGATGCTGTACCATGTGGAGGAAAGAGACCTCAATCAAATAGTCTAGCAAACTCATTGAAAAAAATGGACAAGCAAGCAACAAGCCCTGGAGAGGAGGAGAATCAATAATCAGATTGGCTAAAATACATTACCTAAAATGTCCACATTTCAACAAAAGACAGTAAGACATATAAAGAAACAAGAAAGTATACCATACAAAAGAGGAAAAAACAAGCAATAGAACTACTTTTCACAGGGCTGAGATGATGAAATTAGTGCACAAAAATGTCAAAGCACCCATTATACAAATATGTTCAAAGAATTAAAGGAAACAATGTTTAAAGAAGTAAAGTATAATGATAATATCTCAACTAATAGATAATATCAATAAAGAAACATACTTAAAAGAACAAGTGGAATTCTAGAGTTGAAAAATAAAAGAAAACTAAAAAGAAAAATTCATTAGAGGGCTCAACAGTATATTTGAACTGGTAGAAGAAACAATCACTGAACTTTAAAAATTTAGATGGTAACAATCATGCAACCTGAACAACAGGAAGGAAAATGAGGAACAAAAATAAACAGAACCTCAGAGAAGTATAGGGCATCATTGAGGGTATCATCTTACATGTAATGAGAGTAACAGAATGAGAAGAGACAGAATAAGTAGGAGAAAAAATAATAGAAGAGGACTTCTCTAGTGGCCCAGTGGTTAAGAGTCCATCTGCCAATGCAAGGGACACAAGTTCAATCCCTAGTCCAGGAAGATCCCACATGCCACAGGGCAACTAAGCCCACTAGTCACAACTACAGAGCCCATGTGCCACAACAACTGAAGCCCTCATGCTCTAGAGCCCATGCTTTGCCACAAAAAAAGCCACCACAATGAGATGTCTGCACATGGCAATTTAGAGAGTAGTCCCTGCTTGCCACAACTAGAGAAAAGCCTGTGCACAGCAGCAAACACCCAATACAGCCAAGAAAAAAGAATAGAAGAAATTATGGCTAAAATGAACTACATACATAATATCTTGGTAAAAACATTCAAAAACAAGGACAATGAAAAAGTTTTGAAAGTAGCAAGAGAAAAATGGCATTCTCTAGCACTGAATTTCAGAAAGATTAACAAATAACATCTCAGAAACAACGGATGCCCGAAGACAGTGGGATGGCATATTAAGAGTACTCAAAAACAAAAACTATTAACCAAGAATCTTATAGCCAGCAAAGCTATCTTTGGAACACAAAGGTGAAACAAAGACATTCCCAGATAAACAAAAGCAAACAGATTTTATTGCAATCAGACATGGTCTACAAAAACTACTATAGGAAATTGTTCATGATGAAAAAAAGTGAATCCAGACAGTAATTTGAAGCCACAGGAAAAAAGAAAAGGAATGCTGTTAGACACAACTATATAATTGCAAGGGCTTCCCACGTGGTTCAGTGGTAAAGAATCCACCTGAAATGCAGGGTATGTGGGTTCAATCCCCCCTGGGTTGGGAAGATCACCTGGAGACAGGAATGTCAAACCACTCCAGTGTTCTTGCCTGGAAAATTCCATGGACAGAAGGGCCTGGTGGGCTACAGTCCATGGGGTTGCAAAGAGCTGGACATGACTGAGCAACTGAGCACGGCACAGCACATATAACTAAAAGGCAGTACAAATGCATATTTCTAGATCTTTCTTCTCTTAACTGACTTAAAATGCAATTACATAAAACATGTGGTATAATAGGATGGGCTTATTACAGAAAGGTAACATATTTGACAATAATATAACTAAGGAGGTCATGAGAGCAAAGTATTGAAATAATTTACAACAGATAATAATATGAATTCAAATGAACAAAAAACCCAGAAAAGTTAAATAAGAAGTTCAGTATAACAAACTATATATACTTCCTTTCCTTGCTTTTCTCAGTTTCTTTAAAGACATAAAGTTATACAACATTCTAATTTCAATTAAAATATTTTAAAGTTTCTAATATACAAAGATGTAATATGTC
>SJYT01060588.1:179921-190766 GCA_006410635.1 Cephalophus harveyi
GAGGAAAAAAGAATAAAGCACCATAGAAATAATATTTCTATATTTTAGTGGAATTCAGTTGCTATATTTTAAGTAGATTATGATAGGTTATGTTATCCACGATAAGCCCTGCTGCTGCAGCTAAGTCGCTTCAGTCGTGTCCGACTCTGTGCGACTAGAGCAACCATAAAGAAAACTAAAAAAAAAAAAAGTGAAGAAAAACATTAAAGAAAATTTTGTATTAAACTAGAAAATAGCCACTCAAAAATGAAGGTAATAAAAGAGGAATAGAGGAAGAAGAAAACAACAAAATGGATGAGACATACAGAAAACAAAAAGTAAAATCCAATCATATCAATAATAACATTGAATGTGAATGGATTAAACAAGCCAATCAAAATTCAGATTTTCAGACTATATATAAAAAAGCAAGATCCAATGATGTCTACAGGAGAACACATTAGATGAAAACATACAAAAAGATTGAACATAAAAAAATGGAAATAATACAATCACCCATACAGCAACAGAAATGGACTGAATATTTGTTCCCAGAAATGGACTAAATATTTATTCCCTGTCCCTACAAATGAATATGTTGAGATGCCAACTCCAATGTTATGATATTAAGAAGTGAGGCTTTGTGGAGATACTTAGATCATGAGGGTATGATCCTCATGAGTAGGATTAGTTTCCTTATAAGAAGAAGCCAAAGGGTACATAGCCCTCTTTCTGTCATGTGAGGATACAAGAAGTCAGCAGTTTGCAACATGGGCTCTCTCCAGAACATGACCATGCTGGCAGCTTGAAACTGAAATCCCACCCTCCAGAAATGTGAAAAATATATTCCTGCTGTTTATAAGCCACCTAATTTGCGGTAGCTCAATTTCCTGGGTAGCTCAGCTAATAAAGAATCTGCCTGCAATGCTGGAGACCCTGGTTCGATTATCGGGTTGGGAAGTTCCCTTGGAGAAGGGATAGGCTACCCACTCCATTCTTGGGCTTCCCTGGTGGCTCAGATGGTAGATTCTACCTGCCAATGCAGAAAATGTGGGTTTGATCCCTGGGTTGGGAAGATCCCCTGGAGAAAGGAATGGCAATCCACTCCAGTATTCTTGCCTGTAGAATCCCCATGGACAGAGGAGCTTGGCAGGCTACAGTCCATGGGATCACAAAGTCAGACACAACTGAGTGACTAAGCACAGCACAGTTTGTGGTATTTTATCATACAGCACAAACTAAGATAGCAACCATAACAAAGCTGTATGGATATACTAACAGACAAAATATATAATAAAACAAAAAACATTACTAGAGATAAAAAAGGACATTTTATAATGATAAAGAGTCAACGTATCAGAAAGACATTACAAGTAGAAACATAGATGCACCTAGCAAAAGAACCCCAAAATACAAGAAACAAAAACAGACAAGTTAGAAATAGACAATTCAACAATAGCTGGATTGTCTTCAATAATAGGTAAAATAGCAAGGCAGAAAATCAACAAGGAAATAGAGGACTTGAATAACAACATAGATCAGCTAGATCTAACAGACATCTATTCAACCCCCTACCCGAGAAGAGTATAATGTACATTCTTCTCAAGAATGTATAGGACATTCTCCAGGATAGCTTATATGCTAAATCTTATAAAATCAACTTCAATAAAAGTTAAAGAACTGAAATCAAAGTATGTTTTTCCATGACAATGGAATGAAATGACAAATGAATAACAGGGGAACACTGGAATATTTACAAGAATGTAGAAAATTAACAATTTGTTCCAAATTAACCTTTGGGTCAAAAGAGAAATAACAGGTTATATTAGTACTCTTATGAAGTAAATGAAAATAAAACCGGGAAATATGACAGCATATGAGATGCATTTAAAAATGTTTAGAAGAAAATTTATAGGAGTAAATGACTATATTAAAAAAGATGTCAAGTTAATAAACTAATTTTCCACCTTTAGGCTCAGCAATTCCACACCTAGATTTATGCCTAAGCAAAAGAGAAAAAAAAACACAAACACATACATGAATGTCCATAGCAGTATTCACAATTGCCTAAAAACTATTGATTAAAATTGTCCATCAACTGATAGACTGGTAAGTAAAATGAAACATGTGTGTCTGGTGGAATATTATTTGGCAATGAAGAGGAATAAAGTACTGGTGTATACTACAAACATGGATGAACTCTGAAAACATTATGCCAAATGAAAGAAGCCAGATACCAAAGACTACATGTTGCCTGACTCTATTTACATGAAATGTCCAGAGTAGACAGCCCTCTAGAAACAGCAACTATATTGGTGGTTACCTAGGTCTGGGTGGTTGCAGAGTCATGGGGAGTGTGGATTTCTTTGGGGGTTGATAAAAATGTTCAAAAAGGAATTTGAGTGATTGTTGCACAACTCTGTAAATATTCAAAAAACCCACTGAACTATGAATTTTAAGTGAATAAATTGTATGTAAATTATCTCAATGAAGCTGTTAACAATCAGTGTCATAAAATAAAATGTGAGAAAACCACTCTGTCAAAAACTGTGAAGGGTCTGAGATTTTTCTTTACTTGCAAGCAAACAAGTTAGCTTGCCATAGTTTCAAGGATGCTGTCAGAAAATACAAAACTTTTTTGACTAGAGACAACACATAATTTATTACTTACAGTAACAGCCTAGGCTTCCCTGAGCCCCAGTTCCCATAGGCTGACATGAAGAGGACAAGATAATGCCTTCACATACACATTATTGTCACAAGAAATAAATTGACTGTTTAGGGAACCTGCATATTTTATAATGGGAAGTAAGCTTTCTTGACAATTGCTCTGAGATTTTATCTTTACTACACTGGACAGGAAAGAAATCTGGATTTTACTCCAAAGGGAGATACTATCTTTATTTTCCAAGGTGTTCACTATATAAATATTCTTGAAAAGATAGTTGAGAACAAAGAGCTAGTTCCTCTCTTCTCAAGATGTAGAGAGATACAAGAGATCCATGGAAAATTTTCTTCCAAACCATCCCATACTTTTAGAAACTTAATTCCAGATTTTTAAGAACTTTTAAAAACTTAAGAAAACAAATGTCATACATGAACACCTATGAAAGGTTTTTAGGACCATATGAATATGACTTGAATATTAAGCTATACTTTAAAATGATTAACTTTTTTAAGTGTGACAATGATGTGATGATACAGTATAATATTCTTTTCCACTGCTAAGTCATGAAACATGCTGAGATATTCAGGCTTATAACATGTCATGATGTCTGAAAATTATTTCTGAATCATTTAGAAAAAGTGCATATACAGACAAGATTTTTTTTAAGTCACTAAGTCAACTTATATAATCATTAAATACATGCACACAGAGATGTTAGAGATAACACAAAAATATAAAGCAAATATGGCAAAACGATAGGTATTGAATCTAGAGGGAAGATATACTTGTAATTCATTAAAATTTCTTACAGCTTTTTGAAACAATTGTTATTAAAAAGTTAGGTTTGTAAGTACATTATTTAAAAAGTACTCAAGAGGCAAGTATTCTCAGACTGCAGAAAACTGGGTAAACTGCAACATGTATGCTATTTTGGACACCAAAAACAAAAATTCAGAGAAGATAAAAAAGTTATTCAAATAATAAAGAAAACTTATATAGCTATGTTCAACTCAGTTCATCACTTAGTAGAGTCTGACTCTTTGCGACCCCATGGACTGCAGCACCCCAGGCTTCCCTGTCCATCACCAACTCCCAGAGCGTGCTCAAACTCATGTACATCGAGTCAGTGATGCCATCCAACCGTTTCATCCTCTATCTTCCCTTTCTCCTCCCAACTTCAATCTTTCCCACCATCAGGTCATTTCTAGTGAGTCAGTTCTTCCCATCGGCCAAAGTATTGGAGTTTCAGCTTCAACGTCAGTCCTTCCAATCAATATTCATGACTGATTTCCTTTAGGATGGACTGGTTTGATCTCTTTGCAGCCCAAGGGACTCTCAAGAGTCTTCTCCAATATCACAAATCAAAAGCATCAATTCTTCGGTACTCAGCTTTATAGACCAACTCTCACATCCATACATGATTACTGGAAAAACCATAGCTTTAACTAGAAGGACCTCTGTTTTTTTAATATGCTGTCTAGGTTGAACATAGCTTTTCTTCCAAGGAGCAAGTGTCTTTCAATTTCATGGCTGCAGTCACCATTTGCAGTGATTTTGGAGACCCAAAAATAAAGTCCCTCAATGTTTCCATTGTTTCTCCATCTATTTGCCATGAAGTGATTTGACTGGATGCCATGATCTTACTTTTCTGAATGTTGAGCTTTAAGCCAACAGTTTTATTCTTTTCTTTCACTTTCATCAAGAGGCTCTTTAGTTCTTCTTGGCTTTCTGCCTTAAGGGTGGTGACATCTGAATATCTGAGGTTATTGATATTTCTCCTAGCAATCTTGATTCCAGCTTGTGTTTCACTCAGCCCAGCATTTTGCATGATGTATTCTGCATATAAGTTAAATAAGCAGGGTGACAGTATGCAGCCTTGACATACTCCTTTCCCTATTTGGAACCAGTCTGTTGTTCCATGTCCAGTTCTAACTGTTGCTTCCTGACCTGCATACAGGTTTCTCAGGAGGCAGGTCAGGTGGTCTGGTATTCCCATCTCTGGAAGAATTTTCCACAGTTTGTTGTGATCCACATAGTCAAAGGCTTTGGCGTAGTCAATAAAGCAGAAGTAGATTTTTTCTGGAACTCTCTTGCTTTTTCAATGATCCAACAGATGTTGGCAATTTGATCTCTGGTTCCTCTGACTTTTCTAAATCCAGTTTGAACACCTGGAAGTTCACGGTTCATGTATTATTGAAGCCTAGCTCAAAAGCTATTTTGAGCATTACTTTGCTATCGTGTGAGATGAGTGCAATTGTGTGATAGTTTGAAGATTCTTTGGCATTGTCTTTCTTTGGGATTGGAATGAAAACTGACATTTTCCAGTCCTGTGGGCACCGCTGAGTTTTCCAAATTTGCTGGTATATTGAGTGCAGCACTTTAACAGCATCATCTTTTAGGATTTGAAACAGCTCAACTGGAATTCCATTATCTCCACTAGCTTTGTTCATAGTGATATTTTCTAAGGTCCACTTGACTTCACATTCCAGGATGTCTGGCTCTAGGTGAGTGATCACACCATTGTGGTTATCTGGGTCATGAAGATCTTTTTTATACAGTTCTGTGTATTCTTGTCACCTCCTCTTAATATCTTCTGCTTCTGATAAGTAACATATAGCTATGTTACTTTCAGACAAGATAGACTTTAAGGCAAAAAGCATTACAAAAGATAAAAGCCTCACTTCAGAATAAAAAGAGGTTTTGTTTAAAAGAAATACACTTTAAAAGAAAAACAACTAAATTTGTATATACTAATAAGATCCTAAAATATATACAGTTAAACGGTCCAGATTTATAAGGAGAAATAGACAAATCCACAATCACAGTTGCAAATTTTAAACAGATCTCTATGAAGGTGTAGAAAGATTTGAACATGATTACAGCTTGTTCTGCTACTGCTGCTAAGTCACTTCAGTCGTGTCCGACTCTGTGCGACCCCATAAATGGCAGCCCACCAGGCTCCCCCGTCCCTGGGATTCTCCAGGCAAGAACACTGGAGTGGGTACAACTTGTTCTAATCAACATAAATAAAACACTGTGCCCATCAAATGTAGAACACACATTTCTTTTGGGTACACTCTGGATATTTAAAAAAATAATTTCATTTATTTATTATTCGCTGTCCTGGGTCTTCATTGCTGCATGGGCTTTTCTCTAGTTGCAGTGAGTGGGAGCTACTTTCTAGTTACTGTGTGTGGGCTTCTCATCACGGTGGCTTCTCTTGTTGTGGATCATGGGCTCTAGGGTATGCAGACTTCAGGAGGTGTGGCATGTGGGGTCAGTAGTTGTGGCTTCCAGGCTCTAGAGCAATGGGTCAGTAGCTGTGGTGCAGAGGCTTAGTTGTCCCACAGCATGTGGGATATTCCCAGATCAGAGATAGAACCCATGTCTCTTGAACTGGCAGGCAGATCCCCCACCACTGAGCCCAAACCTTGGATATTTACAAAAGCTGGCCATAAACAGAGCTTTAAGGTCAGTCGAGATATATCTCAGAGGAATGGTTTCACACAGGACATGATATCTGACTATAATGCAAGTAAGCTATAACAAATAATTTAAATCGAACCAAACTCTTCCAGAGAATGAACAGAAGAGGAAGAATAAAGCTAACATAGCCTTGATTACAAAATCAAATAAGACTGAATGTGAAAAGCAAATGACAGTTTAATTTTGCCAATGAATATTTATGTAAAAATCCTAAATAAATTATGACAAAGTTGGATTTAACTTAAGCCTTAGCCATTATTGAAAAGGAAAAAAAGTTTGGAGAAAAAGATACAAAAAATGTCATTCACAGATGATTTGATTGTACAGATAGAAAACTTTTTTAAAATATACAGAGAAGTAGAATTAATAGTGTTTACCAAAGTTGCTAGGTATAAATCCAATAAATTAAAGTGAATTACATTTTTATATATCATCAATATAAGGCCACTTGTGATGATGTCCCAAGTGTATCTCCTAGGAAAAATGTAAGGGAACAAGATACAATGCAGCTTTTGAAAGAAACAAAGGTCATGAGAAATACATTATGAAAACAGAAGAAATGCAATCAGAGACTCTGGGGAAAAGATCAACACAGTAAAAAAAATACAGGTATTGGCAGGAGACATGATGGAGAAGAATGACTTGAGCTTACCTTCTCTGATGAAAAAAACCAAAATCACAACTAACTGCTGAACAACCATCAACAAAAAAGACTAGAACCTACCAAAAAAAGATACTCTATATCCAAAGACAAAGAAGAAGCCACAACAAGATTGTAGGGAGGGTGCTTTCACAATATAACCAAATTCCATACACCCTGGAATGCATGACAAATGAGAAAGTAATTAATTGCAGAGGTTCTCTCACAGGAGTCAGTGTTCTAAGCCCCATTACAGGCTCCATAGTCTAGGGGTCTGGCATTGGGAGGAAGAACCCCCAGAGCATTTGGCTTTTGAGATCAGCAGGGCTTGAATGCAGAAGCTCCACAAGACTTGGGGGAAACAGAGACTCTACCTGTGGAGGGCACACATAAGGTTTCACATGCACTGGAACCCAGGGAAAAGCAGTGACTCCATAGGAGCCTGGGCCAGATATACTTGCAGGTCATGCAGGTCTTTTGGGGAAGCAGGGGTCAGCTGTGGCTCACTGTGTGGGCAATGACTGTGGTGGCAGAGGCCCAAGGGAGTATTCATCTGTGCAAGCTCTCCAGGATGTCACCATTTTGGCCCTGATACCTGGCCCTACCTGACAGCTTGCAGGTTCCAGTGCTGGGATGCTGCTGTTGCTGCTAAGTCGCTTCACTCGTGTCCAACTCTGTGCAACCCCATAGATGGCAGCCCACCAGGATCCACCGTCCCTGGGATTCTCCAGGCAAGAACACTGGAGTGGGCTGCCATTTCCTTCTCCAATGCATAAAAGTGAAAAGTGAAAATGAAGTTGCTCAGTCGTGTCCGACTCTTCGCGACCTCATGGACTGCAGCCTACTAGGCTCCTCCACGCATGGGATTTTTCAGGCAAGAGTACTGGAGTGGGTTGCCATTGCCTTCACCATGCTCGGATACATCAAGCCAAATAACCAACAGGGTAGGAACACAGCCCCCATTAAAGATAAGCTGCCTAAAGTTGTTCTGAGTGCACAGATGTCTCTAAACATACCACTTGACATGGCCCTGCACAGAAGGGCAATAAAACCCAGCTCTACCAACCAGTGGACAGGCACCAGTGGCTGCCACCAAGAAGCCCATACAAGCACCTGGACCAAGCTCATCCACCAGGGGGCAGACAACAGAAGACAGAGGAGCTACAAACCTGCAGCCTGAGAAATGAAGGCCACAAACATACAAAGTAAGACAAAGTGAGACAGCAGAAAAATGCGTTCCAGAAGGAACATGATAAATTCTCAGAACAACTAAGTGACGTGGAGATAGGCAACCTGCCTACAAGAGAAATAAGAGTAATGACAGTAAAGATGATCCAAGCATAGACCAAGAAACACACAAAATGTTTAACAAAGAGCTACAGAATTTATAGAAAAAACAAATGGAGACGAAGAATACAATAACTAAAATGGAAAATACACTAGGAGGAATCAATAGCAGAATAAGTGAGGCAGAAGAACGAGTAAGTGAGCTGAAAGACTGGTGGTAATCACTGCTGTGGAACAGGATAAAGAAAAAAAGAATTTTAAATTCTTTTAAAAAGAAAATCTCGGAGACCTCTGAAAAAAAACATTAAATGCAAGTACATTTGCATTACAGGGATACCAGAGGGAGAAGAGAGAAAGAGTTTGAGAAAATATTTAAAGAGATAATAGCCAAAAACTTCCCTAACATGGGAAAGGTATACTCATGCAAGTCCAGGAAGTGCAAGAGAGTCCCATACAGGATAAACCCAAGGATGAAGACACCAAGATACATAATAAAAAAAAAAAAATTAAGGCTGTATGGAAACACAAAAGATCCCAAATGGCCAAAGCAATCCTGAGAAAAAGAAAAAACAGACCATGGAGCAATCAAGCTCCCTGACTTCAAACTATACTACAAAGCTACAGTCATCTAAACAATATGGTACTGCCACAAAAATAGATGCAAAGATCAATGGAACAGCACAGAAAGTCCAAAATAAACCTACATAGCTATGATCAATAAATGTATAACAAAGGAGGCAAGAACATACAATGGAGAAAAGATAGTCTCTTCAGTATGTGATGCTAGGAAAATTGAAAAGAATAAAATTAGAACATTCTCTAATACTATATACACAAATAAACTCAAAATGGATTAAACTTAAATGTAAGACTGAATACTATAAAACTTTTAGAGGAAAACATGGGCAGGACACTGACTTCAGCAATATCTCTTTGGACCCATCTCCTAGAGTAATGAAAATAAAAACAAAAAACAAACAAATGGACCTAATTAAACTTAAAAGCATTTGCACAGAAAAGAAAACCTTAAACAAAATGAAAGGATATCCCATAAAATGGGAGAAAATATTTTATAAACAAAGCAACTAACAAGGGATTAATCTCCAAAATACACAAACAGCTCATGTAGCTCCATATCAAAAACACAAATCCAATGAAAACAAGCGGAGAAGATCTAGATATTTCTCCAAAGAAGACATACAGATGGCAAAAAAAAAAAAAACACATGAAAAGATGTTCAGCACCACGAATTATTAGAGAAATGAGAATCAAAATTACAATGGGATATCACTTCACATAGTTCAGAATGGCCATTATCAATAATATAAACAATAAACTCTGGAGAGCATGTGGAGAAAAGAGAACTCTCCTACACCATTGCTGGGAATGTAAATTGATATAATCACCACAAACAACAGTATGGAGGTTCCTTGAAAAACTAAAAATAGAACAACAATATGATCCAGCAATCCCACTCCTGGGTATATATCTGGAGAAAACCATATTTTGAAAAGATATATGCACCCCAACATTCACTGCAGCAGTATTTACAACAGCTAAGATATGGAAGCATCCTAAATGTTCATCAACAGAAAATGGATGAAAAAGTTATAGTATGTATATACAATGGAATATTATTCTGCCATAAAAGAATGAAATAATACCATTTGAATCAACATGGATGGACTTAGAGATTATCATACTCAGTGAAGTAAGTCAGATAAAGACAAATATCATGTAATATCACTTATATATGGAATCTTAAAACATGTTACAAATGAACTTATCTACAAAACAGAAACTGACTCAAACTTCAAAAACAGACATGGTTACCAAGGTGGAAAGGTGGAGGGGGAAGGATAAATTGGTAGTTTGGAATTGACATATGCACACTACTATGTTTAAGAGATAAGTAACAAGAACCTACTGTATAGCACAGGGACCTCTACTCAATAATCCTGTAATAACCTATATGGGGAAAGAATCTGAAAAAGAATGAATATGGGTAAATGTTTAGCTGAATCACTTTGCTGTACACCTGAAACAGAACACTGTAAATAAACAATACCCCAATATAAAATAAAAATTAAGTTAAAAAAATAATAAAATTGTAAAACTAAGAATAATTTTAAAAAGAAATATAATGAAGAGTTTTACTTGGCTCTATAATAAGCAACATATTCATAATATTCACATATTCAAAATAACTTAAACATAACTTATTGAATTAACTGGTAAGAGAGTTAACATATTGGGGGGAGATGAAAAAAAGAAGCAAGGGTGGTAGCAGAAACAATGGCTCGTTTTTTATAATCACAGTAAACAGATAATGTATTGATAAAGCAAAAATAATTTACCCTCAAGAACTGATCTAGGAAGTCCAAAGGGATGAGAAAAGAAATTGTGGTGTTTACTATTTGCTGTACTTTACACATATGCATGAAATGATATCATATTGTCACACAATGGCTACTCTCACGAGTCTCATAAACTCTTCAGTTCAGTTCAGTCACTTAGTCGTGTCCGACTCTTTGCGACCCCATGAATTGCAGCACGCCAGGCCTCCCTGTCCATCACCATCTCTCGGAGTTCACTCAGACTCACGTCCATCGAGTCAGTGATGCCATCCAGCCATCTCATCCTCGGACGTCCCCTTCTCCTCCTGCCCCCAATCCCTCCCAGCATCAGAGTCTTTTCCAATGAGTCAACTCTTCGCATGAGGTGGCCAAAGTACTGGAGTTTCAGCTTTAGCATCATTCCCTCCAAAGAAATCCCAGGGCTGATC
>SJYT01060590.1:0-12263 GCA_006410635.1 Cephalophus harveyi
TTTGCCAGGTTGACAAGCTTGTCCCTTGTATTATTGGGAAAAGAGATCTGATGATCTCTTGGAGATTTGGAAGATTTTGCTTTTTTCTTGAATGGTTGCACTTTAGCTTTCTACCTACTGAAAAATTTTCTTTTCTTAACAGATATCAGAATAGTTGAACTATTTAGATTTGGATGGTATATTAAATAAATAGATGTAATAGAAGTTGACAAATGAGCTGTTCCAAATATTCATAACTTTGTTTAAAGCTCTTTTATTTCCAGCAGAGTACCATACCTCCTACGTGACTAGAACTTTAATCCAGTTTATTTGTAGTTGCCTTAGATTCTTACCCCTCTGTCTCTAAATTTGCTGCTCCTGCTGCTAAGTCGCTTCAGTTGTGTCCGACTCTGTGCGACCCCATAGATGGCAGTCCACCAGGCTCCCTCGTCCCTGGGATTCTCCAGGCAAGAACACTGGAGTGGGTTGCCAGTTCCTTCTCCAATGCATGCAAGTGAAAAGTGAAAGTGAAGTCGCTTAGTCGTGTCCAACTCTTCGCAACCCCACAGACTGCAGCCTACCAGACTCCTCCGCCCATGGGATTTTCCAGGCAAGAGTACTGGAGTGGGTTGCCATTGCCTTCTCCGGTCTCTAAACTTACCCATACTTAAATACTATAAAATGGGCCTCCTCGGTGGCTCAGATGGTAAAGAATCTGCCTGCAGTGTGGGAGACCCTGATTTGATCCCTGGTCAGGAAGATACCCTGGAGAAGGGAATGTAAACCCACTCCAGTATTCTTGTCTGCAGAATTCCATGGACAGAGGAGCCTGGCCGGTTATAGTCCATAGTGTCACAAAGAGTCAGATACTACTGAATGACTATCACACTATATACTATAAAAATGCCTACTCATGTGTAATGAGTATTTTATTATTTAATATTTATTTCTTTAGTAGCGATGACTAGCATATATTTATTTGTTCTTCCTTGAATATGTTCAGTCTTTTAAAAAAATGACTTTTCAATTATGTTTTAAAATACATGAAGCAATATTACAGCCGAAAGGAAAATAGAGAAACAAAGTTAGAGATGAGCAATCCTCTTTTAGTAAATGGTGGAACTAGGAGATAGGAAATCAGTCAGAATAGAGAAGACATCAACTTTTAGTACAACATCAGTTTGACTCACCTGATATGTGTAGAATACTATATCCACATACTGTACATACAGCATTGACCAAGACTAATCATATGCTGGGTGTTACAGCAGGTCTCAAAGTATTTTTTATAACCACAGTGCAATTAAGTTAGATTTCAGTAATACACATGTGTTTGTAAAACCTGTACAATGTTTAGAAATTTAAAAACGGTCAAACAGAGATCAGGAGAAAATAGAGCAGGTTTTGATCTGAAGGAATGAAAAAGCACAGCATATGGGATGTAACTAAAGAAGGGATGGGGATATTTATAGCACTAAATGCTCTTGTTTGGAATGAAGAAATGTTTAAACCTTTCACCTTAAGCATCTAAAAAAGAGGAGCAAGTTTACCTAAAATAAGTAAAAGGAAGGAAATGATAAATGGAAATTAATGAAAAGAAATGGACAAACAACAGAAAATCAGTTAAGTCAAAAACTAGTTTTTTGGAAATATCAATATAATTGATAACCTTTTAGCCTGACAATCAAGAAAAATAGAACATACAAATTATAAATATCAAGAGTGAATGAAAGGGCATTACTACAGATCTTATGGTATGATAAAGACAATAAGCAGTGTTAGGAACAACTTTGGGCTTCCCTGGTGGCTCCAATGATAAAGAATCTGCCAGCAGTGCAGGAGACCTGGGTTCAATTCCTGGGTTGGGAAGATTCCCCTGGAGAAGGGAATGGCTACCCATTCCAGTATTCTTGCCTGGAGAATCTCATGGACAGAAGAGCCTGGCAGGCTAGAGTCCATGGGGTTGCAAAGAGTCGAACACTAGTGATCTTGGAAAACTTAACATGAAATGTACAAATGGAAAGTCCCTTAGAGAAGAGTTATTGGCAAGTGAAGACCAATCAATAGAATAATGTTGCCGTGGAGTAGTTCATAATTGCAAATAGATATTTCACAATCATTTCTATAAAGAGCGAGCACAAAGCAGAAATACAAGAACTTAGGGAAAACAGGGTGAGATAATATGAGAGACATGACCTACAGGAAGAAACAGAAGGAAAAAGCCTCACAAATTCCTCACAGAACTGACAAAAGGAATTAGAAAGTAGGGAAGGAAGACTAGATAGAAAGCTGAATAAAATGAGAGCTTGGACAAAATGGGAATAAAGTTAGAATATTTGTATAGTTCCCAAATAAAAGTGAAGTAATGCAATGGAGGAAATATCAGGCATCAAAATGGTTAATCCCAAAATATATCATTGTAGACTTCTATATTTCAGGAACTCAGGTTCACCTTATATTTGTTCTCAACTGAGGTGTATACTTAAAAGACCCTGAGAAAGAGAGTGTAAAACAACTCAGTCACACTAGAATTGGAGAACTATGTTACAGGGGTCAGTAAAGATTTTTTTTTCTGTATAGGAATCACTCAGAGAACCATATAATTTCTGTGGCAACTACTCAACTTAGCCATAGCAAATAAGTAAATGGATGTGGCTGTATTCTGGTGAAACTGGCAGTGGGGGTTGGATTTGGGATATAAATTTGCTGACCTCTACCACACTATATAAAGTTTTTAAAATTTTTCCTAAACAAAATTTTAAGTATTGTATTTAGGAATAGTGTTTAGTGGACAAAAATTGTTTAGGCATAAATGAAAAACAGTATCATAAATGTGTAAATTATATAATGTTTACATTGTTTGTATATGGATATATGAATTAATCTACAGACTTTTTTGTTCCCTGTAACATCTCTTCTATAGTTTGAATTTTCACTGCACTTTTTTCCGTGGTGGTATATTAAACATATTTCCTTGTGTTAAAACTTTATTTTCTGTCCTTAAAAACAAACCAGTTAATTGTTTTTGAAATCTCCCTGAAGGTAGACTATTTCTAACTGATCTTTGTACTTAATTGCAAACAATAGAAACTTACTTAAAAAATACATATAGTGTGTTACATCTTTGCTTCTTATTTGGTGTGTGACCCTATTGAAGAGCATCTGATTCCAAGCCAAATTTTACATTGCCTTCTGTTTTTGTGTGGAGACTTACTCCTTCTTGCCTGGGTACCACTCCATGTAAAAGCATCATTAATACCACTCTCTCAACTTGTAGTGGTGTTGGAAGGTTTAATTGTCTAGTGTTTATTCTGAACTTGGCAGAAGAAAAAATGTTATTATTAACTAGGCTAATCAAAAATTTAGCCTTTAATATGGTTAAGTTTCCATTGACTTGGCTTTTTCTTTTTAATTACTTAATAAATAAACGCCACCAACTGGCTTTTGTTCTTTAGGAGCAGAATAAGAATACAAATAATGTAATACTATCAAAATTTTTCCTCTTATATTTAAAGGATTAGATTCAGTAACACATGTTGAAGGTTGTGCAGCTTTTTCCCATTTAAAAATAAGTGTTTCCATGCTTCTTGCAATTTGTGGTAGATTTAAAATGTCTTTGCTATTTTGTGTTTCACTTATACATGCACATTCTTGGAAAATGTCACTTTTTCAAATACTTTGTTCCGCTTTTCCTAATTTTGGTTCAATCTGTTAAATATAATGAATAAAAGTAATAAAAGTTTTTGTAAAGGAAAATGGTATTAATATTTAGAACTTTCAAATCATAAAAGCCATATCTCACATTGCTTTAACGTGATGCTCATTGTATCGCATTATAAAAAAGCTCTTTTTAAAACATTGTCCAGAGTAAGAGATGGCTATGATTCTAATAATATATATGAATATTAAGAAAAAATATTGTTAAGAAACTTTAAAGTAGACTCCAAGACTCAAATTTTAACATTATTTCTGTCAGGCATAAAAAGTAGTTTGCACTTAGGTAATATATTATTTTCAGTCATTTTAAATTGCAATGATATAAGTGTTAGATCACCATCATCATTCTTCTGTGCATTAAATATATATAAAGTTTATATATGTTTATTGTATACTTGCTAATTATATAAGTAAAAAGGAGCTCAGTTACTCAGGATTGTTCTAAGTCTTCACAGAAAGTCCAAGATACATAGGTCATTCCTCATTTTCTAGATGCTATTGACTGAGTATTTGACATTCGAAAAGGGATTATTGATTCTTCTATGAAAAGATGTACTTTGATAGGAATACTTAACTACACATACCTAAAATTCTTCCTATTCTTTGACCAATACATGCTCCTTGCTCCGTTTAATGGTTCATTTAATTAGGCCTCACTGTATTGCTGACTTTTGCCTTAAATAGCAATTGTTGGATTTGAAACAGACTGTCAGAATATTTCACCATGTTTACAACATGTATAGCATTTTCTGTATATAAAATGAACTGAAAAGGATACCAACAATTGTAGTGTGTTACAGAAGAACATGAGAAATGGAAGCCCACTCAGATTTGTTTCAGAATAGTTTATAATAGTAAAAATTTATTTACATGTGTGTTAATTTAACATAATTGTTCCATATGTGACTTAAAGGAAAGAAATTAGATTGAAAGCTTAAACAGTAAATCTAGATTGCTGAAATTAAATATTCAAATAAGTAAGTGAAAAGGCAACTGAATGTTATTTCGAAGTAGTAGTACAATGGCACCCCACTCCAGTTACTCTTGCCTGGAAAATCCCATGGGCAGAGGAGCCTGGTAGGCTGTAGTTCATGGGGTCGCTAAGAGTCGGACACAACTGAGTGACTTCACTTTCAGTTTTCACTTTCATGCGTTGGAGAAGGAAATGGCAACCCACTCCATTGTTCTTGCCTGGAGAATCCCAGGGGCAGGGGAGCCTGGTGGGCTGCTGTCTATGGGGTCGCACAGAGTCGGACACGACTGAAGCGACTTAGCAGCAGCAGCAGCAGTACATCTTTTTACTGTCACCACAGATTTGCCTTTTCTAGAGCGTCATATGGTTGGAATTTCATTCTTTAAAGGCATCATAATTTTACATTGTATGTGGATACTACAGTTTGTTAATGCACTCATCCTTTAAAGTGACATATGGGTTTTTTCCACTTTGTGGTTATTATGAACAGTGCTGATATGAATGTTCATATACATGTTTTGTGTCAACACGTGGTTTCATTTCTCGGTATATACCTAGGAGTGGAATTGTTGGGTCATATGGTAATTCTGTCTTCAGCTTTTTGAGGAACCACCAAGCTGTGTTTGACAGCAACTGTACCATTTTGTATTTTCACCAGTAATGGACCAGGATTCTCCTTTTTCTGTATCCTTACAAACACCTCCTCCTTTTTGGTTGTTTTGTTACGGCCAATCTAGAGGGTTGTGAAGTAATATCTCATTGTGGTTTTGATCTGCCTTTCACCACTGATAAATGATTTTGATAATCTTTTCATATACTTGTTGGCCATTTGTATATCTTCTTTGGAGAAACGCCTGTTTGTGTCCTCTACTCATTTTGTAATTGAGTTGTTTGTCTTCTAGATGTTGAATAGCAAGAGTTCTCAATACAGTCTGGATACTAGACCCTTATCTGATACACAGTTTGTAAATATTTTCTATTTTTTGGTTGTTTTTTAATTTTTAAGGCAATATCTGTGATGCACAACAGTTTTAAATAGTAGTATAACATAATTTTTTCTTTTGTTACTTGTGCTTTCGGTGTCACAAGAATATTGTCAAATCGAAGACCATGAAGATTTACCCTTATATTTTCTTCTGGTATAGTTTTAGCTCTTATACATAGCTCTTTAATACATTTTGAGTTAATTTTTTTAAGTTAATTTTAATATATCATTTAAGATAGTAGTCCAAGTACTTCCCTGGTGGTCCAGTGGTTAAGATTTAATGCTTCCAGTGTAGAGGGAGTGGGTTTGATCCCTGGTCAGGGAACTAACATCCCACATGCCTCATGATGCAGCCAAAGTAAATAAGATAGTAGTCCAAATTTTGCACATAAACTTCAGTTTTCCCAGCCCATTTATTTTTGAAAAATTAATTGATCATACATATATGGGTTTATTTTTGGACTCTGAATTTTATTCCATTGATTTATGTGTCTAATGTCAGTATCACAGTGTTTTGATTAATATAGCTTTGTTGTAATTTTTAAAATCAGATAATGTGAGTTCAGTTTTTTTCTTTTTTCTTTTGTTTGGCTTTTTGGGGCCTCTTACAATTTCATTTTCTTTTGGGCTGACTTTTCATTTCTCCAAAAGCCATTGGAATGTTGGTGGAGATTGTATTACTATTGTAACTAGAACTACTTTCTTTTATTTTGGGTTGGTAATTACTGGTTTATATATGTTGAACTGTACTCTGAAATTTTCCTGAATTTATCATTTCTAGTACTGTTCTGTGACCTTCAGAATTTTCTATATATAAGATCATGTCTGTGAATAGAGTTTTATTTCTTCTACAACTTAGAAGTTTTCAGTTTCTTTTTCTTGCCTAATTGCTTTGGTTAGATCTTTCAATACAGTGTTGGCTATAGGCATCCATTTTTTGTTTCAGATAGTAGAGGAAAAACATTCAGTCTTTTGTCTCTGAGTGCAGTGTTTTGCAAATGCCCTTTATCATATTTGGAAAGTCCCTTCTATTCCTAGTTTCCTGTATGTTTTTATCATGAAAGGGTGTTGAATTTTGGCCGTTGTTTTTTCTGTATCAGTTGAGATGATCATGTTGTTTCTCCCCCTTTCATTCTGTTAATGTGATGTTGACTGTTTATTATTTAATTCCACATATTTGTGACATGGTGATTGTTTGAAATGCTATGTTTAATGTCACATATTTGTGAATTTCCAGTTTTCCTTTTGCTTTTGATTTGTAACTTCATTCCAGCTTGGTTAGAGAGATTGTTTTCATTGCTTTTAAATTTAGGGAAAACTTGTTTTGTGGCTAACATGAAAGAATGTGTATTCTGTCATTATTGGGTAGAGTCTTCTATAGGTTGGTTAAGTTTAGTTGCTGTATATTGTTAAACTTAAGCTGTGTTTATTTTTGTTTGTTTTCATTCTGCAACTCTGATGTGTAATTTCACTCGTCTTACTTTCAAGTTTGGAAATTTTTTCTTTTGCCTCTTCTGTTCTTCAGGTATACTTTGAAACCTTTGGTGTCTTTTTCATTTTAGTTTTTCGGCTTCCCTGGTGGCTTAATGGTAAAGAATTCACCTGCCAATGCAGGAGATGCAGGCTTGATCCCTGGGTTGGGAAGATCCTTTGGAGAAGGAAATGGCAACCCACTCCAGTATTCTTAGTTGGAAAGTCCCATGGACACAGGACCTTGGCGGTCTATAGTTGCAAAAGAATCAGATGCAACTTCGCGACTAAACAACAATAGAGTGTTTTGTTCCATTATTTCTTTGTGATTCCTTTGTCCTAATGTACCAATATCTTATTGATATTCTTAATTTGTGATTTCATCTTTCTCCTTTATTCTTGGTCTGTGATTTCTTTCAGCTCTTTGAGCTTATTTATGACAATTGATTTAAGTTCTTTGTGTAGGTTCTTCAGTGTCGGTTTCTCATAGTTTGTTTTTGTTCTTTGGATGGGCTATATCTTCCTGTTTCTTTCTGTGCATTGCAATTTTTTATGAAATAGTGGACATTTTGAATATGGTAATGTGGCAACTTTGAACATCATATTGTGCCCCTTTCCCAGGGTTTTCTCTTTAGCTTCTTGAGGTCTATAGCCACGCATCATTTACTGACTTTTTTCAGGCACCTTTTGTAGAGACTGTATTTGGGACAGCCCTTTGAATGTGTCATGATACCACCTACCACTGTGCCTTAGCCTTTACCTCTGCCTTGTGAAGTCAAAAGTTTGACCAGGGATGTAAGACTAATATCTTCACAGTTCTTTGTTGAGCAAGCATTGACTCTGGTCTGCTGCTGCTGCTGCTAAGTCGCTTTAGTCGTGTCCGACTCTGTGCGACCCCACAGACGGCAGCCCATTGGGCTCCGCCATCCCTGGGATTCTCCAGGCAAGAACACTGGAGTGGGTTGCCATTTCCTTCTCCAATGCATGAAAGTGAAAAGTGAAAGTGAAGTCGCTCAGTCAGGTCTGACTCAGCGACCCCATGGACTGCAGCCCACCAGGCTCCCTCGTCCATGGGAGTTTCCAGGCAAGAGTACTGGAGTGGGATGCCATTGCCTTCTCCGTGACTCTGGTCATATGTGCTATATTCTAGATTCCCCAGCATATCATTCAGTATACACACACACACACGTGATTTTCATTTCAAGGAATTGGCTTATGTGATTGGGCTTGTAGAAGAACCAAAGAAGGCTAGCGTGCTGAAAATTATCAGGTAGAGATTGACACTGCAGTCTTGAGTGTTATGAATTTTTATAGGTCGAATCTCTATGTTTAGTTCTTTTAATCTGCTGTCTTTCATTTCATCTTTTATTTGTTTCTTCATTCTGGAAAATTTTCTGAGGTTTTTCCTATACAGATTCAATTTTCTGAATAAAACTTGGACTTCATTAAAATTACATACTCCTATTCTTCTGAAACACAGACTGGGAGAAAGCACCTGAAAAACACATATCTGATAAAGGACTGTAATCCAAAATACACAAAGCTGTTAAAACTCAAAAATAAGAAAATGAACAGCCTGAATAAAAATTGGGCAAAATCTGCTGCTGCTGCTAAGTCACTTCAGTCGTGCCCGACTCTGTGCGACCCCATTGACGGCAGCCCACTAGGCTCCCCCGTCTACAAATGTCAAATAAAGATGTGAAAAGGTGCTCCATATCTGTCATCAGGAAAACAACAAGGATATACTGCTACACACTTGGCCAAAATTCAGTAAACTGACAATATCAAATGCTAATAAAGGGGAACAATAGGAAGAGTCATTAATTTCTGGTAGGTAAAAACCACTTTGGAAGACAGTTTGGCAGTTTTGTATAACCAAGCATACTTTTACTGTACAATCCAACAATTGTCTTACATGGCATTTACCCAAAGGAGTTACATCGGTACAAAAGACTACACATAGGTGTTTCTATATGCTTTCCTGATAATTGCTGGAATTTGGAAGCAACCAAGATGACCTTCCCATCAGGAAGCTTCCATAAGCCTCTTATCTTTCTCCATCAGAGGGCAGACAGAATGAAAACCACAATCATTGGTTAGAAAACTAACCAATCTGACCACATGGACCACAGCCTTGTCTAACTCGATGAAACTATGAGCCATGCCATGTCGAGCCACCCAAGATGGACAAGTCATGGTAGAGAGTTCTGACAAAACGTGATCCACTGGGGAAGGGAATGGCAAACCACTTCATATTCTTGCCTTGAGAACCCCATGAACAGCATGAAAAGGCAAAAAAATAGGACACTGAAAGATGAACTCCCCAGGTAGGTAGGTGCCCAACATGCTACTAGAGAGAGTGGAGAAATAACTCCAGAAAGAATGAAGAGACAGAGCCAAAGCAAAAGCAACACAGAGTTGTGGATGTGACGTGATGGAAGTAAAATCTGATGCTGTAAAGAGCAGTATTGCATAGGAACCTGGAATGTTAGGTCCATGAAACAAGGCAAATTCAGTTCAGTTGCTCAGTCATGTCTGACTCTTTGCGACCCCATGGACTGCAGCACGCCAGGCCTCCCTGTCTATCACCAACTCCCAGAGCTAACTCAAACTCATGTCCATTGAGTCGATGATGCCATCCAACCATCTCATCCTCTGTCATCCCCTTCTCCTCCCACCTTCAATCTTTCTCAGCATCAGGGTCTTTTCAGATGAGTCAGTTCTTTAAAGGTGGCCAAAGTATTGGAATTTCAGCTTCAGCATCAATCCTTCCAATGAATATTCAGGACTGATCTCCTTTAGGATGGACTGGTTGGGTCTCCTTGTAGTCCAAGGGACTCTCAAGAGTCTTCTCCAACAAAACAGTTCAGAAGCATCAATTCTTCAGTGCTCAGCTTTCTTTATAGTCCAACTCTCACATCCATACATGACTACTGGAAAAACCATAGCCTTGAATAGACAGACCTTTGTTGGTAAAGTAATGTCTCTGTTTTTTAATATGCTGTCTAGTTTGGTCATAACTTTTTTTCCAAGGAGTAAGTGTCTTTTAACTTCATGGCTATAGTCACCATCTGCAGTGATTTTGGAGCCCCCCAAAATAGATTCTGTCAATGTTTCTACTCTGGTCAAACAGGAGATGGTAGAGTGAGCATTGACATTTTAGGAATCACCGAACTGAAATGGACTGGAATGGGTGAATTTAACTCAGACGACCATTATATCTACTACTGTGGGCAAGAATCCCTTAGAAGAAATGGAATAGCCATCATAGTCAACAGAAGAGTCTGAAATGCAGTACTTGGGTGCAATCTCAAAAACGACAGAATGATCTCTGTTTGTTTCTAAGGCAAACCATTCAATATCACAGTAATCCAAGTCTATGCCCCAACTAATAATGCTGAAGAAGCTGAAGTTGAATGGTTCTATGAAGATCTACAAGACCTTCTAGAACTACCACCCAAAAACATGTCCTTTTCAATGTAGGGGACTAGAATGCAGTAGTAGGAAGTCAAGAGATACCTGGAGTAATAGGCAAATTTGTTTGGAGTACAAAACGAAGTAGGTCAAAGGCTAATAAGAGTTTTACCAAGAGAATGCACTGGTCGTAGCAAATACCCTTTTCCAACAACACAAGAGAAGACTCTGCACATGGGCATCACCAGACGGTCAAAACTGAAATCAGATTGATTATATTCTTTGCAGCCAAAGATGGAGAAGCTCTATACAGTCAGCAAAAACAAGACTGGGAGCTGACTGTGGCTCAGATCATGAGCTCCTTATTGCCAAATTCAGACTTAAATTGAAGAAAGTAGGGAAAACCACTAGACCATTCAAGTATGACCTAAATCAAATCTCTTAGGATTATACAGTGGAAGTGCGAAATAGATTCAAGGGATTAGATCTGATAGAGAGAGTACCTAAAGAACTATGGACGGAGGTGACATTGTACAGGAGGCAGTGATCAAGATCATCCCCAAGAAAAAGAAATGCAAAAAGGCAAAATGGTTTTCTGAAGAGGCCTTAGAAATAGCTGAGAAGAGAAAGGACGTGAAAGGCAAAGGAGAAAAGGAACGATATACCCATTTGAATGCAGAGTTCCAAAGAATAGCAAGGAGAGATAAGAAAGCCTTTCTCAGTGATCATTGCAAAGAAATAGAGGAAAACAATAGAGTGGGAAAGACTAGAGATCTCTTCAAGAAAATTAGATATATCAAGGGATCATTTCATGCAAAGATGGGCACAGTAAGGAGAGAAATTGTATGGACCTAACAGAAGCAGAAGATATTAAGAAGAGGTGGCAAGAATACTCAGAAGAACTATACAAAAGAGATCTTCATGACCCAGATAACCACTGTGATAAGATTACTCACCCAGAGGCAGACATCCTGGAATGTGAAGTCAAGTGGGCCTTAGGAAGCATCACTACGAGCAAAGCTAGTAAAGGTGATGGAATTCCAGTTGAGCTATTTCAAATCCTAAAAAATGATGCGTGAAAGTGCTACACTCATTATGCCAGCAAAGTTGGTAAACTCATCAGTGGTCAAAGGACTAGAAAAGGTCAGTTTTCATTCCAGTCCCCAAGAAAGGCAATGCCAAAGAATGTTCAAACTATTGCACAATTGCACTCATCTCATTCGCTAGCAAAGTAATGCCCAAAATTCCCCAAGTGAGGCTTCAGTAGTACATGAACCATTAACTTCCAGATGTTCAAGCTGATTTTAGAAAAGGCAGAAGAACCACACGCCAGAGGCCAGGGCCGGAGTCCGAGAGGAGCAACCCAAGGATCGGTGGGCCTGTTGAAGGTCAGGAACAGCAGCGGTAAGCAGATACCCCTCGTCCAAGGTAAGGAGCAGCGGCTGTTCTTTGCTGAAGCAGCCGTGAAGAGATACTCCACACCCAAGGTAAGAGAAACCCAAGTAAGATGGTAGGTGTTGCAAGAGGGCATCAGAGGGCAGACATACTGAAACCATACTCACAGAAAACTAGTCAATCTAATCACACTAGGACCACAGCCTTGTCTAACTCAATGAAACCAAGCCATGCCTGCGGGGCAACCCAAGACGGGCGGGTCATGGTGGAGAGGGCTGACAGAACGTGGTCCACTGGAGAAGGGAATGGCAAGCCACTTCAGTATTCTTG
>SJYT01060591.1:7467-34637 GCA_006410635.1 Cephalophus harveyi
GTTCATGTATTGCTGAAGCCTGGCTTGGAGAATATTGAGCATTACTTTACTAGCGTGTGAGATGAGTGCAATTGTGTGGTAGTTTGAGCGTTCTTTGGCATTGCCTTTCTTTGGAATTGGAAGGAAAACTGACCTTTTCCAGTCCTGTGGCCACTGCTGAGTTTTCCAAATTCGCTGGCACATTGAGTGCAGCACTTTCACAGCATCATCTTTTAGGATTTGAAAGAGCTCAGCTGGAATTCCATCCCCTCCACTAGCTTTGTTCATAGTGAAACAGAGGTAATTCAAGTTTTACACTACATGGTTTATTAGGGAAAAATTGAATGGGGGTGGGCAAACATACATTTCCCTATTCATTATTTTTTTGTATTGCTTTGGGGAGATAATTTGGTGTTAACTCATTGACTTAAATATTATAAGAACTCATAACTCTACAAGTCACTGAAAGAGTCAAATAAAACAAAATTCCCTCCAACTAAATGAAAGACAAAGTATAGAAAAACTCCCAGTGATTAAGCCCTGAAAAAGAGGTGTCATGACTGAAAGCCTAAGAAGTCCAACTGTGTAGGGTAATGGAGGCAGGGGAAATATCATTTTAACCCTGGAATTGTACAATTAGATTTTTAGTTGATTTTTTTCACCTTGATTCCCTATTCCTGTTACTTTTCTGACAATGACACTTTCTGCTGTAGGCTAAAGTCATACTTTTGGTCGAGGAGAATGAATGCCTTGGAGTCCAACATGTACAAGTCCTGGAATTTCACTTTGTCCCCTTGGTAGGAAGTTACATAACTTACAGCATGTCCAGTAACTTCTTTTGCAGCTGGCACGTCTTGCCAGGAAGGCTGTAACCAGAAGCTCGTCATCGGCTCTAATCTTTACTAATGTCCAGTTGCTTGCTTGGACAATGTTTGACGGAGGTGATTAAGCCACATGAAAGAACTCACACAAGTGCAGATGAGATCAAGTGTTCTGACTGAGGGAATGGGGCAAGGAACCGATGCCAAGAGACCCAAAGCCAGTTTCTAATCAGCGCTGTCTACTAGAACTATGGGAGCCACAAAACTAATTCTAAATTTTTCTAGGAGCCACATTTGAAAAAGTAAAAAGAAATAGTTCAGATCCAGTTAAACAATATATTTTATTTAATCCAGTACATCCAAGGTATTACCATTTGTACATGTAATCAATATAAAAACCATCATGAGATATTTCACCCTCCTTCTTTATACTGAGTCTTCACAATCAGATATGTACTTTATGTTTTAAGCACGTCTCAGTTGGGACCATTCCCATCACACGCACTCCATGGCCACAGGAGACTACTGGCTACCCTATCGGATAGCACATTTTCAAATGATTGATGGTGGAATTGTATAGATAAAACCCAGAAAACCTTTAGCCACCCATGAGTACAAATTAAGTATTTTTTTAGCAAGGGAAATATTCAATATAAAATATATATTCACTTCTGTCTTATGGACAGTGGGATGACATGGGAGACTCTAGTTAGTATTAGACATGACAAGCTAAGGTTTCTCCTATTAGGACAGAGGACTGGGTATTGGGTATAAATGACCTCAGGAATGACCAGACTTGTTCATACAGGCTAATAAATGTGGATCCTGTTGAATATATAGTTCGTATTTCTTAGGAAGGAAAAGAATAGGTAATAGCTGGAGAACTCTTAAGAGAGAACCAGACAGAAAACTAACCCCCAAGCTTTACGGCTTAATGACGTTTATAGAGCCCAAACTCCGGCTAAGAAACAAGCTTTTCCTGGAGAGTTACAATACCCAGAGATACATCCACGGGGTCAGTTCATCCTTGTTCTTTTCTAACTTTATTTTCTTGGCCACGTTGCATGGCACTGGGTAGGAAGAGCAGTCTCAAGCACTGGACCGCCAGGGAAGTCCCCATCCTTGCACTTCTAGTTACATTAAATCTATAACCGAGTGTGTTTTAGAGCCTATACCCCCATGCCTGCAATCCTATTCACTGAGCTTCAGGAAAGACATCTACCTGTCTTGCGGGAACAGTGGGGTACCCTGTTAGCTCATTGCCAGGCATTCTGAAAAGACCAGGCGATTCCAAGTTGGGGTCAAGCAAGTGTCTGCACCAATTAAATCAAACCTAATCAAGTTGCCAACAGTGCCCCTCTGAAGGTTTTTTTTGGGGGGTGGGGGGCTGAAGAAAATTAGCGTGTATCAAAATATAACACTTAGGTCAAATTCATGAGGACCAGAATTGTCATCTTAGGACTCAACGAGCTGTGACAAGTCAGGAGCTAGTTTAGTTTGAAAACCATTTTTATCAAGATTCAACAGAACTGAAACAATCTTATCTAGTATTAATTTAAAATTTAATATGAGCATCTGCTTCATATTTGTGAACAGTGGCTTGCTGGGCACTATTCTAATTAGTGGATTGAATGTCATTATTTTATTTATATCAGTCCTATGATATTGCTAAGACAAAAAGATGTAAACTCCCATTTTTTTTGTTTTCCCATGGGAAAGGCCAAATACAAGGACTTGCTGTATCTTAAGAATATTGCACCCGATATTGCCAAATATAAGAATTTGCTGTATCTTAAAAATATTGACTAGATGTCCCATTGCATAAGGAAAAAAGAAAGTAGTATATGCCAAGTAACCCATGGAAAACTTGTAGGGGCTTCTAAGCCATTTGCCATCTGCCACCCTCTCCTTCATCAGGAAAAACCATGGCTTCATAAGTGTTGCTAAAGTTCTAAGAATATGATGTTTCAAGGTCTGGGCTGTACCATTCCCCAAAGATGATTAATAGAACTTGTAACAAAGAAAGGAGTACAATGTATTTGAGGTTCTGCAAAACTTTTTTTTTTTAATTCTACAGAGCTTATATTCATTTATTTTTTAAAGTAGAATTGATTTACACTGTTGTATTAAGTTCTGCTGTACAGCAAAGTGATTCAAATATATGTATGTATGTATGTATTTTAAAATATTCTTTTCCATTATGTTTAATCTCTGTGAAACTTTTTCACCTAGTAAGCATGCCTTGCTTAGCATCTTTACTAGAAAATAGAGTGGGCCGTCCTCTCAGTGTCCTGAATGAGAGGAAAAGTTCTAATAGTATTTCATCACTGTTATTAAAACCAGCTGTTTATTTTTAAGGGTCAGGCGCTCACTCTGAAAGACAGTAACAGTTCATCGCCTCCAAGCCTGGCCATGCATGACTTGTCTCTGATTATTCTTCTCCTGAGACAGAAGGAGACTTCAGTATTTAAACTATTAAGACAGAATGAAACTAGGGCTGAGAAACTGGTGTATGTAGCAGCATATTGCATAGAAAACAAAAGGGATCTATAAATGAAATTGTGTTGTAACCTTAGTTCTAGGTGTAAATGATAAAAGCTATACAGTTAACCAAAGACAATGTAGGAGAAGTCTTTGTGATTTCGAGATGAGAAAGAATGTCTTAAATCTCCAACAGCATACACCATAAGTCAAAAAAAAAAAAATCAATAGAACTGGTGACATCAAAATTAAAGTTTTTGGTTCAACAAAGAACATCAAAAATAAAACAGACAGGTCACAGATTAGAAGAAAATGTTTGCAGTATTCTTAACTATTTTAGAAAGTCCTGCAAATGAACAAGAAAACCTCTTTCACCCCATCCCTGGGCTGATGTAAAACACCATCTAAAAGCAGATTTTCACTTTTCTCACCTTGCTATACCCAAGCCTTTTACTTAGAAACCCATTCCAATCTTCAGCGAGCTCACTGGTGAGTTCACAATTGCAATGGGTTCTGGGGGACATTGTATAGAGAACAAACTCTGCAGCACAAGGCGCTCTGAATCCTGACGAGGTGGTGGGTGAAGGAGGAGAGTCTCGGGAATTTTCTGGAAATAACAGTTTTCCCTGAAGACTGCGGGCAGAAATGATTACAATAGAGAGGGGAGAGTCTATGCAAACTCCTGGAAGTTGGGGGGGAAGGGGGAAATAGGCTGTAGAGAGAAGGTAAGAGGTATATTTCTAAATTATGGAAGGGTAAAGATCAGAGCCACACTGGCTCTCAAAGGCCTGTCAAGGAATTTGGACTTTATCCTGAGTGTGGTGCGGATGAAGGATTTTAAGCAGGGAGAGATTTACGTGAGTTTCAGAATGTTAACTCTGGTGAACATGAACACCAAAGATCTTCAAAGAGCAGCAAAAGGATTGAATGAGGTGTGTAACGCGGTCTGCTGAAGAGAAGGAAGAAAATATTAGCTCTCCATTTTCTAAAAAAGGAAAATGTTAAGCTTCACTAAAGTTTAATATATAAGTTAGCATAGGATCGTATCCATAAATTAGAAGTAAATATGATTAATCCTTGAGCAACTTGGGATTAGAGGTATAACCCCTCCCCTCTTATGCCTGCTAAGTCTCTTCAGTCACATCCAACTCTGCAACCCTACGAATTATATAGCCCACCAGACTCCCCTGTCCATGGGATTCTCCAGGCGAGAATACTGGAGTGGGTTCCCATGCCCTTCTCCAGGGCATCTTCCCAACCCAGGAGTCGAACCTGCATCTCTTATGTCTCCTGCATTGGCAGGCAGGCTCTTTACCACTAGTGCCACCTGGGAAGCCTCTGCCCACCTTCCACTCAGTCAAAAATCTCTGGATAACTTCCCAGTCACTAGTCTGCCTCCAGGGACTCTACCAGGGATCAGGTAGCATGTATTTGTTGAAAAAATTCCACGTGTAAGTGAACACTTGCAGTTCAAACCTACTTGTTCAAGGGTCAACTTGAACATATCGGGGATACATGCTCAAAACATTTTCTGATAGGGAGGTCCATTTAGAGACCACGGATACAGAAGATGACTTGGAAGGACTCATAGGAGATAGTTCCTTCTCACCTCCTGTGGATTTGATCCGGTCTTCAGGAAGAAGGGCTGCAACCAGAGCCTGTTCACCCTGCACCAGGACCCAGGATGGAGGAAGTGAGAGGGTTTCAAGGCTGCCACTCCAACTCTGGACTTTCCTGGAGATGGAGGAACCCCACTTATCTAAGATAGAAAGAACAGACATGGGCAGTCTTGGTGGGACCCACGGAAGGAAGCTGGCAGAGACATTTGGCCAAGGGAGGCTCAAATTTTGGCAGCTGTTCAATGACAACTTTGTGAGAGGAGTAGGATCTGGCTTCTTCACAAACGTAGAGTTTGACCTTGAACTACATTTTTTTCCCTAAGAGGCACGGCGCTGACCTTTCCAGAGGCTGTTGTCATGGTTACTCAGGGTTGGCCATTCAGCACAATATTGGAGAGTGTTTGGTCGCCAGGCTGTACTTTGGGGAGAGAGAGGGTTTTTTCATGTTAAAAATACTCCCTCACATTTGATAGCTTGTCTTCAAGAGAGCACTTCGAGATCAGAAAAGACTAATTTTTTTCACTGCTGTATATTGTACTAGCATTGCCTGATGAAGCCCCTTTGAAAATATTTTTTTCTCATTTGAATTTGCTTTGTACTAAGTTTTCATTTAGTATTTACGTTTCTCTTAGTGTTAAACTGAGAATGTGTAAAATAGGATATTGCACTCAAGTTCCATTCATCGGTGCTTTCCTTTTAAAAAAAAATCTGCTCTGTGTACAATTTCCAGCTTATTTTCATCTTTTACAATTCATATCACTTACCACTTAATAATGAATTGTTGTCCCTTATACTCTCATTTTTTCAAATGTCAGCCTTATTTGGAATATAATTTAAGCAGAATGTAACCAATGAATAATGCAAGCATTCAGCTATTATTGGCTTATAATTTTTCATTCTGCTCATAATTTAAGTGCTCGTATATAAATGTTCATAATATAAAGTCATTAGGCAATGACTTGATCATTATCCCATGGTTCATTCTTAGATCCTATGGAAACTGATAACTTTTAACATACTATTTAAAGCGACAGTAGAAGGGTATTTTTGAGAGGAGACCTCAAAAAATTTGTATGCTCCCTGGTTTCACCAAGGTTCCTTAGATGTTTAGACTAATGTTCGACACTGGAGGGAAAACTCCACTATTTAGGAGTTTAGTGGAATTGTGTTGTATTACATTTGGAAGATAATGACAAGTGAGAGACTGAGGATGACATGTAGGTTCTTGCTTATGTAACCTGCTTGGTGATTCTAATCATGAAGGTAGAAAATATAGGAAACGGATCTGCTTTGAGCAGGAAGACAACAAACTCAGCCTTGGACATGGTGAACCTGAGAAACGTTCGTGATACTCAAGTGGAGAAGTAAATCTAGAGTTGAGAAGAGAGGCTTGGAAAAGTCAACTTGAGGGTCATTGGCATACAGATAGCAATTAAAGATATTGGAAAAGCTGAGATTTACCCAGAAGAGTATGGAAAGATAACAGTGCTAAGGATAAAGACTCAAGGAGTCCTGATAATTAATGCCAAAGCATGATAGTGTTAAAAGAAATAGCCCTGGTGTCAATGGTACTCCTAAATGGGGTAAAACGAGTAGGAAATAATATCAAGGGCACTGCGGACCCTGACATAAGCTTCGTGGATGTGATGGCAGCCGATCCATACACATCCATCAAGAAATCTGGCTATAAAGGTGAGAAGAGAAACGCGGCATTAGCTTCTACAACAAAGTGCATCAGCTATATGTATATACATACCCCCTCCCTGGGAAGTCCCTGGTAGCTCAGTCGGTAAAGACTCTGCCTGCAGTGCAGGAGAGCCAAGTTTGATCCCTGGGTTGGGAAGATCTCTTGAAGAAGGAAATGGCAACCCGCTCCAGCATTCTTGCCTGGAAAATCCCATGGACAGAGGAGCCTGGTGGGCTATAATCCGTCAGGTAGCAAGAGTTGGACACAACTGAGCGGCTTTTTATACATGGTAGCGTATATACGTCAATGCTACTCTCCCAGTTTGTCCCACTCTCCCCTTCCCCCACGTGTCTGTTCTCCACATCTGCATCTCTATTCCTGTGCCGTAAATAACTTCATCTGTACCATTTTTCCAGATTCCATATGTGCACTAATAAATGATATTTGTTTTTCTCTTTCTGAGTTAACTTGGCTTAGTATGATAATCTCTGGGTCCATTCATGGAGCTGCAAATGGCATTTTCATTCACTTTGCTGTGCACCAGAAACTAACACAACATTATAAATCAGCTATACTTCGATTAAAAAATAATTTAAAAATAAAATGCCCTGCCTAACAACTTCTCTCTGTGGCCCTCATCTGGCTTCCCCTTCCCTCTTTTCCTCTGTGATCTTCTAATTCCTAATTCCAGTCTCTACTTAGGTATTGTTTACTCCAGAAAGCCTTCCTGAATCTAATCATTTCTTCTAGACTCAAAATTTTTCTTTTTTTAGAAAACATTGCTACCAAGAAACCCTTGTCATGTGTTATTATACCTATTGGCTTGAAAGCTCTTTGTCAGTATCACATCAGTTTTGCTCAAAGCTATATTCCTAAGCACAGTAGTTGGGCTTTAAGAAGCTTCCAAAAATATCCAGTCGAATGAAGAAATGATCAAGTGAATTTCCAAGGCAGCCCACAGCTTTTTGGAATTTAGAAACTAAACTGAGTCAGTGTGCCAGGTGTGATCAGATTTAGGGGGAAAGCCTGACAAGGCAATGAATGATATTAATCAAAAATTGAATTTATTCATTTCAATAAGAAATATTACTGACAAGTAGGCCTAGAGTTCCTGAAGCGACTTAGCAGCAGCAGCAGCAGGCCTAGAGTTCATGTAGCTCTTATTTTCTCTGTGGATTTGAGAAACCAAATCATAGAATAGTTTTTGATTACCATAGATTCAGAGAAAGGGAAGTTATGATTTAAATGTTTATGACATTAGGTATTAATTGCCTGATTCATTCATCTTTTTAACTGATAGGGACACCTGCCAGGTAAAGACTCTGCATCTGGTTCATGAATGATACCACCACTGTGAACCTTTCTGATCTGACTGCTGTTTTGAGCCTTCTCCGCTAAGAAACAGTGACTTGTGTTCAGAAAAGCAAACACCTTGTCTTGTTATTGTCGAGGTCTTCAACCAGCCTGACAGTCATCAAAGAGATCTGCATGTTTCTCTTTGGATCCCTTGGAAGTTTTGTTATTTCCCTCATTTCCAAGTCCTTGGTCATCACCTGCCCCAAGTGATATTTTCCACTTGAGTATTCTGAGCCGGTACCAGCGATTGCTGATTGGAGCTACAGGCTGCATTAGGTAATTTACTGGGTCACTGACTCGTTTGAAATTGAGGGCTTCTTGGCAATGATATCTGAAAAGAGAAAAATATTGAGTCTAGGAGACAAGATAAGCATTAGAATAGCTTGTGAGGGCTAAAGACAGGCTGATGGCAAAATGCCAACTCTTTGGAGCTAGTGGATAGTCATTTCAAAATAAAGAGCCTGAGGGACTTTCTTGGTGGTTCAAAGGTTAAGACTACAGCTTCCAATCCAGGGGACACAGGGTTTGATCCCTGGTTCAGGGAACTAGCATCCACATCTCCCCAGGGTGTGGCCAAAATTAAAAAAAAAAAAGATAATAGGAATTCCTATAAATAAATAAAATGGAAATAAAAAATCCAGGGTGGGAGTGGGAATAAATTAAGATTTTACTACTCTATATAACATAGACAACCAACAAGGACCTACTGTACAGCACAGAGATCTATAATCAATATTTTGTAAAAATCTATAAGGGAAAATAATCTGAAAAAAAAAAATATATATATATATATACCTGAAATAGTGAGCTCCAGGAAGATTCCAGGTGACAACTATTTTGTTTTCTTTAGTCTCTTACCAGATATTCATTAACTGTTGTCCCATCAACTTATACAAGTCAGCACACATAAAAGGGTATGCTATATGATACTGTGCTTTATAATTATATTAATAATATAATAATAATTATATTATTATAAAAATATAATAATTATATAAACTAAATAATGTATTTATACTTAGAATGATACATGCTTTTTTAAGATATGAGGAACAATGGTGGTGCTTACAGAAAAAAATCTTAGTTAAATGTTATTCTGCTATCTTGCTCAAAGTGTATATTCATAACCATAATTGTGTTATCTTCCCAAAGACAAAAAGGTCACATTCAGGAAAGTGACCATTCAACAATCTGGAGACAAAACTCTAGGTATAATTATCTCCTTTCTTCACTACATGATTCTTATTAAACTATCCACAGTTTTTTTCATCCTTTATGTAGCTTTGATTGCAAACTCAGAATCTTCTTGAGTAGGCTGGCTTTTAAATACGCATGCATTTTAAAACAAAACTACCCTACATTTACTATATATCAACTAAACAAAAGTATCTTCACAGACTAGAGTTGAAATTTTTTGGTGTTCAAAAAGTTTTTGTAGTGGAGAGTCCCCGGGCTTACTGGTTATTGTAACAGTGATTTACTTCTGTAATTATTAAGTGCCTACTGTTTCCATTAGGTCTGAATAGGCTCAGACTTGGAGAGAAACATTAGAGTAGTCGAAATAATTTCCTTCTCCTTGAAGGATTATAATCTGTAGTGTTTGAGGAGATGTAACCTGGGAAAAAAAACTCTTTTGAAGCAAAATAAATATTAATTATGTAGTTTTGAAGTTTGGTTGACTTTGGAAGGTTCTGTGGACTTAAAATTTGACCTTAATGGAAGTGTAGGATTTAGATGAAGGAAGGTGAGGAAAGAATTCTTGTTCGAACAATGGAAATGCATAAACCAAGTTTACATAAAATAAATCAGGAATGACATATGGAAGCGTCTATGACCAGAAGTGGGCAGGGTGGAGAGAGATCGCAAATGGAGAGTTAGAAAGAAAAGGCAGACTCTCCTCATAAGATGTTGGTTGGGGCACTTCCTTGGTCGTCCAGTGGTTAAGACTCTTTGCTTCCAATGCAAGGGACATGAGTTTGATCCCTGGTTGAGGAACTAAGATCCTACATGCTGCCAGGCATGACCCAAAACACAGCAACAACTTTGGTTGGAGGGCTGACTGTGGGGCTGGGAAATTGGGGGTTAATCCCTCAATCCGATGTAGACTGAAGAGCCATAAACTCATGATGAGAGCAGAGAGATAACGGAAAGGGTGCTTCAGAAAGAATCCAGTTGGTGAGATGAGAGGTTTCGTAATTACAAGATAGGAACAAGATGTAACGGTTTTCATCAGCAACAAAAAAATCTCTAGCTTCATAGAAAACAAAGGCTTACGTAGGACAGTAGAAAGGAGAAGAAACAGGAATAAGTGATAATGTTGAATTCAACAGTGCATACTCCACAAAAGACTCAAGTTTCTAGCCTAGTACTAGTGACATAGTAGATATGAACTATTAGTTAACATCACTGCAATATTATCTTGTATTATGTTTTCACAGAGATAGAAAGTGAGGGAATCTTACGTTTGTTGGGTACCAGCTCGATTAGAATCCAGATGAGAATCGTATTTCTTTCAATTGTCACAATTAACCCTGAGATGTAATATTAATATTCCTATTTTTTAATAGTTGAAGACATAAGCTCAGAATGGCTAAGACATTACAGCCAGCAAATGGTCAGAGCCTAAGTTAGGACTGAGGTCTGCCTGGCTCTGACAGCCCTGCTTTTTCTCCTCTGTCTCTGAATTAGGAATCAGAAGATCTTCCAGGAGCTAGAAAAGCAGATGGATAATGAAAGCCAATGAATGCTATAAACATTCCTGCAGAAAAGTTGTCAGCGAGAGGGAGAATGTTCAACAATGGAGGACAGAAGGGGCGTCTGAGAGACAGAATTGAGAATGGATTTAGCTGTTTATAGCAGAAAGACCGATGACTCTGATACACACAATCCGGTGGTTTCCTTGAAACATACTTGGTGCTGTGACTTTACAAGGCTGAGAAGCTATTTTCCTTATCTTTTAACTCTTACCCAGCGATTTCATCATTGGTTTGCCAGATAACAAGCACATATTCTTTGCGCTATAGAGAGAAATTGCTTGTTTTTTCAGAATTAGTTGATACTTGTTCTACCAACATTCTCTTAAAATACCAAGCCTGCCAGCAACAGCATGCATTAGGACAGACTTGGGATTGCTGTGTTGGGAGATCCAAAAAGTTTAAGTCCTGATCTCTGCCACCCAGAGGCATGTAGTGTGGTGGAAAAATAAAATCCCAACATATGGAACAATTAAGACACAGATAGAAACATAATTAAGTGCTAATTGTTTGGGAGAGACCGCCTATTTTAAGAAGGAGGATAATGAACTCAGCCATATAATCGGTGCATAATTTATGACATGCTGTACACACCATGGTTGAACTTAACGCAGCAGCAAAATAACTTTTGATACTACAAACAAGGCTTTGTCCCCTATCATGGGAGAAGAGTCAGACCTGTGGAAAACCAGACCTATTCAACTGTTCCTAATGTGAAAGGAACCTCTCTTGTGATGGTATGTAAAAAGAAAGAGAAAACATGCTGTAGATTGGGAGTTTGACTGACACGTTCACACTGCTATTGTAAAATAGATAACCAACAAGAACCTGCTCTATAGCACAGGGAACTCTCTGCTTAATGTTTTGTAATGAGCCAGAGTTCAGGTCTCACGGCTACCTGAGCCATGTGGTAATATAAAAGGCAGCTTCGGTTCAGATCTTCAGTATTACTGGCCCTTTGTCCACGTTTTTCCAGAAATGGATACAAGATTAGTAAAAGTATAGCTTCTTCTAGCATTTCTCCGATTAAAATAGGAAGGCGACAGTCCCTGTGTACCTAAGAAATCTAGGCCAGTTCTACTTATCAAGAAACTGAACAAGTTAAATTATTTTCAAGGTTGAGATAACAGGATGCAGACAATTCTTATTTAGACAGTATTGTTATTTGTTGCATCAGATTCACTTAGGAAGGCTTAAAACATGTAGACTTCCTCCATACAATTAAGTATTACTGCCTAACAGAAAGAATGTGTAAGTTCCTACCCCTGATTAATATCTCCTAAATAATGGTGTAAATGGTATCAATAGTGAGGATATATAGCAAGGGCAGGGGCTTGGGTGTAACTCCCTATACCGTACAATTATCCAGAATATTTGATGGATGGTTTAGGGCAATATTCTCAGAAAGTATGAAATGCCCCCTACTTCCTTGGGATTTGAGTAGGTATTATAGGGGAAGCAAGTAATGAGTTTGAGTAGGTATTACAGTGGCAAGATTTTTTAGAACCTCTAATATGTACCTTTCGGAATTTCCAGGCAGTCAAGGGGTTAAGACTGCATGCTTCCAGTGCAGGGGGCATGGGTTCAATCCCTGGTGGGGGAAACTAAGATCCCATATGTTGCATGGTGCAGCCAACACACACACACACACACATTAACATGTACCTTCTGAAGCTCTAAGAAAGTGAAAAAGTGTTAGCTGCTCAGCCATGTCCGACTCTTTGCAATCTCATGGACGGTAGCCTGCCAGGCTCCTCTGTCCATGAGATTCTCCAGGCAAGAATACTGGAGTGGGTTGCCATTCCCTTCTTCAGAATCTCTAAGAAGTGGGGTATGACATGCAGATTACCCCAGCTTTGTCAGGCAGATTAGCACTCCAGGATCCATGAAACACTTTGAGAAACTCTGGTTTGGAGCATAATCCCACCCCCAAGACAGAAGATGTTGCTTAGTTACCACAGAAATGCTCTTCTAGTTCTATGTGATATGCTTTTGCAAAATATTTTTTCAGGCTACTTCGATTATCTTTGAATTGTCTTATTAATGTCAAGAGTCAGGACAAGGTAGGCCTGAAATGGGAAAATATGTTAAGGAAACAATTGACACTCAGCTTATGCCTGGGGATCATTTACAAACGATTGTGTGCAATAATACTCTTTTATAGCTTACCATTTGCATCCTATACCCTCAGAAGGACAGACTCAGTGGAACATTACAAGTAAAACAAAGATTCAAGGATCTGGTAAAAACAAATCAAAAACTCGCAACAAAACATCTACTTTAACCCTGCATATAAAGAAGTAAAATTTGTCTTCAGCTTCTGTTTCACAACACTAAATTAACCAACCGCTTGCTAAGGTACTGCAAACTCTGTCACACATAAAGTAGCTCTACACAAAAGTGCTTTTCCACAATCCTAAATTAAAAGGCGCTTACTCCTTGGAAGAAAAGTTATGACCAACCTAGATAGTATATTCAAAAACAGAGACATTACTTTGCCAACTAAGGTCCATCTAGTCAAGGCTATGGTTTTTCCTGTGGTCATGTATGGATGTGAGAGTTGGACTATGAAGAAGGCTGAGCGCCAAAGAATTGATGTGTTTGAACTGTGGTGTTGGAGAAGACTCTTGAGAGTCCCTTGGACTGCAAGGAGATCCAACCAGTCCATTCTGAAGGAGATCAGCCCTGGGATTTCTTTGGAAGGAATGATGCTAAAGTTGAAACTCCAGTACTTTGGCCACCTCATGAGAAGAGTTGACTCATTGGAAAAGACTGATGCTGGGAGGGATTGGGGGCAAGAGGAGAAGGGGACGACAGAGGATGAGATGGCTGGGTGGCATCATGGACTCGATGGACGCGAGTCTGAGTGAACTCGGGGAGTTGGTGATGGACAGGGAGGCCTGGCGTGCTGCGATTCATGGGGTCGCAAAGAGTCAGACACGACTGAGCAACTGAACTGAACTGAAAGGTACTCTCGTTAGCTCAAAAGGAGTCATGCTTAGTTTCAGATCTTCAAATGGTGTGAAAGTGACATTTTTAAGAAAGCTTTAAAATCTCAGTTCCAGATAATTAAGAATTTAATCTACTGCTGGAAAGAGAAATCTAATTAAGATGAATTTTAATAAAGAGTTAAGTAGAAAGAAAAGTATTTAGATCCTTTCTTTTTAGATCCATCATTTTTTCCTTCTCTTAACCAGTCATTGGAAGCTTCTTTGTTTTTCATGGTACAATTAGAAAAATTCCACTAAATTACACCTGAAATTTAGCCAGAATTACCCTGAAGTAACATGAAACTGACGTGGGTGTAGAAAATACTCGGGGCAATATGTAGGCACCATGAATTCAGAGCCAAAGCCACTACAAATTTTTTGTAGTCAAAACTGAGTAACTTTTCAATCACTATTTTGCCAGAGTTTACAATCAGTTAATCTGTGAGAATTTCAAATTGATAGGAAATATAAATTTACAGAAGCCAAAAGGCAAACATGTTCTAAAAACTCGTGAAGAAACTTTCTGCCATTTGGAGGATGTTATCTTTCAGGAAGGCACAAAAGTACAAAACCGTCAGTTTTCAAGGTTTAGGATTATCTGCTACCAAGTTACACCCTTGGTAAGTAAAATGGCAAGTTCTCCTCTAGGTACCAAAACCACTGCTTCCCACTGAGGCCCTCAGACTCTATCACTCATCTAAAATCTGAGCCCCTGGGGAAAGCCAGCCAGTTGGCCCAACACCACTGTTTATATGTGGGGAGTTTCTAAGATTAGTGTCCCTGTAAAAATAAGCTAAGGGCCCTGGTCAAATAATTCAATCTTGCTGTTCAAAGCCAACTATATAGCAAAACGCTCTATCTGAAGACGGGGCTTCCCTGGTGGCTCAGAGGTTAAAGCGTCTGCCTCCAATGCGGGAGACCTGGGTTCGATCCCTGGGTCGGGAAGATCCCCTGGAGAAGGAAATGGCAATCCACTCCAGTATTCTTGCCTGGAGAATCCCATGGATGGAGAAGCCTAGTAGGTTACAGTCCACGGGGTCGTAAAGAGTCGGACACGACTGAGCGACTTCACCTTCCTTCTATCTGAAGACAGTCAAGAACAGGGAAAAAAAAAATCCACATGTTAAAAAAAAACAAAACAGAAAAAGGTCCCCAAAAGAGGGGTGATTTGGGCCTCTGCTTTCACAGGTAATACTATAGAGCTAGAATTTAATAACACGGCTTTATTTTCATTATATTTTATAGTGTTTCACTCATAGAAAATGATACTAATTTTCCATTTACCGAAGTGATATGCTCCCTTTTAAAAATAAATTGACATCACAAAGTGAGTCTTTCCTTACAAGAAAAATATAGAGTAAATAAGATGCTGAAATACAAAATTAGAATGGTTTATGGAAATGGTGAAAACCCATCAGGCTCATTCTAGCGTCTGGTGTTTAGAAAATGCTGCTTAAAAGGTCTTGATTCTTGAGAGTCCCTTGGACTGCAAAGAGATCCAACCAGTCCATCATAAAGGAAATCATTCCTGAATATTCATTGGAAGGACTGATGCTGAAGCTGAAACTCCAATCCTTTGGCCACCTGATGTGAAGAGCTGACTCATTTGAAAAGACCCTGATGCTGGGGAGGAGAAGGGGATAACAAAGGATGAGACAGTTGGATGGCATCACCGACTCAATGGACATGAGTTTGAGTAAACTCCAGGAATTGGTGATCGACAGGGAAGCCTGGTGTGCTGCAGTCCATGCGGTTGCAAAGAGTCAGACACAACTGAGCAACTGAACTGAACTGAACCACGTACATGGATTAAAAGCTGTTATTTTAGGACCTCCCTGGCAGGCCAGTGGTTAGGACTCTGCGAGTCCATTGCAGGGGGCACGGTTCCATTTCTGGTTGGGGAACTAAGATCCTGCCTGTGGCATGGCCAGAACAACAAGAAATCCTGCTATATTATAAACTAGTTAGTGAACTAACCAGTTACAGACCTTTGTGACCAAAACTCTCTCCTATGAGTAATGCTAAGAAGCATGGATAACAATAACCACATTTTCAAGATAACCATTTCTTCAATCACTCGTTTTACAGCTGAGCAAACTGCAAGCCAAGGACAGGTGACCTGACGGGGATCCCAGAGGAGCCCACAGCAGGAGTCCGGTCCAGAGCCCTGGCTGCACGCTGTGGGTTCCTCAAGTGGCTCTGATCAGTAAAGGATTTGCCTGCCCAACAAGAGACCAGGGTTCGATCTCTGGGTGGGGAAGATCCCCTGGAGAAGGAAACGGCAACCCACTCCAGTCTTCTTCCCTAGGAAATCCCATGGACAGAGGAGCCTGGCTGGCTACAGACCATGGGGTCCCAAAGAGTCAGACATGACTGAGCAACTAGACAGCAGCAGCAAAGGGGGTTTGGTTTCTCTAACTGACGTCGAATTTAGGCAACCTAGCAATCTTGAGATAACTTGTAGTTTACTTAAAACAGATTTTGAGTGATATCAAACCCTAAGGACTTGATTTAAGGGATGAAGGGCTGTGGAGTTTATTAATACCAATTGCTCCTTGAGGACAGGCTCCTCTTATTTCAGGTGGGACAGAGGAAGACAGAATTCTCAGGGGAAGCCACCTGTGGGTATATAAAAAGGATGGGGGAGCTGCCATTTTCCCAGGTGCCTACTGTGCAGAGGGATTCCCTTATAGCTAAGTAGGTAAAGAATCCGCCTTCAATGCAGGAGACCTGGATTTGATCCTCTGGTAAAGGAAATGGCAACCGACTCCAGTATCCTCGCTGGGAGAATCCCATGGGCAGAGGTGCCCGGCAGACTACAGTCCATGGGGTTGCAAGAGTCGGACACGACTTAGCGACTAAACCACCCACTGTGCAGAGATTTTTAAATGTTCAGTTCTCTTGTCCACCTCTTTTTTCACACTTGCATCAGGCAACAGAATGAGTTCATCTGAATCTTATGACCAGAGATTCCAGCTGCCCTTGTGCTCTGACCAGCACTCCGGGCCCAATCATCTGTCCTGTCTCCCCAGTGAGAGCTGACGCACACCTCCCACCAAAGCCCAAAGACTTTCAACACCTTTTCCGTCTCAGCTCTTCATGGACAACATGGAAGCTGTGAGAACAATCCCATTTTTCCAGGACTAAATCTAGCAAACTCTCTGTACTGACGCCCATTCACTCCAGAACTTAAGCACCTCTAGCTTTACAGACTTATCATTCCAGTCACTGCTTTAGCCTCAGTACTGAAAATAGTGCCTTGTAAATACAGTATAGGTACAAACAGGTATGTAGCCGGTAAAGAATCTGCCTGTGATGCAGGAGACCGGGGTTCGATGCCTAGGTCGGGAAGATCCCTTGGAGGAGGGAATGGCTACCCACTCCAGTACTCTTGTCTGGAGAATTCCGAGGACAGAGGAGCCAGACAGGCTACAGTCCATGGGGTCGCAGAGAGTCAGATACAACTTAGTAACTAAACCACCACCACCATAATGGGTATGCAATAAATATTTGAATTAATGAGCAAAAATACCGCCCTTCCTTCTGACGCCTGAGCTGGCACTTTCCCTGGGCCTGAGGCTAAGCCCTCACAGTTTTAGCTCTCATTCCTTCCTGCCTGCCCACTCGGACTCCATGCCTGCAGTAACCCGCTGCTCACCAGTCTCATCTGTCCCCTTCTAATGCAGCATTCCAATTGGCACGTAATCATGCAGCTGTCTCCCTCAGTTCGAACCCTCCCTGAGCTGCCCGGCCCCTCGTCCCACTGCTATTCCCTTGATGTGAGAACTGGAACTGCCTGGAGTTGCTGGCTTTGCTGCAATCTTTTGCTTCGGACTTCCCTGGTGAAGTCCAGTGGTTAGGACTCTGCGCTTCTAATGCCAGGGATGTGCGTTCAATCCCTGGGCTAGGAAGTTTCGCTTGCCCTGGAGCTTGGCCCCCCCAAAAAATAATGGAGCTGGCCCAATTTATCCCAGCCAAGCCTTCACCCCAAACCCTGCAGTCTGTTAACAGTCTCCCCCACCTAACCATGAGCTCTCTGTCCTCACCTAACTTGAACACTTGAAAGATCACTCCCTTCCTGAAACACTTTCCTCACTTTTGTCTCTGCTGTCATGTTTCCGGTTTCTCTCACCGAGAGAACTTGGGAGTTTCCTTTGGCTGGCCCCTTTCAAACACTGGGGTACCGCCAGGCAGGCCCACTCTCCCTCTTCTGGATGTACATGGTCGCTACTCAAAATGTGGGTTCCTGAACTAGCAGTGTCACCTAGGAGCTTGTAGGTATCTAGACATGTAGGATCTTGGGCCCCACGCCAGGCCTACTGAGTCAGAATCTGCATTTGCAGAAAATTAAGATTACTCACAAGCCTAAAATTTGAGCAGCACTGATGTATTTACATGAGTGATTTCAGTCATATGACTTTAAACTCCCTTCCTAGGCAAACTCCCTAATGTTTAATCTCCCGTATCTTCCCCTAACGTCAGCCCCCCAACTCCATGATGGAATCCCACTAGAATTCTATCAGGCACCTTGAACATAAGTGCAAAACACAAATCTAGATCTCTCAAGCCCAAAACTCGAGTCATGCTTGTCATCCCCTTGCTTTGCAGCTTTTGGGCCAAAGTCCTCCCAACACCTGTAGCTTTAAACAGAGTCCTACCACCCACAACCTCCACTGTTCCCACCCTAGTCTAAGCCAGTAATACTTTTGGCAGAAAGACCTCTCAGTTTCCTCTATCTTCACCAAGGCTCCCTGTGATACATTTGCACACATTTTCTACCATGGCTGCCAGAAAGGCCCTCCCCCACTACATCAAATCGAGTCAAACTAACATGCTTGTTCCATTTCTCCCTCCTCTAAAATCCTTTGCCTGCCTCACTTCCTTATTTCTAGTTTCAGCTTAACGATCACTTCCTTGGAGACTGTCTTTAACTACATAACTAGAAGACTCACCTCCCTTTCTACCTATTTTCCATCTCCTTACTGTCCTTTCCTCTTGGGATCTAACACCAGTGCGGGGCAGGGCTCAAGTCACTAAGCCGTGTCCAGCTCTTTGTGATCCCATGGACTGGAGCCTGCCAGGTTCGTTTGTCCTTGGGGATCTCCCAGGAGCGGGTTGCCATTTCTTTCTCCAGGAGATCCTCTGGACACACGGATCAAACTCACATCTCCTCAATCAGCAGGTGGTTTCTTTTCCTCTGACCCAGGGAAGCCCACTTTATCCCCAGTACCTGGAACCATCTATAATCTCTCATTCATATATATATATCCCTTCACCCCTAGATTGTCTGATCCATGAATAGGAACTGCTTTTTTTTTTTTTAACAATCACTACTGAGAAAACAAGAAGCACTCGAATACTGATTCTTCAAGTATTGTTGGTGGAACTTTAGGGGTCCGGGGACAAAACTCCCAGGTATGTATCCACACTTACCTGTGCTTCAGGTACACAAACCTAGATGCAGAGAATCCACTAGCGGTTTTCAATCGGCTCAGTTTCATAGCATGGCAGAAGCTCTACTTTTCTGTATATTAGGGGTCTTAAAAATTCTAATATTAAAACTACATTTAATAACAAATGAGTTAAATCACAACTGCTGAGGGTGGGACCCAAGTATCAGTATTTTGTGACGCTCCTGAGGTTAATTCCAATGTGAGACAAGTTGGCAAACCATTGGTACATAGTATGAGTTGGTAAGCATGTACTGAAATAGTTTATGAAATCTGATACTTAAAAAAAGTAATGCCAGTCATAATGTTATACAAACTTGAGGCTTCTATTTCCTGTGTGGTACAGAAAACAAAAAAGAAATTCATAAAAATAAGTGTTTCAAACATTTGGTCTGAAAGAGAACACACCTTTCAGGACTTTCCGTTGCTTTTCCTGTCAAGCTTAATCCAAATTTGGGGACTTCTATTTGGTAGGTTCTTCTTTTCCCCCACATGCTGAGGCAAATTGATGCACAGAAGTGTTGGCCTCTATGAGAGTCACACCTGCAAGTTTGGAGGGGCTTTGCACATACTGCTGTTTTCAAGTGTCAGGTAGGCAGCTCTATCCAGGTCACAAGGACATAATCACTAAGACAAAATGCTGTATCTCACGAGAGAAAAGGATTTCTCCACAATTCAGTATTTCTTGCTCAACATAATCAACTGTAGTCATCAACCAATCAAAATATCCTTGGGACAGAAGCTAATCAAATATTGTGTGTTTACCCGCCTCTAAGCTCACCTTGGGGGTCGCAGAGTCGGACACGACTGATGTGACTTAGCAGCAGCAGCAAGCTCACCTTTGAACTGTCCTCATACCTCAGAATGAAGGACAAAGTTAGTGAAAAACAAGTCCTTTGATTATTTAAATCCCCGAGTGTTAGTTGCTTAATAGTGTCTGACTCTTTGTGACCCCATGGACTGTAGCCCACCAGGCTCCTCTGTGAATGGTATTTCCTTGGGATTTTCAAGGCAAGAACACTGGAGTGGGTTGCCATTTCCTCCTCCAGGGGATCTTCCCGACCCAGGGATCAAACCTGAGTTTCCTATATTGCAGGCAGATTCTTTACCTTCTGAGCCACCAGGGAAGCCCATTACTACAATAGAAAATACTCAATAGATTTCAAAAGAACCATAGAGATACTTAAGTCAACTGCACTACAGATGAGCAGCCTAACACCCAGATGAGCTGAAACGTTATGCCTAAAAGTCACACAGGAGAACTAGAAGAGAAAAAAACTTTTTTCTTTTTTTTTTCTTTTTTCCAAACAAGCAAACAGGATTTTTCACATGTTAATCAAAAAGAATCCAGATCATCAGATTAGGAAGAAATGAGGACTAAAAAGTATGTTACATATAGATTCAAGGACTATTCAATCCACTGCACCCACCCCTGAAAAACCAAAAATTTTCCAAATATATGGATATGTATCCATCAAGATGCTTACCCTTAAAATATTAATCTTGGAAAATTCAATTTACAAATACATTATTAATTGCATTGTTATAATGAAATTAGTTCATTAAACATGACACCAAACAGCACCAATACCAGAAAGTTAAGAAAGTAAATACACTATTACTTAAAATAATATATAATTTCTGATTGGGACAGAAATGAACTACAGCCACTAGCAAAACTACTTAAACTACTGTTTGACATAAAGGCAATATTTAAAGACTAGTATACACCTTTTTCCCGCTGATAGGCCTGTAACCAGGCATCCCAGCCGTGGGTCAACATGAAAAATAGTTAACAAAGAAGCTTTTTTAAAATTGCTCAAGCGCCTCGAACCATGATACTGCATAACCCAAATTTTGCCAATATAAGCCCATGGCAGCATTTTTGGTATTCTAATTGCTCCTACCTGCCTCAATTAAAACAAAACAACTCCCTTATGAAGCACTAGACTGAATGCAGCTGTGAAGCAGCAGCAAGGTATTTATCAATGGGCTACTGACAGTGTATCAAAACGCTACTATGGAAAATACAGCAGCAAATACTCTGATAAGAGCACATTATTCCACATGGAATCCCAAATTCTTATCTCTAGTTCCTTAAATTCTTGGAAGACTAGAGATCAACAAGTGTATGTGTAAATGGGGCCAGAGAGAAAGAAGCTCTGAATGGTATTAGTGTTCATATTTTAAATTATCCAAGATAACCTGAAGGCTTACAGAGAACTCTCAACTGTATCTAAACTTTTTTAAGCACACAGAACTAAAATGCTAGCAAAACTTTGGTGTTTCCCCCCAAATTAGCATTGCAGTTTCCGTGAAGATGAAATAGACATGGTGTGTGAAGTTTTTATCATGTTCAAGCCACCCTTTTCTCGTCCCTGCTCCTTTCATCAGGCGATCTGAAGACTACCTGGTTTAAAATATTTGGTAATTCAGTGCAGAAAATTAAGGTCACAGACAAAGTACAACAACTTTTAATACACCATTAATACTAATGATTAAAAATTATTGCATAGTCTTATGCATTTACCCTAAAACATTTTCTGAAAGTAGATTCTGAAAGAATTATATAAAAGACAACCCTTTAAAATGTGGATGGCCTTTAACTACCTCGATCTTCTTTCCTTCTTTGTCTTTTCAGTACTTTTGTCCATCGTTTTCTCATTATCTCCCCTGCACTTTGGGCAATACCATTTCCCCTTTGGTTTATAGGTAAGTGAAACACACGAAAAGTGAAACCATTCGATTGGACACTGTTCATTGTCACATCCGATCATTTCCCCGTAAGACACTTGGTTACATAAACAGTATGTAGGTTCGTTGGGATCTATTGCAAACTCGACGGGGGAAGCTTCTCTTTCCTGCTTGGCCTTGGAGCGTTTCTTTTTCTTGGCGGACTTGGATTTCTTTTCTTTGGGGGGCTGATCGTCACAGTCCTCAATCCCATTCGTCATGTGACACAGGTCGCGGCTTTCACTGGTCCGCTGGCGGCGGGGCCTTCTGGAAGACCGTTCCGGTTGGCTGGAATCCATCTTCGCTTTATCCGCAGCTCGCTCACTTTCCGCCGGATCTTGAAAACACTGGGAGTGCAGCTCCATTTGCCTGGCCCGGTTTTCCACCAATTCGAGCATCTGTGTGACAATTTGAATTTTTTCATCTCCCAGTTCTTGACTATTGATTAATGCCCTCTGGAGATGCTGCTGGAGGCGTTTTTTCTGGTTTGAATCATCTTCTTTCTTATATTTTTCATAGACATCATCAATTTCCTTTAATGTTTCTAAAAAAGAAAAGAAAAAAAATCAGAAAAAAAAAAAGAAAATGCATGCTGGCACATATAACATTTTTCAAGTTAGTTATTTTTCCCAGAACTGGTACAGAAAGAAAGAACTCAAAAAAAAAAAAAAAAAGAACTCAACCATAAAACCACATTCCTGCATAGTATGAATACATTAAAAACATTTTATTGTCCTTACCAAGACCACACATTATCCAACATGAAAGTACTTTTATAAATAAGCTAATTAAAAGAATGAGCCCTGTCTAATACTCATTAATCTACATTAGAAAGGACAAAAGATGTGTAGCTAATTAAAAATAAGTCTTTCAGCAGGACTGGGCTAGATTACTGTCCAACTACGTTTACAGGATTTATGGTCCAATCCATGACTTGCTACATGGCCCCAGAGGCACTCTCTACCTTGACTTTCATATCATCCCCTGGACATTAAGCAAAGCAGACACAAGTAACTCTTAGCTTTCCATGGTATTAACTTGAATGGCTCTTTTATTGTATCACATGGGAGACTGAAAATCAAACTATTTCCAGAACAGGTTTAGGTTCAAGTTCTGGCATCAACTGACTAAGCTATTAACAAAATTATAGTTAAGTCAGCAATGGCTCACTGTGCTTTTGTAGATAACTCAGCATTTGGTCCTCAGTTTTTTGATCTGCTGATTCAGGTACTTTAGAGAATGTGGAACACACTTAAATCAACTAAAAATGGCCGAGTCATTAGAAGACATACAAAAATCTGAAAATATAGTTCCAGATGTCACCAAAATTTACATAATTGTCTTATTCAAATCTGTCCTCTTTCTTGTCCTTATGAGATACAATGCTATCTGAAAGAGTTCTTAGAAAAGGTACAGAAGCAAAATTAACTTGGAATTTACACACCACATGCCATATTACTGTTTAATCTTCTAATATCATTACTCTAACAAGAACAAAAATGTTAGGTGAGTAACATACATCGGGGGTGTCTACAAGTAAGGTAACATAGAGCATGTATTCAACACAACTTATGAAATAGAACCTCCTTGGAAACTGTATGTACTCACACAAAGGACAACTATTTACTGGACAATGTGCCCCCACATGTCTGAGGGTACTCATACCCACACAGCGTATTTTTAAATAATGTTCACATCTTGCTCATTTTCCCAGCTAGATATGTACATGGATTTCTTTGGAACTCAACTTTCTTCCAGGAAAATTAAGTTATATATTTTCCCCTCAGACACAAAAAATTGAAGTTTAAAAAATAAAGGCAAGCCTTATCCAATAATCAGGAATTAGAAGCTAATTATAGCAACAGAGATACTATATATGAGGTAAAAATTCATATTTTCAAGACACCTTAATTACACAGTGACAGAAGAAAGGCCACTAACACTCACTGAGTCCCTTTCATGCAACTTTCTCATGATCACAATCCCATGAGCAAGCCACCACTTCTGCATGTGAAGACACTGAAGCTCAAAGGTAACCACCCTAGACTTTGAACTGCGCCATATCTGTCAATTTGGCTCTGCCCTTTAAGCACATTCTATCCAGTGCCTGCATGGAAGGCACTGGATATTAAATTCTAAATTTTAGCTCAAAGGTGTAAATAACCTTTGATTATGAGGGAAATTATGAACAAGAATACTGGAACAAAAATTGAGATTCTGTAATAACAACACTCCATAATAAATTGGGCTTCCCTGATAGCTCAGATGGTAAAGATTCTGCCTGCAATGCAGGAGACCAGGGTTCAATCCCTGGGTCAGGAAGATCCCCTGGAGAAGGAAATGGCAACCCATTTCAGTATTCTTGCCTGGAGAATTCCATGGACAGAGGAAACTGACAGGCTACAGTCCTTGACATCGCAAAGGGTCAGACACCACTGAGCGACTAACACACACATAATAAAGACTTCATTCAATTATGCAATTGTTTTCTTCATTCCCCTGTCTTTAAAAGTTTTTAAGTCTACTTTGGGTTCTTCAGTAATTTCTGAAAATGTATGAAATAGGAAAGAAATTTGACTGTCTAATTTATATCACTATTACTGTAAATATTAAATCAAAAAGCAGAAAATACTTAAGAACGAGCAAAGAAATTAAAGACATGAAAAACCAAAAACACACAAGTATACAAAGCTAATAGAAAACTGAAAGTTGAGCTTAGGAAGCATGTGCATAGAGTAAAAACTAGATCACTGTTTTTGTATTACTTTTGAAATGAACTATAGTCTTAAGGAAGCTACAACTTTTTATAATCTCTCAGTCTTTCAAGGCCCAATACTGTTTCTCACGTTGTCAAATCTACTTCTGTCAATTCTAGATGGTCAAGACTGCATATTTCCTGTAACAAATTATCGCTGGCCAATTCAAATTAAAGTATCTTAACTTCTGTGAACTCAAACAGGTCTTTAAAAAAATGTAAAAGCATATAAGTTTTACAAACTTCAGAGTTATCATCTGAAAAACTAAAAGGGTTCCACATACAACTCTTAAGCACACATGTAATATTTTTAGGTTACAATTCAGGTATGTGCTCCATGTCTATAGAAAACACCTTTGGAGAGCATTAAAAAAAAAAAAAGATTTAAATACTTTAAAAACGACTATGTCACCTGAAGAAGCCCCGCTGTGGAGTCAAACATTCCCCACTTAATTGGACAAGTTACTTAAACTCCTTGTAAATTTAAATTTGTCTGCAGAATGAATTTTTACTTCATTGAGAAATGCGTTAAGACATTAAATTGTAGGACTAGCGACAGGTCGAAAAGCTGAGAATGGGTCCAAGAAGTTATCTTTTTAAAGTTCAGAGGGCTGATTCCACATCAGGTCCAAGGTCTGTTGCTTGATTCGGGATTATTAACTGCAAACGGCTCCCCATTTAAGTTAACTCCTCCCCTTGCAATTGCAGGCGAAAAGGGTCACCAATGATAAATAACACGCTCCGTAAGAAAGGTCGATTCCCTGTCCTAGCTGTCTGGGTCTGACCACAAAGGGCGGCTTTTGCCACAGCATTTAAACTCGGCGGAGGAGGGACCCAGGGGTTGAGGGACGCCAGGCGGTTGCCCAGTCAACCAGCTCACACCCTTCGGGGACCCGGAAGTGACGCAGGGCCCGGAATCTACGCAGTGCCAGGATCGGCGACGGTCCCCGAGGCTGACTCTGTCGTGATTTGAGTGATTGGGGGGGGGGGGGGTCGAAAATTCACAGACAAACGTGTCCCGAATCCCAACGCTGACTGCGCTGAGGGCGAGCTAACGTCCTGCACCGCCGCCCGAGTCTTCCCGCGACCAGCCATTTCCCGGACGGGCGGGAGCGCGCGTGCCCGTGCCCCGCCCACATCCTACGTCACCTCTGCAAGCCCCGCCCCCGGGGGGGTAGGGATCCTCCTCACCCCACACTCAGAGACACTCACATACACACCTGCACCGCCGCCCGAGTCTTCCCGCGACCAGCCATTTCCCGGACGGGCGGGAGCGCGCGTGCCCGTGCCCCGCCCACATCCTACGTCACCTCTGCAAGCCCCGCCCCCGGGGGGGTAGGGATCCTCCTCACCCCACACTCAGAGACACTCACATACACACACCCCTCGGCTCCCCCGCGGGGAGCCCCTAGCCTTTCAACCATTCGGCTGTAGCAGCCGGGAAGGGCTGCGGCCCGGAACTTTCCCTGGGGCGGGAGACGGGGGGAAGACTCGATTCCCGAGCCCGGAGCTCCGGGGGAAGGACCTCCCCGGAGGCCGCCTTCGCAGTCCGCCCTCGCCCCCTCCCCCCTAGCACGTTCCAGTGCATCTGCGCTCAGGGGGTGGGGGCCTGAGGCGGGCTGGGCTGAAGGAAACCCGGCCCTGTGGGCCTGCGGGAGTCCGGCCGCGGCCGGCCACTCACTCCCCACGGCAACCCCCCCTCCACCGCCCGGCTGCACGCTCCCCGAGCCGGGGCGCCGAGGGGTCTGCGGCACCCGGCGGGCGAACACCCGGAACAAATGAGCTTGCTGCTTAAAAATGGCTGATTTCGTCTTCACAGCGGCTGCAGTAGCTGGGTCTGCAGCGGGGGCTGACGAGCGGCCACCGCTCCCTTCCACCCTCAAGACCCCCCCCCAAGAAGTCCGCAGCGGGGGAAGGGGGAGGGCGGCGAACCCCACCTGCGGGGGCCCGCTGCCCCGGGTCCCACACACCAGACCCCCCACACACACTATGTACACTCGGGGTGAGCTGGAAAAGTGGCACTTTCCCTGGGGCAGGCTCCGAGCGACCGTGCCCGGGCCCCGAGTCGAGGGGGAGGACCCGTGGCCCCTACCTTGATATTTGTTGTCCAGCTCCCGCAGCACGGACACGTTCCTCTGCATGTCGTGGGGCAGCGACTCCACACACTCGAGGTAGTCCTGCACGTAGCAGGTGAGGAGCCGGCTCCTCTCGCCGGTCAGGAGCGCGGCCGACGAGTAGAGTTGCTGCTGCTGCTGCTGTTGCTGCCCTAACATCCTGCCGCTGCTGCCGCCGCCGCCGCCGCCGCCGCATCCAGCAGCCACACATGCAACAGCCACGGCCGCCGCGGCTCCTCGGCTCGGCAGCCCGGCGCCGCGGGGACACCGGCCGCCGCTCGGGAGGGCACTGCCGAGTCCCCCGATCTCCGCTCCCTCCCCCCCCAAAGAAGCCCTCACTCCCCGCCCCCGCCGTAACAAGCCCAGGGGCGGGGCGAGATCGCGGCTCCCTCCTTCCCCCCTCCCTTCCCAGGGCTAGAGCAGCGGGGACCC
>SJYT01060591.1:34760-85654 GCA_006410635.1 Cephalophus harveyi
CCCCTCCCTTCCCAGGGCTAGAGCAGCGGGGACCCCCCCACCCCCGACCTCCCCTAGCGGAGCTGGCGCCGGGGTCCTGAGCGTTGACACTTCCGGTCACCCCGGGAGGCCCCAGATGCTACCAGTGCCGCCCCGTAACTCGGATCCCCATGACAAGCCTCTCGCTGCCCGCTTTTCCCCCAATCACCCTCCCGCGCCTGCCGGAGAGTCTCTCGCAGGGCTGCCCCCGCCCCTCCGGCTGCGGCCGCCTCTGCGCCTGCGCAGGGCTCCCTCCTGAGGAGGCCCGGGGGCCCGCCCCTACCGCCCTACCGCAGGGTTCGCATTCTCCCGCCTTCCCTCCGCCACCCGGGCGATTGGTCTGTCAACTCTCGGCCCGGGCGGGGGGAGGGTGCGGAGGGCGGCCAAACGGCAGGCCGCGCCCCGCCTCCTCTTAAAGGGGCAGCACGGCCCGGCCCGCCTCTCCGCTAAGTGTCTGAATGGGACTGAAGCGCGAGGGCGGACGACCGCCTTCCTTCCGCTCTTCCCTCTCGGAGGGGGAAGCTGGGTCCCGCTCCCTCGGCCCGGTGTTACCGACTTTCCGCCCCGCCCCCGCCCCCGTCAGGTGGGGCCTAGCGCGGCCCCTGGAGAGCCTCAGAAAGCGGCAGCGGGCGGCCGCTTCCCGCCGCGACCCTGAGGGAGGCCTGCGGGGACGACGCGGCGGGCGCGGCTCTCGGGCATGCGCGGCGGCGGCGGCGGGGTGCCCGCCGGGCCGGCGCCGCGCTCGGGCCCCGTCCTCCTCCCGCCGCGGCCTTCAGGCTCCCGGCGCACAGGGGGCCGATCGCGGAGGTAGGCGGTGGCGCCCCCGCGGTCCCCTGCGTCTCTTTCTGCCTTAGGCCGCCCGCCTTTGGGATCTTCCCTCTCGGCTTAGTCCAGCTTCCGCCCTTGCGGGGGTCTCCCGCCGCCCCAGGACCTGCAGGTTTGGTCCGCCCTCCGACTTTTGTAGACTCGCGTTTATTTTAGGCAGACTGCCCTGTACCTGTTTGTCCAACAGACAACGTGTTTAAAAAAAATAAAAACACACAAAAAACATGTTTCACCCCCGGGGATCAGAACGTTTAAACTTGAAACATTGGCGGTGACGGCTTCCTGGCGGCGAGAGGGGCACGATCAACTTAACATCTTCGACCTAAAACAAAACCACTGTGGGCCCGGCTTGAAGGGATGATGGAGATGCCAGGATAAACCTAATGAGTCAGGCACTTACTCTCGTCTTACGTGATCGGCTCTCACGGTTTAAATTTCTGTCTGGTGTTAAATGCCCAGCAGAGGAATTGATTTGAATTCCGTATGGACTCGGTGTATATAATAGCGTGTATTTTTTCAAAGAAATGGGTGTAAAGAGAAAAAATACCTGGGGAACTTTAACAATTGCCTGTGTAAACAAGCACTATTGTGAGTAGTACCTCTGCGTTAAAAAGAAAACTTGAATGGGCGATAAATTTAAATTTCTCCTTATATGCAGTTGGTTCGCAGTGGTGGGCCACCTGTCTGATGACCTGTTTAGAGCCCTTTTGAAACAGCTGTTAATAGTACACAACCATTGACATGCAAAGAGCAATCTAGACCTTGATCTAGAGGATATTTTAAATTTCAAACCGAAAAAAAAGCACTCTTGGAAATTTGAGTCTTGGGAACAGGATAACATGGCTCAGGACTGAGACTTGTGTGTTTTGCTGTGAGGTTTCAAGGTTTTGATCACTCGAATATTAAGTCAACCTAGGCAGTACAGTGTGTTGTGCTGATATTTTTGAGAACTGCCTAGGGATTTTCTTGTCATTCTGGAAGTCTTTCAGATTAAGTGGCCAGGTCTTGTCAAAAAAAGTCACCGCTAGGAATTGAATTTTAATCACCTTTTACTTAAACTCTGCTATTTTTGAATCAGCTAGTTTTTAATGAAGGCCCCAAATAATACAAGATGCCCTATAATTTACTGATTTAGATTTGACACAAAATGCGCCTATGGGTTTTATTCAGCCTAAGAAGTGATTTGCAGGCCAGTATGACACATTGTTAGAAATTAGAAGTGAGAGAAAGCAATGATTCATAATACCTAAAGCACTCCCTCCAGGAACTATGAACAGCATGCGAGGAAGGAAGGATGAATATGGAAATGAAAACATTAGTTTCACCTTTCACAATTCTGTTGAACAGGCTGAAAGGAAGCAAAAAATCTAAATAATGATTTTTCAGCTTGTGTTGCTGTAAACCTATAAAGAACACTCTGATATGGTAATATATGTGTGTGTGTGAATTGTTAGAGATGTGCTTTCTTGCTATGCTGATTTATAAAAGATAACATCTATTCCTACCATAATTGTGAAAGCAGAGTTTGGGGGGAGGTTAAAAAAAAATCACTGTACTCCCCAAACTCAGCCCTTGACCTTGGTTATTTATCATGTCCTTTTGTTCTCAAGAGTCACTTAACTGGAAATTTGGGGCCTTTTCGTTTACCTTGCTAAATACAATATTTAAAAGTCCCCAATTCTCCAAAATATAGAAGTTAATTGGTGATGTTTAATTGTATGAGTAAAGAAAAAAGTCATCTTATTTGCTCTTCGGTATGAAAGTGAAAAAGTACAAAAGTAACCTTAAAAAAGATAAGTTACTGACTTTTAAATTATCAAATTAGTAGAACTGTCTGATGTTAACATTAATTTATAAATCTGTTACTGTAAGAGGTTCCTAGTAGGAAATTTTTAAGAGGTCCCTGGAAAAAAGTGAAAGTTGCTCAGTCCTGTCCGACTTTTTGCCACCCCGTGAACTATACAGTCCATGGGGAATTCTCTAGGCCAGAATATTGGAGTGGGTAGCCTTTCCCTTCTCCAGGGGATCTTCCCAAACCAGGGATTGAACCCAGGTCTCCTGCTTTGCAGATGGATTCTTTACCAGCTGAGCCACAAGGGAAGCCCAGGAGGTCCCTGGAGGCCCTTATTTATATTGTAAAGGGTTGGCAGGGTATTCGGGAGGCCACTTCAAACTATGAAGGAAGGTTCCCAGGTGGTACAGTGGTAAAGAACCCACCTGCCAATGCACGGGATGTAAGAGACACAGGTTCGAATCCCGGGGTCAAGAAGATCCCCTGGAGAAGGAAATGGCAACCCACTCCAATATTCTTGCCTGGAAAATCCTGTGGACAGGGAACCTGATGGGCTACAATCCATGGAGTCTCAAAAAGGTCAGATACCACTGAACAACTAAACACACACAACTATTCTTAAAAAAAACCCCTGCAAACTGATGGAAAACTATAACTAGCAAGCAGTGCTGAAGGTTTCCTAAAGACACCTCTTGAGAAAACTCAGCTACTGCTTGAGTCAAGCTAATTAAATTTGAAATCCTTTTCTTTTTTTCTACCTGTTAATATTTTTTAAAACTTTGTTCTGGAAAATTTCAAGCACACACAATAGTAGAGGTAATAGTACAATAAATCCAAATATACCATTCACCTAGCTCAAACATTTATCAATATATGGCTTATAATATTTCACTCCCTTATACTTTATGCATTATTATGATTTTTCTCCATAAATACTTTAAATATGAACAGATAATCTACAACATCATTATCACATCCAAAAGTTATCTATGAATAAATCCAAATATACCATTCACCTAGCTCAAACATTTATCAATATATGGCTTATAATATTTCACTCCCTTATACTTTATGCATTATTATGATTTTTCTCCATAAATACTTTAAATATGAACAGATAATCTACAACATCATTATCACATCCAAAAGTTATCTATGATTTAATATCCAGACAATTGAAATTTCCCTATTGTCTAATTGATGTCTTTTCACACTTGGTTTAGTGTATTTGGTTAGTAAGGCCTTTTCTAAACCACTGCTGCTGCTGCTGCTGCTGCTGCTAAGTCGCTTCTAAACCAATAAGAGGCCGTTAATTCCCTATTTAATTCAGTGAAGCAGATAGCAGTGTTTTTCTAAGGAAGATGTTTGGATTGTTGGAAAGCATTATGTAAAATATAGTGAAATTCAAGGAAATCACTTTTAAACAAAATCTCATATTGAAAGGTTACTAATTGATAGCCCCATGCAGAAATGTAATTATATCTATTGCAAATAAATCTTCTAAAAATCTAGGCATTTGTTTTAGAGTATAATTTGTCCTAGAATTCCAAATAAAGCATTTTAAATTCTACTGAAAAAATCCTAAAACTTGAAATCAGTTCGTTAGTACAATAGGCAACAACAATAACCGCAAATACGAAGAATCTACATCTCCAGTGAGCTCAATTTTAAAGCATTTTTGATTGCTTTATTATGTAAGTAGTATACCTTAATTGTGGGGCTTCCCAGGTGGCTCAGTGGTAAAGAATCCACCTGCCAATGCAGGAGATACAAGAGATGGAGTTTCAATCCTTGAGTCCGGAAGATCCCCTGGAGGAGGAAATGGCAACCCAGCTCCAGTATGCTTACCTGGAGAATCCCATGGACAGAGGAATCTGGCAGGCTACAGTCCATGGGTCACAAAGAGTCAGACACGACAGAGCACAAGAGCATGCCTTAATTGTAGGAAAACAGAGCAAAAAAGAAGACATATAAAATCACTAAGAACTGGAAATGAGTCTTCTTGGTTTCTAAGTAGACCCCCAAGATGATTCCATTTTAGTTTTTTGCTTTAAGGAAGCACTTTGTCTAGGACTAAAGGACAAAGTTAAGAAAATACCAGATTCTCAGGATGGAATATTGCTAATGTTAGTATTGTTATCCTGTACGTTTAGTTTATGAGGTAGACAGCACAGATTGGTGTACACAGTCAATCCTACTATGGGTTATAGTGTTGTGCAGCAATTAGAATGACCACTAACAGCAAGAGACGATCCTAAAACCTTTTAACGGAGCTACTCTGAATAACTTGGTCTATCGTCATAGAAAATTCAGTATGATAAAATGTCATTCCCATAACTAAGAAGAAAAGCAAGCATGTATTATCCACTTTGGTTACTCCAGAGAGAAAAATAAAACATATGGTATACTTTACATATTGCTGACCAGAAAAACATTCAATATTCCCTGGATGGTTACCATAGTTACACAAGCCGTTTATAACACCAAGAGGGGGAACTAGGTCACAGTATTGAAGGAGTTTGAATTATGCAATTATGTTTCCTAAAAGCAGAGGAAAGGGTTTAAAATTTAGGGAAGAGAGATTTATACTTATGTTCAAAATTGAAACTCTGGCCTAATTTTGCTAGGGAAACTTAGTAAATCTGTCCAAAATTAAATGGTTGATTCTGCAGGTGTAAATCATTTAACCGGTACAAATAATGAAATAGCTTGATCCACAAGTGTGATAAAAGAGATACCAGCACGTTCTGTCCTCATCCATACCCCTTTATCTCAGTGAGTGGTACCATTCCTTAAAATGTTTTTGCAGATAAGCAATAAACCCAATAGCCTAGAATCGTAGAGTAGCCAAAACCTGTAAACTGAAGTTTTGACCTCTTACTTTTGCAAGTTTGAGATTAAAGCTTGGGGCAGTGCTTGACATATGCTACGCTTAATTTGTTGTAGAGATGTTCCTATTAATTTCATCAAATGGACAAAGAAGTGTGGTAAAGAGGTAATGTATTGAAAGCCATGGTAGCATAGGCTTAGCCCTCTTTAAATTATGTTTTTTTTTTCTTTTTTACTAAGTGCCTCAAAAAAGATGATTTTATTCAAGAACTGTGCCTCTTGTCTCAGAGCCCTGCACAGTGCTGGGTAAATATAGGTTGAATGAAGGAAAAACAAAAAATTGCTCTCAAGGTTACACAATTTCAGATGGTCATTTTAAATCTGACCACTATAGCCTTGTATAAGTAAAAGTCATTCAGTCATGTCTGACTCTTTGCGACCCCATGGACTGCAGCCTGCCAGGCTCCTCTGTCCATAGAATTTTCCAGGTAAGAATACTGGAGTGGGAGGCCATTTCCTTCTCCATAGACTTGTATAGTTAACACTAATCTTAGATCATTGATGTCCCCCAAAAGAAGTGAGGACAGGCAACAGGCACCCTCGCCCAGTGCTGGGTGAGCCACTGCTGTTAATTCATCGTAACCCTTGTGCTGTTGCAGTAAGGGGCACCCCTTCCAGGTCCTGAGAGTGGGCTCTGTCTAACACTGGGAGATGAATTGTCCAAGGAGACACATGCTGACAAAGCAAGAGGATTTATTGGGAAGGGGGGCCCAAGTGGAGAGCAAAGGGGTAAGGGAACCCAGGAGAACAGCTCTGCTACATGCATGGCCCGCAGTCTTGGATCTTATGGTGATGGGATTGGCTTCCTGGTTGTTTCTGGCCAATCATTCTGACTTTGGGTCCTCCCCGGGTGTGTGCGCATTGCTCAGCCAAGATGGATTCCAGCAAGGAGGATTCTGGGAGGTTGGCAGGACGGGGACTGGCTTCCCTGCTTTAGACCTTTTCTGAATTCTTCAGGTTGGTGGTAGCTTGTTCTGCGTTCCTTTCTAGGACCTCCTGTTTAAGATAACTCAGGCAAATGGCTACTATCTGGCCTGGCCAGGGCAGGCAGTTTCAGTCAGTGGTTCCCCTAACAATATCTGTAGGGAAAGATGGTGAAGAGGTTGAGAGTCCCTGTTAAAGATCAACTCTAGACCAACTTCTTTTTACAGGTGATAATATGGGGATCATGGGATTCCCTTGTGGCTCAGCTGGTAAAGAATCCACCTGTAATGTGGGAGACCTGGGTTTGATCCCTGGGTTGGGAAGATCCCCTGGAGAAGGAAAAGGCTACCCACTCCAGTATTCTGGCCTGGAGAATTCCATGGGCTAGTCCATGGGGTCGTGAAGAGTTGGACACCACTGAGCAATTTTCACTTCACTTCACTTCAATATGGGAACCCAGATAAGTTAAGTAACTTGCCTCATGCCTTCAGCTCTGGTTAAAATTAAAATGGTCTTTTAAAAATAAAACTCATGCTACTGGCTGAGTTTCCCAGGTGGCTCAGATGGTAAAGTATGATGCAGGAGATGAGGGTTCAATACCTGGGTCAGGAAGATCCCTTGGAGAAGGAAATGGCAACCCACTCCAGTACTCTTGCCTGGAAAATTCCATGGATGGAGGAGCCTGGTAGGCTCCAGTCCATGGGGTCACAAAGAGCTGGACACAACTGAGCGACTTCACTTTCTGCTAAATCTTTTGTTCCTTGTAATGATTCTAATTGATTACCTAATGAGGCTTTATTGGAGCTATTGTTTCATTAATTGCTCTTGGCATGGTTAATTTAATCCAGCACTTCAGTGAATATTGATTTAGCCTGAGGATAACAGATTTTTAAAAATTGCTTATGTAATTTATTTCCATAAATTGGGGTTCTCTTGATTCTTTATGGAAACCAGTGTATCTCGATTTACTCAGTATATATGTTTCTAGAAAATTATAACCTTATTTTGCTACAAGTGTTTTTAAATGAGCTAGTTCTATAAAATAAAAGAGCCACATTTTGGAAATATTTATTTAACAAATAATTTATCTCATTTTCTTTTGTCTTCTAGACCGCCCTCAGTTTTTCCATTCTGCTGGAGAAAACACAAGATTGTGTTCTTCTTTACCTACCTGCAACTGAGGTGTGGCATCTTTTGCATGTTCTAACTCTGTTGTACATTCCAGATCCTGTAGAAATATACCCTTTGGTCATGGAAATGACATCATCAGGGAGACAACCTTGAAGAAATGCCTGAAGTGACAGTAGAAATATTTTTTCCTGTTATCTGCTGAAAGTAAATACTAGAATTAGACAGATATAAAAGATATGGGGGGAAATTTGTGTGGAAAGTATTAGAGGCTGAAAAACTTTCTGTTATAGGAAAAATAGAAGAATCAGAGAAATGAATAATTATTTGAGCCATTGATGGTGGTGGGTATAACATGAGAATTAAGATTTAGGGATCATGACATTTAAATTATATCTATAGGAGCTATTCATAACACTTTTATGTATGACAAAAAATACAGTTGTAATTCAGGGTTGGACTAATAGCCTATCAAATGTAATCTTTGAAAAGTGGCTGCTGCTGCTGCTGCTAAGTCGCTCCAGTCGTGTCCGTGTCCCACTCTGTGCGACCCTATAGACGGCAGCCCACCAGGCTCCCCCATCCCTGGGATTCTCCAGGCAAGAATACTGGAGTGGGTTGCCATTTCCTTCTCCAATGCATGAAAGAGAAAAGTGAAAGTGAAGTCGCTCAGTCGTGTCCGACTCTTAGTGACCCCATGGACTGCAGCCTACCTGGCTCCTCCGTCCATGGATTTTCTAGGCAAGAGTACTGGAGTGGGGTGCCATTGCCTTCTCCTGAAAAGTGGCATGTTGATTGAAAAATAATTTCGAAAGAGCCTACTGACTCCCTTACATGATGTTAGCTTTATTATTTTTTTAAATTTATCTTACTGAAGTATAGCTGATTTATAATGCTATATTAATTTCTGTTCTACAGAAAAGTGATTCAATTATACATATATACTCTTTTTCATATTATTTTCCATTATCATTTATTAAAGGATACTGAATATAGTTCCCTGCTGTTAGCTTTAGAATTATTACTATTTACTATTCACATAAAGTATCTCTGGAAGAATAGTCCAGTGTTATCTATAATAAGAGTTGCTTTGGCTTTACAGCCTAGGGATCTGGAGTTGGAGGGAGAACTGTTTTCACAAATATTATTTTGCACGTTTGATTTTTTTAATATATTTATTGCTTTAACAAAATATAAACTTTATTTTTAATATGAAAGAAGCAAAATGGTTTCCGTGCATCCTACAATAACAAAATGTGTATGTATACTACTCACTGGGAAAGGAGCACATAGGGTTTAGCTTCAGTTCACTTTTAATGAGAATTTTTCTGCTACTATTGCTGGTAATGTCTGTACTTTGCATACCAGCATTCTAATTGTGGAAATATTGTTATACAAAGTTAAAATTAAGAAATACCACAATGAGTAAGTTTGAAGATTTGAAGATGTCACCCTTTAGAAACTGATCTAGACAGTTTTCACTCAGAAGTACATTTTTTTTGTGAAGTTTTTTTTTTTAGCAGTTTAGGAGAAGTTCTATTAGCTTTTTCCTCATTCAGTATAGCCCTCAACTTGTTAAGGGCTTTCTTAGTTTTTGTGCAATCTTACTTGAATACCTTAGGTTATCATTGTTATGAGTTAAATGTTTGAAAGTTCATATTCAGTCTGATGTTCTGTGTCCATGCCATGTTTAAATTGTGCCTAAAACCACAGAAGGGACCTATGAACTGTGTCTACCGCAGAAGGAGTCTGTCCCTGCTGTCCCTTACTGAGCTGTGGTCTTTACATGATTGAAATTTAAGCAGAAGTAGCTAATTAAGAGGACTCTGAATATAGCAGCTGAAAAAGGAAAAAGACTGGGAGAAGAGTCCAGATGTCATAAAGCAAAGAGAGGATGAGGTACAGGAAGCAGTTATTACTATTTTTCAAAGGGTTCCAAGAAATAGATTCCGTCCCACTGGGCATATTTTTCAGTTTGGGATAGGAATCAGTTTTTAAATAAAATTGATATTATATGCGTTACATATATAACACACAGGAAAACAACTGATTATAGTGACTTGAATGGTTATAATACCTCATGTAAGGGATCTTTTTCAGAAACCATTCTTCGGTGTGTGATGTGTTGCTTTCTAGAAAGAATGGGGCTGACAACGCTTCTGTAATGAATAATGACCTGAGGAGAGAAAGATGGAGAAGCCAGGAAGGAGCAATTAACAAGGCAGTGAGGTTATATGAAATGAAGGAGCTAGATATAGAAAACTTCCAGGAGGGAATATCAGTTGAGTTTAGCAGGCTTCCCTGGCGACTCAGATGGTAAAGAATCTGCCTGCAATGCAGGAGACCCCAGGTTTGATCCCTAGGTTGGGAAGATCCCCTGGAGAAGGGCATGGCTACCCACTCCAGTATTCTTGCCTGGGAAATCCCATGGACAGAGGAGCCTGTAGGGCTACAGACCATGGGGTTGCAAAGAGTTAGACACGACTGAGCACGTATGCTTCTTCCAAACAGCATTAACTGTTGTTTCCTAAATGTAGCCTACTTGTTTGTAAAGAACAGCCCACTGTAGAAATTGGAGTCTGGGAACATGTTGGGAAGGGTAGATAGAGAGACTAGAGGAAATGATCTAGATGTGCACTGCTGTCCCTTACTGAGCTGTGGTCTTTACATGATTGAAATTTAAGCAGAAGTAGCTAATTAAGAGGACTCTGAATATAGCAGCTGAAAAAGGAAAAAGACTGGGAGAAGAGTCCAGATGTCATAAAGCAAAGAGAGGATGAGGTACAGGAAGCAGTTATTACTATTTTTCAAAGGGTTCCAAGAAATAGATTCCGTCCCACTGGGCATATTTTTCAGTTTGGGATAGGAATCAGTTTTTAAATAAAATTGATATTATATGCGTTACATATATAACACACAGGAAAACAACTGATTATAGTGACTTGAATGGTTATAATACCTCATGTAAGGGATCTTTTTCAGAAACCATTCTTCGGTGTGTGATGTGTTGCTTTCTAGAAAGAATGGGGCTGACAACGCTTCTGTAATGAATAATGACCTGAGGAGAGAAAGATGGAGAAGCCAGGAAGGAGCAATTAACAAGGCAGTGAGGTTATATGAAATGAAGGAGCTAGATATAGAAAACTTCCAGGAGGGAATATCAGTTGAGTTTAGCAGGCTTCCCTGGCGACTCAGATGGTAAAGAATCTGCCTGCAATGCAGGAGACCCCAGGTTTGATCCCTAGGTTGGGAAGATCCCCTGGAGAAGGGCATGGCTACCCACTCCAGTATTCTTGCCTGGGAAATCCCATGGACAGAGGAGCCTGTAGGGCTACAGACCATGGGGTTGCAAAGAGTTAGACACGACTGAGCACGTATGCTTCTTCCAAACAGCATTAACTGTTGTTTCCTAAATGTAGCCTACTTGTTTGTAAAGAACAGCCCACTGTAGAAATTGGAGTCTGGGAACATGTTGGGAAGGGTAGATAGAGAGACTAGAGGAAATGATCTAGATGTGCGGTGGACTTAAAAACATTTTCCTACATGCCAGGACTTAGCTAGCTTCGTATTACTTCTGTCAGTAAGCCGGGAGTTGGTAATAACAGATAGCAAGGGTAGCTCAGAGGTTAAAGCGTTTGCCTCTGGTGTGGGAGACCCGGGTTCGATCCTGGGGTTGGGAAGATCCCCTGGAGAAGGAAATGGTAACCCACTCCAGTATTCTTGCCTGGAGAATCCCATGGACGGAGAAGCCTGGTAGGCTGCAGTTCATGGGGTCACAAAGAGTTGGACACGACTGAGTGACTTCACTCACAGACCCTTAGGAGAAAAAGTTTCTGCAGCGGGTCTGGTTGCTTATTTCTTGCATGTCTCCAAGGAAACCATGACTGACCTGGCAGGCCCTGGGAATTTGGCCTATGGAATGGGTTTTATGTTAGTGATGATTTTGTGGTGAACACCCAGAGAAATGGAACACACCATACTGGCTTGTCAGGTTTCTTTGCACAACACGGTCACCTGGTTTCACAGTTGGGGACCTGAGTCTCAGTTGCTGTAGCTGATTATACTGCATAATGTGTGTACTTTAACAGCTCCCCATAAAAATCTTGGACCCTGAGACTCAAATGAGCTTCCACAGGTAGAGGTACTTAACATATGTCTGTAGTTTGCTGCTAGAGAGAGAGAGAGAGAGGATTCTTTGCAGCTTCAGACCAAGGACATTGAAAGCGTGTAGTAACCTCTCTGGACTTCCCAGCACATCTTTTACGGTTACTTTGCTCTCTATCCTTTGCCATAAGAAGTCTTAGCCATGTTCGTAACCTGCCATTGACTCTTGTGAGTGATTCTGGGCTCACCAAAGATAACAGCCACATCCAGAGTTCTGAAGAAATTTAAAACCCAATTTGTCCATTCAAGTCTTGATAGGGTTCACTGAAAAAAGAATAATTGACATATGCAAGTATGTGCTGTGTATGGATTTAAACGGAATCAAATCTTTGATCCATGTCCAGGAGACATTTGTAGTCTTGTAGGGATACAGAAGAATGAATATAGAGTGTTAGGGAAATGCTTATAAGAATAAGTATAAATAAAATCAAATTAGGAATAAATGTAGAAGCAAAGCAGAATAAGAGAAAATTGGTAGATGTTAATCATGGTTTATGGAAGATGGTGCATATTCAAGAAGAAATATGGGACTATGTTGTCAAATAATAGCTTTTTTCCCTTCATATCTATTATAGCAGTATGTAAAAAATATGAAATAAAACACATTTTTTTCTTGGATTTTATCTGATGAGTGCTGAGTCCAACTGAACTTGGATTTATTTGTGTGGAATCAAAATTTGCACTAAATCAAAATGTGCATATCTTATGGGATGATACTTTTTGAACCCTACAGCTATGAGTTAATATGCTTTACTATTATCATTCCAAAGACTCCACCCAGTTCCTTTTATAATCAATAATTGTATCTGGTCATTTCTTCAGCTATTTCGTTAAACTGCTTACAGCCAAAGATTAAGAATGAACTTAAAAAGTTCTGCTTCTGGTATTAACCAGAGAGCTCCCATCAAATCACTCTTCTGCAAATAACAACAATAAATTCTGGATAAGATATTTTTAAAATACCAAGAGGCACTGGAGAGCAAGCAAAAGAAGGCAAATTCTGGAGGGAAGTCAATACTTAGAAGAATGAAGTGGCACTCAGAAGTTTCCTATTTTTATGTCTTTTAGCCTGCAGCACCCAGTTCTGTAGGATGATGTAAACTTGGAAGCTTGCAGATGTACTGGCTTGAAGAGCCAGAGAGTGCTCTTCAAGCACAACCACAGTGTGATACAGGGCCTAGAGTTCATATCATGTGCTGCTTTGACATTGGGTAGAATCAGGAAGGCTGTGAATGGCCTAACACCAAGTTCCCTTCCCCACTCTGCTCCCATGGTCCTAAAAGGTCCTCTAGCCAAACACCCCTTCTTGTTTTGAGGACCAGGTACATCCCTGCAAGCCCTGAATGGTGTCTGGTATCCTCCCCCCGGCTCTGAGTAGATGTGACTGACTGTAAACTGCCATCCGTCTCGTGGCTAGTGCCTGGCGTCATGTGTCAGGCCATTGCCATAACCCTAGGTTGGGAATCCTTGCCTCACCAAAGAGATGAAGAGGCAATTAAAACAACAACAAAAATGGAAAGTGGAGGAGAAATCCCAGAAAGAGGAAAGCCACAGAGAGGGAGCCTTAAAGTCTGTGCAGAAACTGCCCAAGTCTCTAGCTAACTCCTAAACTACCCAAGTGCAAGGTGGACTCTAGGCAGCCCAGATAAACCCAAGAGCACTGCGCTGACTTGAGTTCAGTCAAGCCCACTGTGTACGAAGACAAAAAGACATTGCTGTTCTTTAGAGAACATAACAGAAGTGAGATCTCTCAAGTACATCATTCTCTATGTCCAAGATAGTATCTAAAACTACTAGACATACAGAGAAGTAGGCAAATGTACCCTCTAAACCTAGTTCAATGGTGAATTAGCCCCACAATGAATCAGTTGTTGGAATTCAGCACAAGGATTTCAAAGTAGCTGACACAACTATGCTCAGGACTTAAAGCACACTTGTAATGACTGAAAATATGGAAAATCTCAGAAGAGTAAAGAAATTTTAAAAGAACTGAACGGTAATTATAGTACTGAAAAGTATAATGTCTGAAATAAAATTTACACTGCATCGCCTTAAGAACAGAAGGAGGTGTTTGCGAATTTGATGACAGATCAATAGAAATTATTCACTCTGAAGGTCTGAGAGGAAAATTGCTATAAAATGAAATAATGAGCAGTACCTCAGGGACCTATTATATAAGATAATACCAAAAGATCTAACATGTAGGGTTCTAGAAGGAAAAGAGAGAATGAGGCATGCAATTTTTAGTGTTCTATTTTATGCGAAGTGCTACAACATTAACTTTAAAAACACTGGATAGTTAGGACTTCCCCAATGGTCCAGTGCTTAAGAGTTTGCCATACAATGCAGGGGAGGCAGGTTTGATCCCTGGTCTGGGAACTAAGACCCAACACAGCTAAATAAATAAGTAAATGTATTTTAGGAAACACTGAAAAGGGTGTGTATTGTAAACCCTAGGACAACCACTCACACACACACACACAAAATCCTAAAAGTTTTGCTAAAATTAATTAAAATGGAATTTAAAAAATTGTTCAAGAAGTAATGAGTTTATTCTAAAGAGAAAATAGGAGCTTCCCATAGCCTACTCTCATTCTATCTTTACATTATCCAGAATGTTTTAATATATATATATATTCTACCTCCTACTGTGCTTGAGAGTAACTGACCCAGAAATAGAGTTTTCTGTATTATAGCACATTTCCTTTTGAGTCATGTGTAAATTCTGTTCTTAAAAATTCATTTAAAAAAATATTAAAGGAGTTGCTACTTTACATCAAAAAGGTAATTTTAATGAATCCTTAGGTTTTTGTTTATAACATTTCATATTTCACAAAATATTTTCATGCTTATTCTTCACACTGACCCTGAAGCAGACAGCATTTCACAGATGAAGGAATTGTCTTGAATAGATTAAGTATCTAGGCTAGATTCTAGCCCCAAGTAAAATAGTTCCTGAATGGTGGAGTCAGGTATTCTGGTTTCTAATAAAAATTTTTCCATTGTCCTGATATAAATTAAAAGAATCTTTTAATAATACAAATTCTCATTTTGTTTGTTGTATAAATTTAGATTTTTAGAGAAGAGTTTTTTTCTTAAAGTGACACTGGTTTGCTTAACTGTTGCAATGTATTTAGCGTTTTTACAAGTTATGAGAAATGTTTAGTATTCTCCATTATTGGGTAATAGTAATTGCTGCCAGCCTTGCCACCACAAACAACACAACAGTGAGTACTTATGAAGTTACCCTGTGAACCATTTAAAATTTTCTCTAGGGTATATCTAGGAATGAAATTACTAGGTAATAGCATGTGGACTTTATCACTTTCATGTAATACTTCCAAATTGATCTTGGAAAGGGCTTTACCAGCTAACACTCAGTTAACACCAGTTAACAACATTTGGGGTGTTTCTTCTGTACATCTTCACCATCACTTGGTTCTATCCAACTTCCTAATCTTGGTCAGTTTACTCGGTAAAAACACATAATTGTTTCACTTTGGATTTAATTACTGGTGAGGTTGAGAATCTCTTTATGAAAATTCTCTGACCATTTTCCTGTAGGGTTTCCTGTTTTTTCTTACTGGTTTGCATAATTTCTCTGTAGCTATTTTTCCCCTTATTGATTTTGAATACTATAAATATCTCTTACCAGTCTGTTAGCTATGTGTTAACATTGCCAGTATGTTTTCTTTGAACAAAACTACTTAATTTTGGTGTATTCATGTATCCATTTGTGAATTGAGAAGCTTGTTTTAAGAAATTTTAAAGAAACTTTCCTCTTTTTAATATTTTCTAATCTTTTACACCTTTAATCCAACTGGGATTTATTTTTGTATATGGTGTATGGTAGAGACAAAGTTTTATTTTTTTCTTCCATGAAGCAAACCATTTTTCCGTGATCCATTAAATAATCCTTCTCTTCTCATATGACTTGACTCAAACCTCATGCACATTCCTATTATGTTTCCTTGTTCATTTTGTCTGTCCCTTACCTGAAGTACAGTTTTTAAGTTTTGTTGGCTCAATACCACATGTTAATATTTGATAGATGAATCCCTCCTCTTTCTCAAATTAGGGAGTTTGTGGAGTTTTATTTATTTGTAGATATTTTGACATTAATTTGTCAAACTCCCATAAAAAATCTTGCTAGAATTTTATTGGAATTGCAGTACATCCATTGATAATTGTGGGAGGGCTAAACAGTTTTACAACGATAAGTCGTCCCAACCAAGAACATGATATGTGTCCATTTAAGCAGGATTTCTTATCTTTCATTTATGATTTTTTAAATTTATTCAAATATCTGTAAAAAATACGTGCAGATGATAAATCCAAACAGTAAAAAGGAATATACGGTGTAAGTATGTACAGGCTCACGCCTGTCTCCCCACCCCTCTTCCCAGAGAAAGCCAATTTCTTACCAGTCTTCCTAGAGATTTTCTATGCATATATATGTTAGAATATAAAATTTTAGCTGAGGGAAGAATTCTTTACATGTTTTATTCTAAACAGACCACCATGCAAAAATTTCAGAGTGAATACATGAGTCTTGACCCCTTATCCACATTAAAGATGAAAAACAAGTTAGGCGAGAAGCTATGTGAGGATTACTTTAAAACTTAGCTGTGCTGTGGAGTCATTCAGAAAGTCAAGAGAGAGTGATTTCAGTGAGAACTGTCAAGAAGGTCTAATATGTTTGCTTGTAAATCCAGGAGACACAGTCCATTAACTGACTCACCTAGAAAATCTTAAAAACGAAGAGACGAGTAGCTTCTGTGAAGGTAGGAATGAAGGAAGCTTTGCTGACACTTTGGGATCACCTTGATATCCTTGGCATTTGGCCTGAAATTGCTCACATATTTCCTGCAAATCAGATGAGGGGCACAGAGCCTATAACTGTTGAAAATTCTGACCTCGAGGAACCATGGAACTCCAAAAAGAAAAATGTCCCTGTGGAATGGACCATGAAAAATGCTATTTGCGGTGAAATGTCAGTGAGAGGAAAATACATTGTCTGAGCCATGGTACAGTCATCTGTTCCTAGTCGCCTTCTCAGAAGGACAAAAGCGGCTATGATATAAAAACAGTCTTAAACTCTTGCTGGAACCGGGGAATGGGAAGCTGTCTGATTTAGTTATCAGGTTTAAATCTCTTGTGATCAAACATATGCACATGGTTCTGTTCCAGATCAAATGTTCTCCAGTAGTCGTGTTGTGGTCTTTTTATGGTAATGTGGAATACTGGGAACTATAGTCCCCAAAGTCTCACCAGGGTTCTCTCTTCCATGCTTTATAGTACAAAGTTCTGCGGCTTCCACTGAGACTCTCAATTTACTGTTGAAAGTGTGCAGACTCTCTTTTGCGGGCCTTCTCCCTATGAAGTGGGACGAGATGCCCCCACTCTGGAGGAAACACTGGTCTTAGGCTCTTTAAGTTCCATCTTGCCACCTACAATTCTGAAACATGAAGGGACTGGATCTCCTTTTAATCAATATCAAAGATTGCCTGCACTACAGATGTTTTTCTGTGTATAGTTTTTGAATAATTTTTTTATTGTGGTGTTGATGGTTTGTTGTTTTTTTTAAAAGGGGGAAGGTTATAGAAATGACACTGAGGGCTTCCTTGGTGATCCAATGGTTAAGACTTCATCTTCCACTGCAGGGGATCAGGGTTTGATGCCTAATTGAGGAGCTGAGATCCCACATGCCATGAGGCCAAAAAAACAAAACATGAAACAGAAGCAATATTGTAACAAATTCAGTAAAAACTTTAAAAGTGGTTCATATTAAAGAAAAATCGAAAATAACACTAATTAAGGGTAGAAATTTTCAAAATAGGCAACACTAAAAAGAAATACATTGAATTTCCACTTTCACAGTCTACTACCCAAAGTACTTTTAACACTATTTTTATATGTCCTTCCAGTTTTTTTTCACCTGTTCCTTTGTTTTTTTTTTTTTTTACATAATTGAGCCAATAATATTTACTTATACTCATTTGTATATAATGACTAATTTTTTTGGGGGGGTTCCATTGGGTCTTCTTTGTGGCACTTGGAAACTTTAGTTGTGGCATTTGGGATCTAGTTCCCTGACCAGGGATAGAACCCAGGCCCCTGCGTGGGAAGTGCAAAGTCTTAGCCACTGGCTCACCTGGGAAGTCCTAGTAATATTCTACCATATAAAAATATTATAATTATAAATTTTGGCCATTCAGGTTGTCTTGGGGTTTTCTATCTCATAAGATTGAGATGACCATCGGTATGTTCAATTGCTTTTATGTATTTTGGATTATGTCCTTAATAGAGGCCCCTTAAAGCAGAATTATCGGGTAAAAGCTCTTGCTACATATTGGTATTCAGCCAGACAGTCTCTTTCCTTTCCTTTCTTCCTTCCTCCTGTGAATCATTCAGCAATACCCACAGCAGCTGCTTCCCTTCTGTGCTTTATGTTGTACTCTTTGAGGTCTTGGATTTTTCTCAGATACCTCCTTCAGTTGCAAAGTTCTTTGCACAAAACTGCCTGCTAACCCAATGGGCCCCCTATATGTTTCTATATTAGCCCCAAGTTGAGAAAGAGAAAAAGGGGGAAGGTTATAGAAATGACACTGAGGGCTTCCTTGGTGATCCAATGGTTAAGACTTCATCTTCCACTGCAGGGGATCAGGGTTTGATGCCTAATTGAGGAGCTGAGATCCCACATGCCATGAGGCCAAAAAAACAAAACATGAAACAGAAGCAATATTGTAACAAATTCAGTAAAAACTTTAAAAGTGGTTCATATTAAAGAAAAATCGAAAATAACACTAATTAAGGGTAGAAATTTTCAAAATAGGCAACACTAAAAAGAAATACATTGAATTTCCACTTTCACAGTCTACTACCCAAAGTACTTTTAACACTATTTTTATATGTCCTTCCAGTTTTTTTTCACCTGTTCCTTTGTTTTTTTTTTTTTTTACATAATTGAGCCAATAATATTTACTTATACTCATTTGTATATAATGACTAATTTTTTTGGGGGGGTTCCATTGGGTCTTCTTTGTGGCACTTGGAAACTTTAGTTGTGGCATTTGGGATCTAGTTCCCTGACCAGGGATAGAACCCAGGCCCCTGCGTGGGAAGTGCAAAGTCTTAGCCACTGGCTCACCTGGGAAGTCCTAGTAATATTCTACCATATAAAAATATTATAATTATAAATTTTGGCCATTCAGGTTGTCTTGGGGTTTTCTATCTCATAAGATTGAGATGACCATCGGTATGTTCAATTGCTTTTATGTATTTTGGATTATGTCCTTAATAGAGGCCCCTTAAAGCAGAATTATCGGGTAAAAGCTCTTGCTACATATTGGTATTCAGCCAGACAGTCTCTTTCCTTTCCTTTCTTCCTTCCTCCTGTGAATCATTCAGCAATACCCACAGCAGCTGCTTCCCTTCTGTGCTTTATGTTGTACTCTTTGAGGTCTTGGATTTTTCTCAGATACCTCCTTCAGTTGCAAAGTTCTTTGCACAAAACTGCCTGCTAACCCAATGGGCCCCCTATATGTTTCTATATTAGCCCCAAGTTGAGAAAGAGAGAAAAGCTTAAGGTTCACTTTTCATCTATCCTGCTTCCTAAACTCTTAGCTCTTCCCATCCATCTTTAACAACAGAGATACAAATTAAAATATTTTACATATTTCATCTTATGTAACCCTCACAACAACAACATTGAGTCGGTCTTATCTGTTTTATAGATGCAGAAATTGAGGCACAGAATTTAAATACTTTGCCCAAGGTCATATATTAAACAGTATATTCAAGACTTCAAGCCAGGCTTATCTAACTTCAAAGTTCTTTATACTATACCACTGTTCCTTCCTCATTAAAAGAAAACTCACTGAGCAAATGCCTTGTGGATTAAGTTCTCAAATTATTACGTAGAGGATGAAAATTCTCGTTTTAGATTGTTGTGCCTGGGGCCTGTGAATAAGACTGACAAAAGACCCACACAGGAGAAAAGGCATACAAATTTTGTTTGATGTTGTTATTCAGTCAATAAATCGTTTCTGACTCTTCGCGATCCCATAAACTGCATCATGCCAGGCTTCCCTGTCCTTCACTATCTCTGGAGTTTGCTCTATCTCACGTCCATTTAGTTGGTGATGCCATCCAGCCATCTCATCCTCTGTCGCCCCTGTCTCCTTTTGCCCTCAATCTTTCCCAGCATCAGGGTCTTTTCCAATGAGTGGACTCTTCACATCAAGTGGCCAAAGTATTGAAACTTCAGCTTCAGCATCAATCTTTCCAATGAATATTCAGGATTGATTTCCTTTAGGATTAACTGGTTTGCTCTCCTTGCAGTCCCAGGAACTCTCAAACCTTCTCCAAAACTACAGTTTGAAAGCATCAATTCTTCGGCGCTCAGCCTTCTTTGTTTGTTTGATGTTAATATTTTAATATTTTCACATGCATGGAGACCTTCATATAAAGTGAATATCCAAAGAATCAATTAAACACAGGGGGCTTATATACCATTTTAACAATGGGTGCTAAGTCCTAGAGAAGTGACAAGACAAAGTGAAAGGGGTTTGGACTTCTGTGGGTGGTAAGTTGTAGGAAAATAAATATAGGAGAATAGTAATGGGAGATGGGTTACCGAGAAAGGTTTTATTTATGTGGACTCATCTTGGCACCATCTCCATCACCCATGACAAATGTTGTTTTTCCCTTCCTGGTCCAGGAGAGGGTGACACCCTTACAAAAGGAAGCTTGTGCTCTGCTTTTAGACAGAAAAGGGGAGAGCAGAGTTTTTCTTGCGTCTGCTGCTTCTCAGTTGCCCTCAACTCAAAACAATTCTTATGCCCAAGTGGCATATTTGGGGGTGGCATATTCTGATCCTCTTCAGTTTTCCACTTCCCCTTGATGTAATTAGATAAATAAAATCCAGATTTCTCTTTGTTTTCCTCTATTACATTTTCTTCATGTTCAGGCAGCTTGTTCTTTCAGTTCTTCCTTTAATCTTGGCTTCATAACTGTGAAACTGAAATTTTATCTTGGTAGCACAAAATGATTTTTTAAGAAGATTGCTGTTAATTAATAAAGCATTGCCTGCCGATCTAGGTGCTGTTTTTAAATTAAGAAAATGAAATGAAATTGCATTTGTATTCTGTTTTAACAATAAATGGGCTTTCCTGGTGGCTCAGATAGTAAAGAATATGCCTACAATGCAGGAGACCCAGGTTTGATTCCTGGGTCGGAAAGATCCCCTGGAGAAGGGAATGGCAACCCACTCTAGTATCCTTGCCTGGAGAATCCCATGGACAGAGGAGCCTCGAGGTCTACAGTCCATGGAGTTGCAATGAGTCAGACACAACTGAGGGGTTAACACTTCTTTGACAATAAAAGTAGTCTGATGCAAAAGGACTTATGAATATTTCCAAAACAGGTGATATATTCTTATCTTTTTTCTTGTCCCCAGTAGAGTTCAGTGCACATGCTGATTATTTTCTTGGCTTTGCAAGTGGGATTTTAGATATAAAATTAAGCACATACTAATTGTTCATTAGTTAGCTAGTTGTGATTTTAAAACTCAATTAAGCCTAATTTAGATTTCTAATTAAGAAATTCCTAGTGTTCATCGATGGATGAATGGATGAACAAAATGTGTGATATGTACATATAAAGGAAAGGAAAGGAAAAGGAAGTCTTGAAAAGGTAGGCAAGTCTGATATGTGCTACAGCAGGGACAGTACTTGAAAGTATTATGCTAAATGACATAAGCAAGTTACAAAAGGACACATAGGTTTCCACATAGAGAAATTACACATATAGTACCTAGAGTAGTCAAATTCATAAAGACAGAAAGTAGAATACAGTAGTTGCCAGGGGGAGAAGGCATGGGGCTGACAAAGTTCTGGAGATCGATGGTATTGATGTGGCTCAACAATATGAATGTACTTAATGCCACCGAACCGTACACTTAAAAATGGTTTATTCTATGCTATGTGTATTTTACTACAATTTTAAAAATTACCGAGCACCTGCTTAAGTGCCAGTCGCTGATAAACAAGACAGTAAGGTGCCTGGTCTCATGAAGCCTCCATACTAGTCGAGGAAAAAATGGACTAAGCAAAAAATAAGATAATTACGGAGGTAATAAAAAAGGACCTGTGATTCCTTGGGATAAGGGATACTCTATTAAGAGTTAGTGATATTTATGCCCTGGTCGCTCAGACGGTAAGGAGTCTGCTTGCAATGCAGGAGACCCAGGTTTGATCCCTGAGTCAGGAAGATCTCCTGCAGAAGGAAATGGCAACCCACTCCAGTGAAAAAATAAAAAGAGTTGGGGATATTTGAGATAAGACCCAAAGGATGAAAATGAGCCTTTAGAGGCATTGCAGGGAAAGGATGCAGCAAGTGTTAAAGTCCTGAAGAGGAGAAGAGAATGAGGCCAGGGTGATCGAAGAAGCAGACAGAAGCCTTGCATGTACCGTCTGGAATCTTTTGACCGGTAAGATGAAGGGTCAGCAGACTTCTTCTGTAAAGGATCAGATAATTTAGACATTGCAGCCCAGAAGAAAACAAATAAATTCCTACAAAGACATTGAGAAGAGAAAAGTCTGACATTCTGTCTGTAATTTTAAGAAAATAGTGTAACCAATAGTAACCATTCTTTTGCTTCACTTGGAAGCGATCAGAGCATTTCCTAAACTATCATCCATCTAAAGGGAGGGCTGATCACAGAAAGAGGGGCTGGAAGTGAGAAATAAAGAGAAAAACACGAAGGCTGACTTATTTGGAAGAGATCACGTTGTTGCAGCTTGAACTACTGGCAGAATTGGAAGTAGGCAGCTTTGCTCCTCGGAGAAGGCAATGGCATCCCACTCCAGTACTCTTGCCTGGAAACTCCCATGGACGGAGGAGCCTGGTAGGCTGCAGTCCATGGGGTCGCTGAGTCAGACACGACTGAGCGACTTCACTTTCACTTTTCACTTTCATGCATTGGAGAAGGAAATGGCAACCCACTCCAGTGTTCTTGCCTGGAGAATCCCAGGGATGGCAGAGCCCAATGGGCTGCCATCTGTGGGGTCACACAGAGTCGGACACAACTGAAGCGACTTAGCAGCAGCAGCAACAGCAGCTTTGCTCCTGAAACCTGTTAGCACCATTCCATTCTCCAGTCAACGTAAACTCCTTAGGTGTTTGGCAGATAAGATGCCCAGTACATATTTGATGAATAACATGTTTATCTGTGTTCCCTACGTTTTTTATTCTCTGAGAATTCAATACCCTAATTCTGCCTCCTGGGGGCAGAGGGTTGTGTGCAATATGATGATTTTTCTCAAGGAAGGAGGGAAAAGACTTAGAGAGTTAGGCTGCTATCAGACTCTGCTAAGATGAACTTTGTCCAAAAGAGAGAACTGGCTCTCTCCTCTCCCTTTTCATTAGAGTGACATCCACTGGTTATTATGTCACAAGTCTTTTTTTTTTTTTCCTCATATTTTGCCAATTTTATTGATTGAACCATTTATTCTTTTTATAGGTCATGTTGGATTTTAGAGCATGTACTGTGTTTGTGATGGCCATCTCTTAACTATCAGAATGGAACAAAACATTGGAGGTTATTTTAATAAGAACAGTCTTCTCCAGGAAGTCTGTGATGACCAAAAAACTAGGGAATGGCAACCCACTCCAGTATTCTTGCCTGGAGAATCCCATGGATGGAGACTGGTGGGCTACAGTTCATGGGGTCACAAAGAGTTGAACATGACCGAGCGACTAACACTTACTTCCTTATCTTTCACACAATGTCTTGCTCAGTGGTAAGGCACAACTCTTCATCCTAACCCAATGATGATGGCAAAGTGAGATTGTTAATGCTGTTCAGCAGCCACTCCCCGGTGGATTTAATCTGCAGACTTCTGGTGGCAAAGGTGTCCACACCATGGACAGCAAAGAGCCGCTTCAGCTGGGAGCAGTAGCAACTTGACATCCAGGAGGAAGGAAAACAAGAGGTAAGTGCTTTGTGGGAAAGGTTCCAGCACCAGCCTGTTCTGATCACTTGTCTGGGGAAGTGTCTAAGGTAAAGCCCTTGCCCTCTTTTCTTTCCGGGGCATAATCATTTGAGATGTTGGAGGAAAAGACTGAGAATGAGGGTGTTCTCCAGCACCTGGGTGGCTGGGTGGCTATATTTACCATCCTCTTAAAGTGTGGGCCCTGGGAAGAACTCACAGGGCATCACAATAGCTAATTTTTCTTTAAGTCAACCTACAGGACATCTGTACCAGCACACCTTCCCCTTTCTGTGGTTAAAACATCCCTTTGGAGAATGACCCCTGAGGCCCTGAGAACTTTATTGTACTATCCCCACCCCTCACTTCCCCTTGCACCTCTCTCCCCTCCAGCCTCATGGTCTCAGTTCAGATGTCAATCAACATGCCCAGCTCAAGACCACCTCTTTAGCTGATCTGAGAGCTATTGCCAACTCTGGACACTCAGAAGTAACTCCCCTTTGTTCTGGTCCCGCAGCTCTAAACTCTGAAGTGAGGGCTTGGGAATCTTCTAACCTGATAAGAATATTCGAGGACCTATCTGATAAGTGTACTTTGTACCATAAACTCAAGTAAATAAAAATCAAGTCAATCAACAAAATACAAATATTTTCTACCACTAAATTGCTAAGGCAATTCAAAAGAATATGCTTCTGGAACAAAAGGCCATTCCAAACGAGGTGCCCTAAAAATGTTTTGAAAATGGTAGTATAATGGAATAAAGATAGTCTTTCCAAACAAAATTTTTCTTTGAAGTACACGAAATCAGGATTTGTAAATTTGTTTTTTTTTCTCTAAACAGAACTGATTTGAGAAGTTTATATATTATCTGCAGCAGAGTGTGTATTGCCATGTTTCTCATGAACCTTTTACACCCTTAGATACTTGCACTGACATTCTAGGTGTTTAAAGTTAACGTGATTTTTCAAATGCCTAGGGTTATTTAGCTATATTATATACTTATATAACGATAAAGAATGTATAGATGATTGCTTGAATAGTTATACATGCCTTTTGACCATTTGTCCAGCTATACTTGACAGCTACAACATTAAGGTGTATTTTGCTCAACAGTGAGAAGCTGACTTTCAACAATTTCGAGGTCAAGCAGGCAACAGGTAAATGAAGTCAGCCATAGAGCACTTACTTTCCATCTATTTCCACGCCCTCCAGCCTCTTTAGGGCAAACTTGCAATTCTGTCCTATCTATTATGCTCCAAACGAAGTCTTGAAAAACTGTCAACAACTTGTTTGCCATCGAAGCTTCCATTTTGCTTCTATTACTTGACCCTTACGGTCTCTTATTTAAGGGTTTGTGGAGTAAAAAGAGGTTCCTTTATTGGACTTTTTGGGATTAAATGGTTGAGAAAGTACTTGTGATCCGATATCACTAAATAAGTTAATCATCTTAATTTATCAACCTGCTCTGCAGAACTCATTTTTAAGTCGTACAGGCTTCCACACAATGTCTTGCTCAGTGGTAAGGCACAATTCTTTATCATAACCCAAGTAGTTACTTCACCTGGTATGATCTTTTAGGCTACTGTCTTGAAATAATTTCTCTCATAGAAGAATGTGTTGGCCAAAGTAATACCTGACCAAGTATAAATAGCGCCCCCAGCATTATCAAGTCACTTTAGCATATGCTGCCCCCAAGAACAGTTGGGATTTTCATGCTGTGCTTCATAAAACCACCAGTATTTCTTTCCAATTATTTTTTTAAAGTAAGAGCTTTCTAAGTTTAGTTGTACAGCAATCTCAGAAATTCCAAAAAGGGCCACCTTGTTTCACACTCCAAGGACATCAGTGTCCGGCATGACATCCACAGAATTCCACGTGAAAGCTGCCCCCTGGTGTCGTGCAACTCAGCAGCTTTGGATTTGAGGTTGTTGGTTTATTTCTTTCCCCCCTCTAATATGCCATATTTATTTTGAACACCTTGAAAAACAAAAACACACAAAATATCTCAAGAATCATAAAATGTATTTCTAAATCATACCAAAGTATTAATACTATGAATTCAATTTACTTTATTATCTGTATTTCTATACTGTCTTCCCAGACTTTGAAAAGTCACCCCAAAACGAAGCATCTCTGGCAGGATAAGATGATGGAGATTTCTTGCTCAAGCCCTCTTCGTTTCGATCTCTTGGGCCCTCCTAAGGAAGGATGCATTCTCTGATTACAGGCAGGGGACAGATGAGGCAGGCTCATACATGGAAACTGTCATTACTTCCACTGCTGTGATACTGACACAGGCGATGTCCATGTCCCTCATGATCCACTTGTCTCCAATACCCTCTCCCCCTCTTTTGATGATGTTGTTCAGTCACTCAGTCACGTCCAACTCTGCAACCCCAGCAGTACGCCAGGCTTCCCTGTCCTTCACCATCTCCTGGAGCTTGCTCAAACTCCTGTCCATTGAGTTAATGATGCCATCCAATCATTTCGTCCGTCCTCTGTCATCCCCTTCTCCTACTGCCCTCAATCTTTCCCAGCATCAGGGTCTTTTCAAATGAGTCGGCTCTTTGCATCAGGTGGCCAAAGTATTGGAGCTTCAGCTTTAGTCCTTCTAATGAATATTCGGGATTGATTTCCTTTAGGATTGACTAGTTTGATCTCTTTGCAGTCCAAGGGACTCTCAAGAGTCTTCTCCAACACCACAGTTCAAAAGCATCAATTCTTCGGTGCTTAGCCTTCTCTATGGTCCAACTGTCACATCCTTACATGACTACTGGAAAAACCATAGCTTTGACTAGACAGACCTTTGTTGGCAAAGTAATGTCTCTGCTTTTGAATACACTGTCTAGGTTGGTCATAGCTTTTCTTCCAAGGAGCAAGTGTCTTTTAATTTCATGGTTGCAGTCACTGTCCTCAGTGATTTTGGAGCCCAAGAAAGTAAAGTCTGTCACTTTCATTTCCCCATCTATTTCCCATGAAGTGATGGGACCAGATACCATGATATTCATTTTTTGAGTGTTGAGTTTTAAGCCAGATTTTTCACTCTCCTCTTTCACTTTCATCAAGAGGCTCTTTAGTTCTTCTTCACTTTCTGCCATAAGGGTGGTGTCATCTGCATATCTGAGGTTATTGATATTTCTCCTGGCAATCTTGATTCCAGCTTGTACTTCATCCAACCCAGCATTTCGCATGATGTACTCTGCATATAAGTTAAATAAGCAGGGTGACAATATACAAACTTGATGTACTCCTTCCCCAGTTTTGAACCAGTCCATTGTTCCATGTCTGGTTCTAACTGTTGCTTCTTGACCTGCACACAGGTTTCTCAAGAGGAAGGTCAGGTAGTCTGGTATTCCCATCTCTTTAAGAATTTTCCAGTTTGCTGTGATCCACACAGTCAAAGGCTTTAACATAGTTAATAAAGCAGATATTTTTATGGAATTCTCTTGCTTTTTCTATGATTCAACAGATGTTGGCAATTTGATCTCTGGTTCCTCTGTTGTTTATAAATTCAGTTTGAACATCTGGAAGTTCTCGGTTCATGTACGGTTGAAGCCTGGCTTGGAGAATTCTGAGCATTATTTTGCCAGCGTGTGAAATGATTGCACTTGTAAAGTATTTTGAACATTCTTTGGCATTGCCCTTCTTTGGCATTGGAATTAAAACTGACCTTTTCCAGTCCTATGGCCACTACTGAGTTTTCCAAATTTCCTGGCATATTGAGTGCAGCACTTTAACAGCATCATCTTTAGCTCAGCTGGAATTCCATCTTTTGACCCTCCTCAAAATCTGCCAGGGCTGGAATGGTGCATTTTCACTTCCTTGAAAGTCCTGTATGGACTCTCCTGAAGTCCCCTTATCCTTGTCTCCTTTCCTATATGAGCCATGATGGCAGAATGACCGCCAGAGAATGCCAATTTCAGGGGAAAGGAATGAGTTTTCAAAAACAGTATTCTGATTTTACCTATTTTACCTGTATCATATCTCTCTTGTTAATTGCATTCAACATTTTGAAATGAAAAGTGACGACAAAGGTACACATACTTTATCCCATGTTGGTTTCTAAACTGCAAGCCACTGAACATGTGTGTTCATTAAGCAATCCACCACAGTGCACACAGGTAAGACTGACTAGAGATGCTTCTGTGAACCTCTGTTAGTTTTTATTTCATGACAATCCTTTTTTTTTTATCAGCTAGTGTAGAAAAAGATTTAACAACAAAGAAATGGTAAAGCCTAATGGGATGGGTTTTATTACATATGAAATTTGTTTCAACCATTGGTTACATCATTGATTATATCACTGCCTCTGTAGACTGTCCCTTTAAAATTCTACAAATAGAAAGTCTAGAAACTATTTCTGAACAATTATTTCAGATACATATGAGCAACTTCCTTTTTAAGTTTACTTCTTTAGAAGTGTCCTAATTTAAATTGTTAAATAAAATTTTTCAAACTTCCTTCAAAATGTGATTATACTTACTATTTTCTAGGATACAAACAAGTATCATGGGACAGCATGTCTCACTGGTTGACATTCAGTGCCCCAAATTAGAACCAACTCAAAAGTTATGACCAACCTAGACAGCATATTAAAAAGCAGAGACATTACTTTGTCAACAAAGGTCCGTCTAGTCAAGGCTATGATTTTTCCTGTAGTCATGTTTGGATGTGAGAGTCGGACTATAAAGAAAGCTGAGAGTTGAAGAATTGATGCTTTTGAACTGTGGTGTTGGAGAAGACTCTTGAGAGTCCCTTGGACTGCAAGGAGACCCAACCAGTCCATCCTAAAGATCAGCCCTGGGTGTTCATTGGAAGGACTGAAGTTGAAGCTGAAAGTCCAAAACTTTGGCCGCCTTATGCGAAGAGCTGACTCATTTGAAAAGACCCTGATGCTGGGAAAGATTGAGGGTAGGAGCAGAAGGGGACGACAGAGGATGAGATGGTTATGGCATCACCGACTCAATGGACATAGGTTTGGGTAGACCCTGGGAGTTGGTGATGGACAGGGAGGCCTGGCATGTTGCCGTTCATGAAGTTGCAGAGTCGGACATGACTGAATGAATGAACATTTGTTTAGTCTTCTAGAACACTGGATTTGAGTCCCTACTTCAACATTTACTCATCCTGTGATTTGAGGAGAACAAGTCAAAATAGTCATCAGTTTTCTCATTTGTGAAATAGGATCAACAACAGCAATTCATCTATGGGTAAGGAGACTGACTTAAGTAAGTTGTTATAAAGCATCAGCGTATTGTAGGCATCCGAAGAATGGTAGCTATCCTCGTGGTGAGTTCTTGCGGTGCTGATAGTTTTGTTTTTTGACCTAGATGATCTCATTATGTGGGCATTTATAATTATTGGGCTTTATATATGAACTTGGACTTCTCTAGTGGCTCAGACAGTAAAGCGTCTGTCTACAATGTGAAAGACCCGGGTTTGAACCCTGGGTTGGGAAGATCCCCTGGAGAAGGAAATGGCACCCTACTCCAGTACTATTGCCTGGAAAATCCCATGGACAGAGGAGCCTGGTAGGCTACAGTCTACAGGGTCGCAAAGAGTCGGACACGACTGAGCGACTTTACTGTCACTATATATGAACTTCTGCAATTATATTTCACAAAAAGAAAAAAATGATAGCTATTTTGGGAGTTATCTAAATGTTAATTTATGTGATGGTCCCTTTAGCCTGAGTCTCTACTAATTGCAAATTCTAATCACATTTACTTTAAAACAGATTAGTTCCAGAGTAAATTGGAGGCTTTCTGCTCCATCCATTGTAATACTTGTTGCAGAAGGAAGCTGGCATCTACACAAGGTCTCATCCATTGCTAAACCCCCTTCTTTTCAGTCCAAGGAGATGCCAAGGAATTGAGAACAGAAGGTAGAGGAATTCAGCCATGGGGTATGGCTGCCCTCTTTCTAAGTAGGTCGGCTCCTGTCAATTTTACACACAGGATTCCATCTTTTAAGAAACGTGACTAAAAGTTTGAAAACCACTGATTGCATATTCAGAGTTTGGATTTTATCATTTCAATGTCCAAGCCCTGCTAAACTGACAAACATGAAAACAGTCATAAGGAAAACACTAGGTGATCATCTTCTTGCACATTTGTATTTACACTTCAAGCTTTATGTACATTATATGAATTATATAAAACAGTGCCACTTCTATATCATAGGACAGCTTTATAGCTATGTATGCTGTTTATGCTGTTAGTTTGGTTGTTCCTAACACCTTCCAAGAATTCTGATTCTACTCATGAAAATTTCAAGATTACAGAAAGTGTTTAAGGATTGGCATATGAAATCTCTAGTTTCTACTCAAAGGAATATCCTGTATCTAACCCTTCCTGTTTGGTATTACCTTCTACCACCTCCCTGCACCACCCCTGCTTCCCCCACCCCCACCCCACCACCAAGCTAGTCAATTTTGCTTGGGACCTTGTCCACCAAGTACACTATTTTTCTTGCTGTGTAAACCACAAAGGAATAAAGAGAAATTTAAAAATTAGTATTTTAAGACAATGATCTTTCTCCAGTAGTCTTTTTAAAGAAAAAACAAAAAAGTGGAGAGTAAAGCTGGTAATAAGGGAAGAAATGGAGAAAGGAATGGTTCTAGCTGAATGGCAACTAAGCTGCATTCACTGAAATTTCTATCCATTTTCTTTTGCAGAGGGAGTAGCAACATTAGTGACTTGACAACCCTGCCTTTATCTATTTGTTTAAACAGAAGAAAGCTACAAAGAATTCCTTTAATCATCAACCACACAAATTTAAGTCATGCTTAAACAGATACCATTGATTTGCCAGCATCTAAGAAGTGAGTCAATAGATGGCACCACTTTTTAAGACAAAGTGGACAAATTCCTCTTAAACAACAAGATGGAAGACCGACCTGGTTCCCAGCTGCTTGCTTTGGTTACCCTCTCATTGCCATTGCTCAGGAAATCAGAGAAAGGAGAAATCTGTACCAAGTTGTACTTGGCAAGGAAAATGGATGGCCCTTTTATCCATTTAAAATGGAGCATGCTTTTGATAATGTATCAAAAGCCTTGTAATTACATTATCCTCATGACAATTATTTTATCCAATGGCAGCAGTGGAAGGCCCCCAAAATTTGGGTTAAAAACTTGTAACAATACCTTTTTAAAGTCAACTTTATTGGGAAAAAAAAAAAAATTCCTGGACTTTAGCACCATCAAGGGAAATTAGTTTTAGGACATCATCTTCTCTCAGATTTAGAAGAAAAGCCAGAATTTCCCAATATCTCATTTTATTCAGTAAACTCGATTGCAAATTATTATTAGCAAACTTCAACTGCACCCATATGGGACAATTCCCTAGTTAAGAATATTCAAGACATGCAAGTACTAAGGAGAAGCAGTACAAATATAAAGGCTCCTAAAGTGACTCAGTTCAAGGAAATGAGCCTTTAGAATGATGTGGTCACTTAAAACTAGCAGGAAACCAGTTTGAGGAATTTTCAGGAATGTTAGCCTTCAGAGAAGTGAGAAAGATCATTAAGCAATAAAACAGTGAGAGCTTGGACTCTGGAATCAGGTAGGGTCTTGAATTTGGTCTTTGACCACATTACTTCTTTTCAGTTTCTTCATCTGAAAATGGGCCAAATGATAAAAGCTACTCATCAGATTCTGAGAAAATGAGAACACACATCCAGGCAATTCCTCAGCTATGGTGCACTTTGCATGTATTACCTTGTTTGTTCCCCTCAGTTCTGAGACAGCTTGTCTATTTTACAGATGAAGTTGAAATGTTGAATTCCCACTTACATGCCTACTTAAAGAGGCAGAGCCAAGATTCTATCTCAAGAATAAGATTCCAAAGCTTCTTTCTGCCCTATGCTATTAGGAAGAACTGTAAAATATGCATTTCTCTTAAACCAGGGATTCTTTAAATTTTAATAAAGTGATAGCAAGTGTTTATAAATTAGATGTTTTTACACTAAGCAGCTTCCTCCAGTTCTACCATATAAAAAGTTTATTGTAATTTAAAACATTTTCAATTGCTTTTATATTAACTTGAAATTTAGCCAATTTAGGCAATTAAACCATCTAATTTAGATATATTACAGAAATTTATTCTTGTAATCATTGACCCACAATTACAAGGCTGAGGAAACAGGTAATTAAAATAGCTTTCACAACACTCATGTTACTGCTCCTCACAATATATAAAGGCAACCTATTCACAGAATATGGATTTTAAACTTTGGTATCCAATTTAACATGCTCAAAAATCATTTTAAAGTTACCTAGTGAAATAAAAATGATTATTTCAAGTATATGTACTTCTATTAGTTCTAAAATATAAAATAGAAATAACTTCTGCATACTTAAATTTTACTATTTATGTCAAATTTTCCTACTCCAACACAATTGCCACCTAAAAGGTCATGTCTTGGTTTTTCTCGGTACATTATCACATCAATGGTCAAAGTGCAGCAATTTTAGAAAGCCAGAAGGCGGCAAGAGAGTAATCCAGTCTGAATCACCTAGGACACAGAAGCAGGACTTCATTTCATTATCAACAACTGTAATTCAATTGAACAGGCTCATTAAAGAGCTGAGCTTAGCTTTTCTATTGCCTGCCCAGTGTTAAGTTTCTGAGATTTGTAAACAAAACACCTGGTTCTGCTTCTAGATTTGCAAACTGTTAACCTCACTATCCATAGAAAACTGTATCAAGCTGTGAAAAATTACCCAGTTGTAACTTACAAGACTAGTAACATGAAGCCTATTCGCAAGAATTGATTCTGACTTCAGGGGTGAAAAAAAAACAAAAACACAACTTCTTGAAAAGGTAAAATAGCTTAAAGCATTTAATATCTAAAACAAATCAATCCGTTAATTATAGTAGTCACAAAATATGCTTAATATAGAAACCCACATTTATGTCTTTAAGAAAAAGGGTAAATTGTAGTTTACCTCAAAACATAAATTAACCCACTTAAAGAATCTGCAGAGGTCAGAATCATGGTGAATTTCAAACAACTTCAGAATAAAATAAACAAGTATTTTACACTGCTTTATATCTTAAAAATGCTTACAACTTCTCATAAAAATAGTCTGAGGCAACTATTTTCTCTTTTATTCTTTAACAGACGTTCAATATTATGGGCAACATTCTTAAAACCTTAAGCTTCACAGATTTTCAGACATTCAAATACTATGGTCCCCTTTTCTTTGATGTGAAAGTTTATTCAGCTAGGAAAAGAAAAGCATGGTAGACAACTTATACATTTTTCACCAAATTGAAAGTAGTACAAAAATTTCAAGACTACAGAACTACACATCGTACCTAATGTGTCATTAAAAATAGAAGACAGTATTTTCTTCAGCAAATAAAACAGCATACTGGTATGCCGGTAATGCATAAACCTTTTAATGTATACTGTCATTCACAAATTATTTACAACTTCCACTGTGTGAAGAGAACTAGAATGTAAATTTTCTGCAAAACTGGAAAAAAGCAATACAAAATTTGTGAAAGCTTGTGTTTCATATACAAAAGCCAGTTTTTCTCTTCAAATACCAGATAATGTACACAGTGATATTTTGGACATATTACAGTAATTCTTGAGGATGTTTTAATGCCGGAGGCAAGTTTACAGGCCTTGATTCTTCATCGAGGAGTACTAAGTCTTCTATTTCACTGCCTCTGTATTTCCTTTTACATATTTTTACCACTACCTTTTTCTTGAGAAATAACTTCAAGGCTTCTCTTGATGCAACTGCTTTAGCATTTTCTTTGCTTTTTCCACAGCCAGTGCCCAAATACACAGACTTACATCTCAATTCACAAACAATACTTTCTTGAGAACTCTTGTTTTGAGGCAGATCTGCCAGTTCTTTTAACGGGACAAAAAACACATCCAGTGTGGCTTTCAGAGCCTCAATAGCTGCGTTTAAGAGCTCGCCATGATTCACATTGGGACTAAAGCCACCGACAGCCACCAACTTCCATGCCACTGTTTTATACAGTCTATTGAAAAAAGGTTGTTTCTGTTTCACATCTTCGTTGGTTAACTTGCAACAAGAGAACTTGACAGAACTCTCACTCGACTGTGAAGTACTTTTGGAAGGCAGCTGTGCCGTGCTGGTCTGAGAACTACTCTTAGAAGCCAGCTGGGACACACTTGCTATGGCAGTGTTTTTGGAGACCAGAGAGCCGCTGGTCTGGGAGCTGTTCTTGGAAGCTAACAGTGACGCAGCTACCTGTGAAGCGCTTTTGGAAGTCAGCATTGTGTTCACTGAGGTGTTGCTCTTGGGGGTCAGTGAAGATGTGCCTGATGATGAACTGTTTTTAGAAACTGATGACGAAACACTTGCCTCTGAACTGGCTTTAGAAATTAACCCGCTGGAAGCTGTCTCTGAACTAGGTTTAGAAGACAACAGTGGCAACTCTACTTCTGAGCTTCCTGAGGAGCCCAACAAGGGTACCTCAATCTCTGAGACGCTTGGAGAGGCAGAGGTGGACGAGCCTTCGAAAGCACTCTTTTTCGGCGATCCACTTTGTTGTCTGGAATCAGTGGACTGGGTTACATGACTATTCACACTGGATTTCAACAATGAAGAAACAAATGATGCTGAACCATGTTTATCTGGAACTTCTGGTTCAGAAGCTTTTCCGGGCCCTACCGCTGTCCCCTGAGAGGCAGTGCTGCTGCTGCTCTGGCTGGCAGCTGCGCGCTCTCCGTCACTTGGGGCACTATTCTGACTTGGGGTGCTGGAGCTCCGAGCTGAGTTCCCACTACTCTCTGATTTGGAAGAGGAACCTGAACAGGTTGAGCTGCTCTCCTGCTGAGCTGATGTTTTAGCAGGAATTTTCAGACGATCTTGCTCAACTGCAGAATGGTTTTTCCCTTCTATGGCTCGTTTTTTGGCTAGCTCTTCTACCCCTTCTGAAAAAAAGGAAAGCAGATATGTAAGTCTACTTCACACACACACATCAGCTCAAAATGTACAAGACAGATACACATATTAAAACAAAGGCACAAGGTAAGGTGAAATTACTTCAGGATTTGTAGATTCTTTACAAACTGTGGAATAACTTCATTAATTCTCAAAACAGCTTTGAATAACGTCAATAATTTCTAACATTAAAAAATTAACAGCATAGGTAACATTCGACACTTCGAAATCTCATGGCAGTCAAAGGAAACTATCAAATTCAAAGCCTAAAGCACATAAACACATAATTTAACATTCCAACTTGATTAATATTATAAAAATTATAACTCATTAAAAACATTAGTAATAACGATAATTCCAAATTACATCAAACTTAAGTTCTAAACTCCTATGTATGTTCACATCTATGATCTGCTAACCATTGCTACTCGATATCCCTCTTTTCTTCACCTTGGCAACCAGTTCGTCTCTTGTGATATGGATTGGAGCATCTGTCACTTTGATGCCTTCAGCCATACTAAGTATTTTATCCATAACTTTTTGAGGGTACCTGTAACAAAAAGGGAGAGACGCTTCAGAAAGTGTTTTTGCTCCGCTGCTACCTCTAGGGTACAAAAACTGCAGGCCACAGGAACTGCATTTCCTGGTAGTAAACAAGAAACTGAACCAAGAGCCAGGAACTTTCGGTTTCCTGGAACTTCCACACAAACGCCCAGGGTCTGGGAGGCGGGGCCCTTTCTTACAAACCTAATTTAGATTTAGTGTCACTCTCCCCCGAAGAGCATTGTCAGCTCATTGCCAACGACACCAATGGCAGCTCCCCACGCTACGGAGGCACCTCCAGACCGTGAATCGTGTCGGCTTCTGCCAGAGACGCCCTTCTCGCCCTTAGAGGGCAGCAGGTCCCGCGGATTCCCGCGCTTCACCACTCCCCCTCCCGGCCGACGGCTCCGGGCCTCGGGAAACGGGGGACGCGGGCTCACTCACCGGCACCCGAGGAAGACGTGGTTGGCCCAGGCCATGGAAAAGGAGATGAGCTGCTGCAGCTGCCGACTGCGGGTCCCGCTCTCGGCGTCGGCGGCCTCCTCCCGGGGAGCGGAGGCAGCACCGCCGGCGGGGGCCAGGTCCCCGGCGTTGCGGAGCAGGAACTCTCGGCGGTGGCGCCAGTGTTTGTCGGTCTCGCCGTCGGAGCGCAGCGCCTCCACCCAGGCGGCCACTCGCGGGTTCTGGCTCAGGTATTCCGACACCTCCTGCGCCATGTTGGGCCTGCGGGTCGCGGAGGCCGGGAGCGGACTGTGAGCCGGGAGGCAGGCGGGGGGCGCGGGGCGAGCGGCCCTGTCACTGCGGCCTGCACCGGCAGCCCTCCAGAGAACGCCCCTCCAGAGGCCCAAACACCAAACAACAGCGCCGGGAACTGCTGAACCGCCCACTTCCGCCCGCCGCCGGCTCCTTCCCTTTTATAACCTCGTCGCCGCTGAGCGCCCGCGCGTCCTTCCGGCGCGAGCCGGCTCTCCCAGGACGCTTTGCGGCGCGCGAGTTGCCGCGACGCTGCCGCCCCGACGGCAGCGGGGGGAGGGGAGGCGGAGCGAGGGCGGGTGGGCGCGCGCCTCGCGCCCCAAAAGGGCTGTTCGCCTGTGGGTTCGCCTGGGGTACCCTCGACCTCCGCGCCCGTCTCCCCGTTCCGGGTCGGCTTTGTGACGCCGCGCGCTCCGGCTTCGTTTCTCCCGCGCCGGGCCCGTCGCTCCTGGAGGCGGCCGAGGGCAGCTGGGGATGCGGACTGGCTGGGCGGGGCCGGCCGAGTCCTCGCGTCTAGCGCGCGTCCCCGCCGACTCGAGCTGCTGTCCCAACGCGAGGTCTGGCGTCTCGGCCCCAGGACGCTGGTTTCGAGCAGGGCCAAAATGAAGTTCGCTTTCATCTTTTGGTTATGTGGAAAACAGCATCCAGCGCCGTTTCGAATATAGATAAGCGAGGCATTTTGAAGCCGTTCGGGTCTCGGGGCATTTAGGGATGTGCAGGTGCATATTCGTTTACATTGTGCTAATAAAGATCAATGGTAACTTTTATCCATTTCGATGTTGTTCTGTGGAGCCCAGTCTTTGAAACCAGCCCTGACCCCGCAGATTTGGGTTTGGTTTCCGCAGTTCAACCCAGGCTGTACTGCTTCCTCTTGGGTGGATTTTTGGTCAATATGAAACGCTGCACCAAGAACTTCTGTCTCCGTATTTCGTTAAATTTACAAACAGGAACGCCTAGCTGGACAGAAAGGAGAAATGCATTTGTCTCCACGGCCCCAACTTTACTCTCTTAGAGCATTTTTTTCTTCGCATTTTTTTTTCCCTTTTAGAATGTCCACTCTTAACATTACTCCTGACTTGCTTATGTTTCCAATATTAGGTGTTGAGATGGTTGGATGGCATCACCGACTCAACGGGCATGAGTTTGAGTAAACTCCGGGAGCTGGTGATGGACAGGGAGGCCTGACATGCTGCGGTCCATGGGGTCGAAAAGAGTCGGACACGACTGAGCGACTGAACTGAACTGAGGCAGAGTCAACAGTCCCTCCCCCTCAGCCCACCCTACCCTCATTGGTTTTCACAAGTTCCCTTCTCTCCTTTTCTCTCTGAATTCTTCCTCCCTCTAGTCCAGTAATGTCTCCTTATAGTGAGAAGGCAGGTTTTTTTTAGTACGATATATGGTATACTGAGGCAGAGTCAACAGTCCCTCCCCCTCAGCCCACCCTACCCTCATTGGTTTTCACAAGTTCCCTTCTCTCCTTTTCTCTCTGAATTCTTCCTCCCTCTAGTCCAGTAATGTCTCCTTATAGTGAGAAGGCAGGTTTTTTTTAGTACGATATATGGTATTATTCTTAACTTCGTGGTCCGTGGTCTATGCCCTGAACCTTCATATGCAAAGTAAACCTTTTTTTTTTTTAAAAAGGCATATATCTTTTAGGTCAAGCATCTCGCTCCTGCAAATAACAAATACTCCAGCTTTCAGCCCAAAATGCTGTCATTATAATTTTAACGATCAGTTTTGAAATCCAGGCTCTATTTGAGTGCCCTCCAAAGCAACATGGCTGGACTGCTACAGGGTGAAAAAAAGAAAAGAAAATTCTTGGTTTAAAATGTCCAGATATCCAGTATCCTTGCCTGGAAAATCCCATTAACAGAGGAGCCTGTGGGCTGCAGTTCATGGGGTCACAAAGAGTAGGACATGACTTAGAGACTGAGCAGTCTACAGTAATGCTAATCTGAAATTTGTTATTTGAGGAAAACCGCAAATAATTCAATTTACTAAGTTATTAAATGCCCCAAACTAGCAATCATGTTTTCTCTATATTACAAATAAAAGTAATTTATTTTTGAATAGCTAGGAACATTGAAAGGTCATTTTTATTTCTTAGACTAAGTTTATATATACCTACATACACACACACACATATAATTTGAAATCATTAAATGTAAATCATTAGCCTCTTTTTTGGCAAAGTGGAATCTGTATTTTTTTAAAAAGGAAGAGGAAAACAAATATCGTATATTAATGCATAGATATGGATTCTAGAAAAATGATACTGATGAATCTATTTGCAGGACAGGAATAAAGATGCAGACTTAAGAGAATGGACTTATGAACTCAGGGGGGTAGGAGAGGTTGTATAGCACAGGGAGCCCAGCTCGGTGCTCTGTGATGAGCTAGAAGGGTGGCATACTTGGGAGGGAGGCTTGGGAGAGGTGCTCAAGAGGGAGGGGTATATGGACACATATAGCCGATTCACCTGGTTATACAGGAGACACGAACACAACACTGTAAAGCAATTATATTCCAATAAAAATTTAAAAAATAATATAGTGTCCAGATATCATCTAGGTGTGGAATCATACTTGCCATCTCCCCCGTGCCAGATAATTCATCAAAGGAACAACCAAGAGGCTCTTTAGTTCTCACTTTCTGCCATAAAGGTGGTGTCATCTGCATATCTGAGGTTATTGATATTTCTCCCAGCAATCTTGATTCCAGCTTGTGCTTCATCCAGCCCAGCATTTCTCATGATGTACTCTGCATATAAGTTGAATAAGCAGGGTGACAATATACAGCCTTGACGTATTTCTTTTCCTATTTGGAAGCTGTCCCTTGCTCCATGTCCAGTTCTAACTGTTGCTTCCTGACCTGCATACAGATCTCTCAGGAGGCAGGTCAGGTGGTCTGGTATTCCCATCTCTTTCAGAATTTTCCACAGTTTATTGTGATCCACACAGTCAAAGGCTTTGGCGTAGTCAATAAAGCAGAAATAGATGTTTTTCTGGAACTCTCTTGCTTTTTCGATAATCCAGCGGATGTTGGCAATTTGATCTCTGGTTCCTCTGCCTTTTCTAAAACCAGCTTGAACATCTGGAAGTTTGCAGTGCATGTATTGCTGAAGCCTGGCTTGGAGGCTCTGCCTGGACCTTTGGAAAAAGACAATCCACTAGTGCCCTGAACCAGGTTGGGCTGGCCTTTAGGAGAGAAGTGAACACAGAGAAGATCAAGAAATCACCTGACAGGAGATTAAAGGGATCAGACACACTTATTAAGATTAGGAGGCCATCACATGAGACAAGATTAAGGGCTTCCCTGGGGGCTCAGACGGTAAAGAATCTGCCTGCAATGCAGGAGACCCAGGTTCAATCCCTGGGTTGGGAAATCCCCTGGAGAAGGGCATGATAACCCGCTCCAGTATTCTTGCCTGGAGAATCCTGTGGACAGAGGACCCTGAGCGACTAACACACCCACACACAAGCCGTGCTCATGCCCTAATCTTGTCAGAGACTCCCACCTTTTGAACTCCTGTTCAAACCCCTCAGCAAGTTCTCCAGGGTTGAGACAGTTTCTCGAGGCAGAAGTCTAGTCTGTCACCCTTTGCCTGGTAAAGCAATAAAGCTATCTACCCTTTTTTACTTCTCCCAAAACTGTTCCCAGGATTTGATTCAGCATTGGTGTACAGGGAGGCTGAGATTTTGTTAACATAATCACAGTGGTGATGTGTGTGTGTGTCCTGAAAGTCAATGACGAGAATGTTTTAAGAAGAGCATAGTCCCCTGTGTCAGAAGCTGTTCTATGAACAGAGAGAAACTTCACTTAAAATGGAGTGGAGGAAAATGGCTCCAGAACTAGTGGCGGGCCGAGCACACTGGCCCCTCTCAAAGCTGGCACTGCGGTCCCGGGCTGATCCGGCCCCTCCTGAACATGGAGGGCGTTGAGGCGCTTCTTCGCCCACTTCCTGCTACCCACCCGCTACCTCAGCAGAAACTGGGAGGTGGACGTGGCGGCCCAGCTGGGCGAGTATCTCGAAGAGCTGGACCAGATCTGCATTTCTTTCGACAAAGGCAAAATCCCAATGGACTTCACTGAGGCGGCACAGCTGATGCAGGGCCCCGCTGTATCTCCAGTCGGAAGGCGGACTAGCTCTCCTCCCTGGCCCGCCAGGCTCTCGACTTCATCTCTGACCGGAAGCGGAAGCGGGCCAAGCAGCCCTCCTCCGAGCCGGAAGACGGGACCGTACGGGAGGCAGCTCTAGGGCGCCCCAGGAGCGGGGTCATTGGACGACCTCCCTGATTCCTGTGTTAACGCGGGCCTCGGGGTGACCAGGTCCCCAGTGGGGCCCTCATCCGCCTCCTGCCCGATGCCCCGGCAGCCCCCGACGAGATGAAGATTAGTAACCCCCTGTTCAGCCGGCAGGGGGAGGTCCTGGCCCGCCGGAAGGATTTTAGGATGACTCCCCGCCCCAGAATAACGTTCTTGTTGGAGCCGGTGAGAGTGTCTCATGGAGGCACTGCTGCCAGGGAACCAGAAGGAGCCTGGTAGGGCTGAGGAGCAGCCCACGGAAGTCTCCCGGCCCGGTGCTCAGCATCTCCCAGCAGCCAGGCACCTCTGCAGAGGGCCCAGTGCCCGGAAGCGGGGGTGCGCAAGAGGCTGAAGAGAATGCAGAGCGGACAGCAGAGCCCACTGAGGCCTCAGCCCCCGAGGTCCCGATGGAGCCCCAGGAGCCCAGAGCAGACTGCTGCCCACTGCGGGAGCGGAAGGAGGCCTCGGAGCCTGCGTCCTGGCTGAAGGAGACCCCAGACCCCTGGCAGGGCCTGGAGCCCTTCGACTCCCTGGATTCTGAGCGCTGCAGGAAAGGGAGGCCCTGCTCCGTGCCTCCCGCGTGGAGGAGGCGCCAGGACAGAAGCGAAAGAGGAAGGGTGGCGTCAAGCTGCAGGACTTCCACCAGTGGTACCCGGCCCTCCGTCAGCAGGAGGCCCTGGCGAAAGGGCCCTTCCTTCGCAGCCATGGAGGTTCTTTACTGGAAGCATGTGAGGGAGCAGCTGGAGACACTCCAGAAGCTTCAGAGAAGGAAGGTGGCTGAGCAGTGCCACCTCCAAGGGCCGAGGAGGGGCGGTAGCCTGTGGAGGAAGACCGCCTGAAGGACTGCGTGGAAGACCTGGGAGCAGCCGATGACTTCCTAGAGCCCGAGGAGTACACAGAGCCCAAGGGGGCAGAGCCCGGGGAAAAGGCAGACAGGGAGGCGACAGCCACGCCAGTGTCCCTGCGCTGTGAAGAGCTGGTCTAAAAGAATGTGGAGCTCTCCGTCACCACCTGGAAGCAGGAGCTCATCCAGGAGACAGAGCTGAAGCAGCACGTCTAGGCCTGGGAGGACACCATCCAGACCCTGCTCCAGGAGCAGGAGGAGCACGTGCCCTTTGACATCCACACCTGTGGGGACCAGGTCTCGAGGTTCAGCCAACTCAACCAGTGGAGTCCCTTTGCAAAGCTAGTGGTAGGCCAGCCTGCTGTTGAAGTGTCTCGCTCCATGCTGGCCTCCTTGTAGCTGGCTAATGACCACACGGTGGAGGTCACCCAGCAGCCAGGGCTAAAGGTGGCCGTGGACACCATGTCCCTGAGACTGCTCACATACCAGCAGGCCCACGGACACTTCCAGACCTACGGTGCCCCCTCCACGGTGCTGCCCTGAGAGGGGAGCACCAGGGTTGGGCCCTGGAGCCCATCCCCCACAGATGCTGGGCATGCATCGTCTCAGTGCACTTTGCTTCCTGGCTGGCCCAGCCTAATAAAGTGTTGCCATCTCACCAGTCGCTTAAAAAAAATAAATAAATAAGATGAAGTGGGGAGGCCAGAAGGGAGCCTGCTCAAGCCATTGCACTCAAGGTCAATTGCTGACCCAGTAAGAAAACAAGTGCCTTTGCATCTTCAACAGGAAGCAGGCTGTTACTTCACAACCCAGCTGGGGGATGAATTTCTCCTCCCCAGGCAACAACCTAGTCAATGAGAGACTGAAAATCAGCCAAGGAACTCAAGCCAGGGCCTTGGTAACAACCTAGAGGGGTGGAATGGGGAAGGAGGTGGGAGGGATGTTCAAGTGGGAGGGGACACGGGTAAACCTATGGCTGTTTCATGTTAATGTTTGGTAGAAACCAACACAATACTGTGGGAGAAGGCAGTGGCACCCCACTCCAGTACTCTTGCCTGGAAAACCCCATGGATGTGGGCTTCAGTCCATGGGGTCGCTGGGAATCGGACATGACTGAGCGACTTCACTTTCACTTTTCACTTTCATGCATTGGAGAAGGAAATGGCAACCCACTCCAGTGTTCTTGCCTGGAGAATCCCAGGGACGGGGGAACCTGGTGGGCTGCCGTCTATGGGGTCACACAGAGTCGGACACGACTAAAGCGACTTAGCAGCAGCAGCAGCAACACAATACTGTAACACAATTATCCATCAATTTTAAATAAAAATTTTAAAAAGCCACTACGCTTGAAACTCCCAGTTTCCTCCAATGGACTCTTTGTTTATATTAGTCCCACCCAACTCCTTCTCCTCTATAAAACAGCTCTCTTCTTCGGTTTTTGGACTTGCCTATTTTTTCTGTGGATTTGCATGTTCTAAATTGCAATCCTTTGCTGTTCCTGAGTAAATCCATTTTTATTGGGAAAACAACTGACTGTCTTATTGTTTTAGGTCAACCCTGTGGAGAAATCAAGAAAGAGGAATACTGTTATTAATGATCCAATGGCTTCCCAAGAGTCTCAGTGGTAAAGAATCAGCCTGCCAATGCAGGAGACATGGATTCAATCCCTACTCCAGTATTCTTGCCGGGAAAATCCCATGGACAGAGGGACCTGGTGGGCTAAAGTCCATGGGGTCACAAAGAGGCTGACATGACAGAGCACACAGAATGCACACATTAGAGACTGGAATCACTGGCTTAGCAAAAGCAGTTTTGGTGGAGTGACGGAGGCAGACTCTGTCTTGGAGTAACCTCAGGAGTAGGAAGCGGAGACATCGGCTGTGAAAGAGAGAAGAGAGAGGAAGCTAGAGAGGGTCATGGATCCAAAATTGAGAGTAGCTTTAGTCTGTGTACCAGCTGACTGGGAGGAGCTAAAGGAGAGAGGGTTTGAGGATACGGTTGAAAAGGGGGGTAAAAGAAAATTTCTGAAGAAGTCAGAGGGTCTGGGATCCAACATGGAGGAGGAGAGATTAACCTCAGGTAGATGGAGAAACCTTGACTCCATTTTAAAAGAAAAAAAAGTTTGTAAAGATTGGAGATGGGAGGTGAGATGGAGTTTGTGTGATGGAGTAGAGAATGCTTGAAATGGACATTTTGGAGAACAGGGAGCAAGCTGCCTAGATAAACAGTGAAAGTGAAAGTGAAGTCGTGTCCGATTCTTTGCGACCCCATGGACTGTAGCCTACCAGGCGCCTCTGTCCATAGGATTTTCCAGGCAATAGTACTGGAGTGGATTGCCATTTCCTTCTCCAGTGGATCTTCCCAACCCAGGTCTCCCGCATTGTAGACAGATGCTTTACCGTAAGTTCTGGTTGATTTTTAAAAAATTGTAAATTATACATACATACAAACATACAAAAAGGAAATGTCTAAAGAGAATTGAAAGTGAAAATATCCCTCCTTTCTCAGCCTGGTTGCCCTTAGAGAGATTATAATGAATATCAGTCTCTGTTTTGCTTTCTTTGGGGGGCTATTTTCATAACTCCACATTATATGCTTACATTGTGTGTGTGTGTATGTGTGTGTGCACGCTCAGTCATGTCTGATGACTCTTTGTGACCCCATGGACTGTAGCCTGATAGGCTCCTCTGTCCATGGAATTCTCCAGGCAAGAATAGTGGGATCGTCCCAACCCAGGGAAGGAAACCGCATCTCCTGCATTGGCAGGTAGATTCTGTACCTCTAGCGCCACCTGGGAAGCCCATACTTACATTATTTCTTGATTTTTCAACTTTATGCATTTCATTTCACCTCTGAATGTGAAAAATAATAAATCTGTATCACACAGTCTCTTCCCTCACCCAATGTTTGTTAAATATTTAGTGTTCTTCTGTTGGTCACCTGTCACACATTTAAATATTATATCTAATCTTTAATTTCTGTATCTATCAACTTTAGATGGTTAGCTTTTGATTCCCATGTAAGGTAAAAAATTCTGGGGCAGAGGCCATATAGCAGATATTTGGACATTCAGAAAAATCTGGCTTGAAGAGAAAATCTAACCCCTAGTGGTGAACCGGCAGCAGATAGAGAATTGTAAAGGGTTCCTCCAATATCTATGCCATTTTGTTTTTGCATTAAGCCTTGACATTAATAAATGTCCATAAATGTGTTTGCTGCTGTGAGAGTTAAATAAGATTGTGAAGTTACATCTTTCATGAGGGTTGGTTTCTAAAAAATCAGCATATAAGATGAAGGTCAGATAAGACATGATAGCACTCTGCTTTCTTTTCCTGTGGCATAGCGATAACCTCAACTGTAGAAGGGCTTCTTGGGTATCTAGTGATGTGAAGAAATGGGGTAACTCTGGGCTTCCTCTACAGATACACAAATTCTAGTTTGATTAATTTTAGTTGCACATGACAAAACTAATTATGAGTTAAAACAGCTTCTGCTTAAACAGAAAAGGGGAATTTTTTGGCTATATTCCTGATATTTCAGGAAGTAGACTTTGGGATCCAGGTACTCAATGTAATCAGGAAGCCTGTTTCTTTTCATCTCTAGGCTTTGCTTTCTCTGTGTTAGCCTCAATCTCAGATAAACTCTTCTTGCATAATGGCAAGATGGTTCCCAGCGGCCCATAGCACGTACAGCTGCCAGAGCTCAGCAAAGACTTTGGAAAGAGCCTTTCCTGGTAGTTTCTGTGATCATCTGGAGGTCCTTTTCGGAATTCATTCATTCTGTTGAGGCATATTTTTATTCTTCAAGCAGTCTAGCCAGGAATGTGAAGTATTCTGGTTGTGCAGGTCTGAGTCATGCGTCTACCCTAAGAACAATAAAACATCTGAGTAGGGTCAATATCATGCCAGAGAAATAACAAAATCAATAAATAAAGAATTCACACTCAAAAAAGTGGGAGTAACAGCCGTGTGCACTGTAGGATCACCAAATACTAGAAAATATTTTAAAGAAAGGATGATAATAATGTTTCAGATGGACAAGATAATCCTACTGTGGGAAGCCCTTTTATAAGATGACTTCCCTTCCTCCACATTTTAGCCAAAGCGATAAAACCTTTTCACAGCAATTAGTATAGTTCCTTACCTAATACTGGGCTTCCCAGGTAGTGATAGTGGCAAAGAACCCGCCTGCCAATGCAGGAGACAAAGAAATGCAAGTTTGATCCCTGGATCAGGTAGATCTCTTGGAGGAGGAAATGGCAATCCACTCCAGTATTCTTGCCTGGAGAATCCTATGGACAGGGGAGCACATAGATCCTTCCAGAAAACAATTCCATTTTTTTAGTCTTCATGTTCCTCCTAATGCTGGTAAGATGAGGTCATTATTACCTGTACTTTCCCATACATTTGTGACAGTCTTTCCTTGTGCCTTATTCTTAGGTTTAAATCTAAGAGTGAGATACAGATAGAGATCAGACAAGAGTTGGTACTTGAAGAAGCGCAGTTCAAGCTCCCATAAAATAATAAACTTGATCCTGACTCTTGGAAATCATGGAAAGTTAGCACCAGAAGGGAACCATGAGATCGTGTTTATTTCATACGTGAGGAAGCTGACGGTGAGAGTGGTTAAATAATTGCCCAAGGTCAAACAGTGGGTTAATGGGAAAGCAAGAAAGAGAAACTAAGAAAAAGAGTCAGCCTGTTGCCTTTTGGTCTAGGACCCTGTCCCCTGTCATATATTGCTCCCTGCTGCTGTGCTCAGTCATGTCTGACTTTCTGCGACCCCACAGACTATAGCTCCTCTGTAGGTTGGTCATAACTTTCCTTCCCAGGAGTAACCATCTTTTAACTTCATGGCTGCAATCACCATCTGCAGTGATTTTGGAGCCCCCCAAAATAAAGTCTGACACTGTTTCCACTATTTCCCCATCTATTTCCCATGAAGTGATGGGACCAGATGCCATGATCTTCGTTTTCTGAATGTTGAGCTTTAAGCCAACTTTTGCACTCTCCCCTTTCACTTTCATCAAGAGGCTTTTTAGTTCCTCTTCACTTTCTGCCATAAGGTTGGTGTCTTCTACATATCTAAGGTTGTTGCTATTTCTCCCGGCAATCTTGATTCCAGCTTGTTCTTCTTCCAGCCCAGTGTTTCTCATGATGTACTCTGCATAAAAGTTAAATAAGCAAGGTGACAATATACAGCCTTGACGTACTCCTTTTCCTATTTGGAACCAGTCTGTTGTTCCATGTCCAGTTCTAACTGTTGCTTCCTGACCTGCATAACTGATGCTGGGAGGGATTGGGGGCAGGAGGAGAAGGGGATGACAGAGGATGAGATGGCTGGATGGCATCACCGACTCAATGCACTTGAGTATGGGTGAACTCCAGGAGTTGGTGATGGACAGGAAGGCCTGGTGTGCTGCCACTCACGGGGTCGCAAAGAGTCAGACACGACTGAGCGACTGAACTGAACTGATGTGGAAGTTCCCAGGCAAGAATACTGGAGTGGGTTGCTATTGCTCCTTGGTGAAGTCTAATTAATTATGATTAAGTGTCAAGATGTAGTGGCTGAAAAGAAATAGGAACTAAATCAACACTTGCTAAGTCCAGGCACTAAAATAGGACAGCAATATTCCACTTAATTATTGGGCAACTTGAAAACTAGGAAGAGGAAACATTGAAATGTGCGCTTCGTTATGCTCTGGGCTCCAATACATGAATGTATGGTTGCCTTGAAACCATGGGCAGGGGAGGAGGTAGAAAGGTACATTTCTGGACGGATCCAGGATGCCAAATGAGAGGCTGGCGCTTCACCTAACTTAGTGGTTAAGAACAACCATTTGGCGATCAGACATTCGTAGGGTTGAATTCTGGCTCCATTATATATCACCATTGCCGCCTTGGGCAAATTGTTTAACTTCTGCAAGTCTTTGTTTTCTTTTTTTAGGTATTTTTATTTGATTTATTTTTTTATGGCTGTGCTGGGTCTTCATTGCTCTGAGGGCTTTCTCTAACTGCAGCAAGCAGGTGCTACTCTCTAGTTGCAGTTCTTCAGCTTCTCACTGCTGTGGCTTCTCCAGTGGAGCCAGGCTCTAGGGCAGAGGCTTCTATAGTTGTGCCCATGGGCTCAGTAGCTGTGGCTCCCAGGCTCTAGAGCACAGGCTCAGTACTTATGGAGCATGGGCTTAGTTGCTCCGAGGAATAAGGGATCTTTCCAGAGCAGGGATCAAATCGGTGTCTCTCACATTGACAGCTGGATTCTTTACTACTGAGCCACCAGAGAAGCCCCAAGTCTTTGTTTTCTTAATTTTAAAACAAAGATAATGGTACATATGAATTATAAGGAATAAATGAGATCACACTGATAATACTTCTTTTGCCTTCTACATTCTGCTCCAACTTGCAAAAGGCAGAGACCACAGTTACCCTCTCCCCACTTCCCCACCATCACAAACTGGCCAAGTGGTAACAGAAGTCAGAGCCACCCCTGGAATTCCTGAGGCAAATGGGCAAAGGAAGCATCTTTAGCTATATCTGTCACAGGAAGGGGGCCCCCTTCCAGAGCCTGACAGTGGGCTCTTGCCTAACACTCTGAAATGAATTGTCCAAGGAGACACATGTACTGAGAAATCGAAAGGCTTTGTTAGGAATGGGAACCTGGGTGGAAGGCAGGAGGGTAAGGGAACCCAGGAGGACTGTTCTGCCACGTGGCTCGCAGTTTCAGGTTTTATGGTGATGGGATTAGCTTCCCAGTTATCTGTGGCCAATCATTCTGACTCAGGGTCCTCCCTGGGTGTGTGTGCATTGCTCAGCCAAGATGGATTCCAGCAAGGAGGATTCTGGGAGGTTGGTAGGGCAGGGACTGGCGCCTCCTCTCTCCTCTTGACCCTTCCTGAATTCTTCAGTTGGGTGGTAGCTTGTGAGTTCTGCATTCCTTACCAGACCTCCTGTGTAAAGTAACTCATACAAGTGGTTACGCTCTTGTGTGGTCAGGGCAGACAGTTTCAGTCAGTGAGGCTCCCCTTGACCTATCTATCAAGACCCCTCAGATACTAATGTTAGACACTGCTTTAAAATTTTNTGTGAGTTCTGCATTCCTTACCAGACCTCCTGTGTAAAGTAACTCATATAAGTGGTTACTCTCTTGTGTGGTCAGGGCAGACAGTTTCAGTCAGTGAGGCTCCCCTTGACCTATCTATCAAGACCCCTCAGATACTAATGTTAGACACTACTTTAAAATTTTTAATCAGCAATTTATTTAACCCCGCTGAATAAGTAGAGTAGTAGTGTGAAAAATCTGCAAGCTTATAAGGAATATCTGGGTCAATGGATTCAATCTTTCATTCTAGCAAGCACCTATTAACTCCCTACCAAGGGTCATATCAATGAGACCAATGTTATAATATATAATTGGGGTAGGGATAAAGCTGAGGGGCAGAAAAGTGTTCGGCAAGTGGTTTAAACAGAAAGAACGTGCTGGAAGCCTTTGATGGGCTACCAAAGGCTACACTTAAAAATCCCATCTTCTTCTTGTCTCCCGTCTATGCAAATGTTGGTTGAATAAGGATGAGTTTTTAAAAACCTCAATTAATTTTAAGGAAGGAAACAAAGTAAGTGTTTTTCTTCTCACCAGGGAAGGCAATTTTGATGTTAAACACCTCATTGATAGTGGTAATACCATGCAGTTAATTTTGAAAATGGGAACAAAAGAAGTGTTTTCATTCTCACTAGGCAAGGCAGTTTTAAACACCTCATTGAGGGTAGTACTGCTAGGCTCATTCGAGACTTGATTATAGCCCCTCCTGACATGACAATACCGAACGCAGGGTGAAACCTATCAGCACTTCGACGAGTTTTCACCCCCCACCCCCATCAGTAAAGCCACATTTTCTCTATTTCTTGAAAGGAGTATTGGAGAGCTGCGCAATCCAATTATTTTTACAATGCTAAGTCCCATGGAAATAAATTCAGGCGCTTACTCCATTGATTTCAGTAGGGCTTGGTGTGGTGATATTGATTCCACAGGGCTTTGATAAAGAGTGAAGAGAGTGGGTCAATTTTTATTCACATTTATTTATTTTTCCAAGGTCAAGCTTAAGAGGACCAGAATGCGCTTTTTATCATGCTTTATGACATTATGACACTAGAACCAGTAAGCAGGGAGGGGAAAGAACATAGTTCCGTTACCTCCATAGCCATGAATTTACTCACTTTTTGTGCAGAAAATCTGAGTGCACTTTTCAGTAAACATGTGACAGGAATCAGACATTAGGCTTCAGCTTGGAGTCACAAGAGAAGATTGAAGGGTTGGACTGTTCGGCAGCTCAGACTGGCCATATCATTGCCTGGGTGGCTCCGGACCTACTGTCCTCCGTTTTTTGAAAGACAAGGGTCATAGTTCTCTAGTTATTGGTTCCAAGAGAGGAGATGTAATATATCCATTTGAACAAATTTGAAGAATTACTTTCTCTTTTGACATGTAGGTCTTCCCTGGTAGCTCAGACAGTAAAGCGTCTGCCTACAATGCGGGAGACTTGGGTTCGATCCCTGGGTCAGGAAGATCCCATGGAGAAAGAAATGGCAACCCACTCCAGTATTCATGCCTGGAAAATCCCATGGACCAAGGAGCCTGCTGGGCTACAGTCCACCGGGTCGCAAAGAGTTGGACACGACTGAGCAACTTCACTTCACTTCACTGACATGTAATTCTATTTCTGGTGGTTTCTATAGCTGATGCCGTTACCTCGTTTTTAGGAACAAGGAGCAATCAGGAGACAGGATCAGAGAGGCCCTTGAACAGTGCCTAGCACTTGATTTCCATTCCAGACCAGCATTCTTTCTATCAGCTCTAGTTTTTGAAAAGGGGTGAGCCTCTCATCTTGAGAAGTCCCTGAATCAGACAGAAAGAAACTATCACTTCCAGGGAACACATCAATTTATAGTGAACCTCATGTGGGGACTTCACAGTGGCTGAAAAGGCAAGGAGAAGATGGAGACCTGCTCACAACACAAGGCAAAAAAGTCTGGAGAGACAGCTGCCACCTAAGGTGTGATTCCCTCTGGCTCAGAAAAAGCTCTCCCTTGGGAGATTCCAGAAGGGGCCCACATGGGCTCAGCAGGGAGAATGCAGTGGCGCCTGGGGGCTCTGTTGTAATCCTTCCTTGGGGAGGGAGGGGAGCTTTTTCATTTAGCAACTTTCATTCTTGCCAAGCGTTCTTTCTTGAGTCTTTCCTGTAAGCAAGACATAGGTTTTGAATATTCTAAGGGTTTTGTTTTGTTTTTACAAAAGAAGCATGGTCAAGCAATAAGATAATGTTGGCTAGGTGTTTTGTACTGAAATCGCCCCCAAAACAAAAGCACGATAGAAATATAAAGCATGCTATTCTATTTATTTTGTTCCAGAGTAATAAAATGATACTGCATTCGCTTTGACCATATCAGGCCATTTTTCTCTGGGGACAGCGATCTCTCTCCCAATACATCTGAGAAGGAGCTTCAGTAACCCTAAGGGTGACTATTAAATATAATCACAAGTGTGAAGTCTGTCCCTTTACGGTCTATAGAATCCCACTCCCGGATCTTTTAGTTTCCCTCCCGGGCAGCCCGAGACTTTCATCTCTTCTCGGTTCTTGCTGGGCTCTCAGGAATCGAGAGAAGTTGCTGATTGCTCCCGGCTTCAGTTCATTCTGCGCTTCAGTCCGTCTGCTGAGCCTCTCCCGGTGCCGCCTCCTCTGAAGCCTGGTGGGTTCTGCCCTCGGCCAGTGCCAGGGCCCCAGCGTTGAA
>SJYT01060594.1:0-15877 GCA_006410635.1 Cephalophus harveyi
CCCATGGACTGTAGCCCACCAGGCTCCTCCATCCATGGGATTCTCCAGGCAGGAATACTAGAGTGGGTTGCCATTTCCTTCTCCAGGAAATTTTCCCAATCCAGGGATTGAACCCCAGTCTCCTGCATTGTAGGCAGACACTTTACCGTCTGAGCCACCAGAGAAGTCCAAGAACATTGGGACTATTGTATTAATACAATATTAGAGCCAATGTCAGGAGCTCTTAGAGAACAAATATCTCAAACGCCTTCTCTGATGCTTGCAAAGGCCCAAATGATTAATCACGAGAGGAAGTGTTGCCTTTTTGTTTGATAATGATTGAAGTGTCCATGGGGCTTCCCAGGTGGCTCCATGGTAAAAGAAGCTACTTGCAGGAGATATAGGAGATGTAGATTCAATCTCTGGGTCGGAAGGATCCCCTGGAGGAGGGTAGATCCCCTGAGGGAGGAAATGGAAAACAATCCAGCATTCTTGCCTGGAAACTCCCATGAACAGAGGAGCTTGGCAGGCTGCAGTCCATGGGATCTTAAAAGAATTGGACACGACTGAGCAACTGACCATGATGAAGTGTCTGATCACCTACACGGAATGAAGCAGCCAGATACTTGTGAAAAGGCTCTGTTCCATATTAGACATTGTTCAGTAATCTATTATTATTTATTTTCTTTATTACCTTATATCTGAGTGGAATCTTAGATGGGAGAGAACATGAGATAAAAATCTAAAAGGACATTTCCCATGAGGGAAAAAAAACATAGAATGTTCTTTCCACTTTATATAACTGTGTCATGTAAAATCTGATTCCTGAATTTTGCTTAAGGAATTTAGCATTGCCATCTGGGGTAAATATGTTTCATTAGTTTTCTATATGATGTCTCTTAAGGATATATGAGGCAATTACATGAAAAAAAAAAAAAAATAGCTCTGACCTGAGTCCTAATATGGCTTCACCAAATTGGACCAATTATTCAGAAGGAAAACTGGCCTTAAAGATTGCACCACATTTTAATTCAGCCTCAAAAATATCTCTTTTCTCCATTAAACATTTTTAGTTCCTCTGCAATGACCTATGTCCAATAGATTTTTGTTTGTTCACCTTTTATGAAACAACTGTTTTCTTTTGGCCTTGTATTCTGAAATTTCTCCAAAGTAAAAATTGAGCAATGATGAATTATGGAAAATTTGTTCTTCCTTCCAAAATATTCACATCTGGCCTTTGTTTAAACAACTCTGTCTGTCATTTTTGTCAACAGAAATTAACAACAATTTAAAAAAAAGATGAAAGTGGACATCATTTGGTATCATTTCAGTTCCTAAAGGCTTGCCATTTTCACATAGGCTCCCCCATAAGACAAAAACCACCCAGTATCAGAGAAATCACTCCAAGCCCTTATTGCTTCCTGAAGTGATCATTCAGTAAAATAATAAATCAGTTTCATCCCTACAGCTACTATTTCTTGCTGTCTTCTTTTTATTTGTTTTCAGCTTGAGTGAGAAATTTCTTTTTGACAGTTTATTATTATATGAAGGAGGTAGTTATGTTGGATTGTAAAATGCTGAAATCTTTTCTCATATAGTTATGGAGCACTTCCTTTTGCATTGAAATATAAGCTAAATCTTTATAGAATTCCCATTAAATATCTTTCATTGTGGTACCATCATCACATGATATTGAAACATGATCAAAGCAGATAATCCAAACTGCCAAGTATGTGGCAGTTTCATATACAAAGGAACCTAGATTTAGATTTCTGTGTTAGTGCAGAGAAAAACCAGTCATATTAGAATCAACTTGATTTTTCCCAACTTTACTCAGGTTAAGAAGTTCTTAAAGTTTCCCTCAGTTTGACTAAATTTAGACAGACTTCTAGACTCTGGGCCCTCATTGCTCTTTTCCAAGAGTACTTACTTTAGAAAAGCTGTCAATTCTTTCTCTGCCCCTTTAAGATGTAAAAATTTTTTAAAGCCTCTGGCCATTTTATAAGTCAGGCCTGTCTTTCTCAAGGAACTGGAAGTCATCTCTTTGAAATGCAAACATTGAGGAAGACAGAACCCCTGCCCTCCAATTTCTTTGAGAGCCTAATATCCTAACTTTCCTGGGCACCTTGCTCCAGTTGTAAAATCATCTTACGAAGACTGCTACTCTTTGGGGTAAAGCAAAGATTAGCAAACACAGATGGCTAAGGAACTCTCAGCATCACCTCAAAAAAAAAAAAAAAAAAAAACACAACTCCCATTCCAACTCAGTTCCAGTTGAACAGGTCTCAAATAAGGCCTTCTTTGCAGGTTGAACTTTGTCCAGTGAAATTTTTGCTTGACAAGTGTTAATGGATGTGCTATTTTAGAGTATCAGTATACACAAGGTTTTTTACACCAGTTTCTGGGCATATTTTTAAGTATACTGCTGCTGCTGCTGCTAAGTCACTTCAGTCATGTCCGATTCTGTGTGACCCCATAGACGGCAGCCCACCAGGCTCCGCCGTCCCTGGGATTCTCCAGGCAAGAACACTGGAGTGGGTTGCCATTTCCTTCTCCAATGCATGAAAGTGAAAAGTGAAAGTGAAGTCACTCAGTCATGACCGAACCTCAGCGAACCCATGGACTGCAGCCTTCCAGGCTCCTCCATCCATGGGATTTTCCAGGCAAGAATACTGGAGTGGGGCGCCATATTTTCAAGTATAAAAAAGAAAATATCAAAAACAGGCTTACGGCTATCATGAAATATCAGAACTAATATAAAATCAAATCAGCTGCTAAAAAACTATTAAAATGTTCATAAAGTCTAGGATCAAAAAAAAAGATTTATTTACTTCATGCTTCTTTCTACAAGAGTCTTATGACAGTTTGAAATCAATAAAATAATAAAATATAAACAATAGAATGAGAGAATAATACAAATGCACCTCCTAGAAGAGAAAACATAGGTGTCGTGATCATGTTTCATATTTGGTTCTGAAGTTCCTGACAGCCAGGAGGAAAAGGAATCAATTCTTCAAGGCAATTTTTCTTACATAATGTCTAAAAGTATGTTCATGTAGAATTTCATACAGAGAATGGTGAGAAATTTAAAAGAGTTTTCATGTTAATGTAAACGTGCATCTGTGTTTACAGCAATGCTATGCCATAAATATATGATGTTAAGCCACCCAATCTGTGGTATTTTCTTATGGAAGCCTCATAAGACTGATACAGCAGGTATAAATGAATAAAGGGATGAATGAATACTACCTTGCATTATTATGAATCCTTCTTAGGTCAGTTTAAGAAATCAGAAAATTCAGTTGGTAAATTTGGCATCCTTTTGGCACACTGATACGATTTTTGGTGATTCTATTAACAGAGTTTATAGCAGTGAGTTCATTAAGAAATCGGGCTAGTTTCTTAAATTTAATATTGTAAATTAAATATGGCAAACCGGGGGGGGGTGATTGATAAAACACAAGGATTATAAATCAGAAGGCTCAAAGTTTATGTTTAAGCTCAGTCATTTGGAGAAATGTACTAAGAGCCATGACTATCAGCGCAATGATTTACTAACTAATTTCTAAAAGAGAACGCTGAAGGGAGCAATGGTTTATAGGTAAGCACTGTTGAACTGATGAAACATAGCTTTTAACTACATCCTTACTTCAGTTCTTCTTTGCTTTAAATCTTAACATGCTTCATTTATGCTGCCACTTAATATGCTTTAATCATAATCTGTTTCCATGTTATTTAGTCTCCTCTGAGATTTTGATTATTAATTCATGCTTTTGAACTTTTTATAGATTATCCATGATATTTCTGATATTCTAGAGTAAATTACCAAATGAAAAGACCAACAATTTATAAATGCCTTCTCTCATATTCTACTGATCCAGCCAATAGCCTTCAAAACCCCTAGATGTGACCATGATGTGTTATTTTTATTAACTTGTTCAACCAATATTCTTTTGGCCATCTACCAGACACTACATCAGTTTCTTGTGCAGGGGAGATGAATTTGACATACTCCATGCACTCATCCAGCTTAACATTTAGTACGAAACTCACACGCAAACTACAAGGAGAGGTGGTAGCCAATTCAACCCAAGTGAGGAGGTGATGCCTTTTAGGAAAGAGAGGACTGGCAGGACTTTAAAAGACGAAAAGGTGTTTTCCAGGAGCCAGATACATTAAGACTGAATCGAGAGGAACAAAAGCCTGAAGGTTGGCAAAATTTAAAAAAAAAAATTTTCATAAAATGTTTAACCTAATTTGAACAACTGAGACACAAAATACACTAGTTTCTAGAGTTTATAAAGCAAGACATCAAAGCTTATATTTCCTCAAGTTCTTATCCAGAAACATTTTCTTGTCTGTCTAAACATATCAACACCAAGCACATGGATCCAATGACCTCCATGTGTTTATATCCAGAACATTTGTTTTACTTTTCAATTGACTTGTGAATCAAAATCTAGACGTGCTCAGTGGCTCAGTCATGTACGAATCTTTGCTACCCACCAGACTGTAGCCCACCAGGCTCCTCTGTCCATGGAATTTTTCAGGCAAGAATACTGGAGTGGGTTGCCATTTCCTTCTCCAGTGGATCTTCCCAACCCAGGGATCGAACACACACCTCTTGCATCTTCTGCATTTGCTGGCGGATTCTCTATCACTAGAGCCATGTGGGAAGCCCAAGATCTAGAGAAGCAATTTAAAATAGAAGTGATTATTTTAAATCAGATACACAGAATCTGATGTATCTATATAACCTGGGGTTCTAATCCTGAAGCCATTCATGAACTGTATACCTTCAATATTAAACACTAATCCAAAATCACTGCAGATGGTGACTGCAGCCATGAAATTAAAAGATGCTTACTCCTTGGAAGAAAAGTTATGACCAACCTAGATAGCATATTCAAAAGCAGAGACATTATTTTGCCGACTAAGGTCCGTCTAGTCAAGGCTATGGTTTTTCCGGTGGTCATGTATGGATGTGAGAGTTGGACTGTGAAGAAGGCTGAGCGCCAAAGAATTGATGCTTTTGAACTGTGGTGTTGGAGAAGACTCTTGAGTGTCCCTTGGACTGCAAGAAGATCCAACCAGAACATTCTGAAGGAGATCAACCCTGGGATTTTTTTGGAATGAATGATGCTAAAGCTGAAACTCCAGCACTTTGGCCACCTCATGCGAAGAGGTGACTCATTGGAAAAGACTCTGATGCTGGGAGGGATTGGGGGCAGGAGGAGAAGGGGACAACCGAGGATGAGATGGCTGGATGGCATCACAGACTCGATGGACGTGAGTCTGCATGAACTCCGGGAGTTGGTGATGGACAGGGAGGCCTGGCGTGCTGCGATTCATGGGGTCACAAAGAGTCAGACACGACTGAGCGACTGAACTGAACTGAACTGAATGTTAAATATTAATGTTTTTTTTCCTAATTAACACAAACATACTTATTGAGAAAGATTTGGAAATACATAAAAATATAATGATCAGTTGTTAATTAATGTTAACACTAGGTACATGTAACAAACATATCAGATACAGCTTCTATTTCCATTTAAATGATAGTTTCACTCTTTAAAGGACAAGGTCAAATTGCCCAACAGGAATACCACACCAAGTTCTAGTCCTCCAGTAGTGCATGTTTGTTAAAAAAAAAAAGAAAAAGAAAAAAAATGTCTATTAAAGGCTTTGCAAATTTGATAAGAAAGAATGACATTTCATTATTCTAATATGCATTTCTCTGATTTGCATTTGCATTTCAGATAACATACTCAGTTCCATTTTCATCTAGTTCTTTGATTTCATTTTTAAGTTTAAATATTTAATGCATTTTGGAATAGAATACAAAATAGAAACACATTTCCATCACTTTTCAACCAAGTAATTAATCAATTGTTAGAACATTATTACTGAGTAGTCTTTCATTTTCCAAATAATTGAGCTATCACTTTTATCATACTGATACTGAATATATTCAGTATCAGTATGATTTTTTTGTCACAGGGCTTTCTATTTATTTTCACCAATTTTAGATTCTTGTTCTGTACCACATCATTACTTCAACTATTGTAATTTAATAACAGATACTCACACCTGGTGATTCAAATGACTGCATATATTCAGATGTTGGACTATAAATGATTCATAGAATGGTGGCATTTGCCTTACATATGTGTATCAGATCAATATTGCCCAAACATCTGTAAGACTATCCTGAAGAGTGAAAAAAGCAGCAAAGAGCAAAAAAATCTGTTCATTTTAGTTCTTGAATACTTTAAAGGAAAATATCATAGAAATCTAAACTATGTCTATTATACTGTGTCCTCCTATTATTTTCCAAGTACAGCAGCTGATACACATATACAAAATTGCCAAAGTGATAATAACTGGAAAAAAATTATTTTACGCTCATTCTGCCCAATATTTCCATTATTTACATGACTAATAGAGCCACTGAAATAAAGTGAAAAGAGAATGTTACTATCAATCTAAGCACAAATTTAAGCAAAGGAATTTAAACAAAAATTTCAATGGTTAGATATTTACCGTCAGAGTTTGTTTTTAAGTATATTAAATCAACTTCTTTGACTATTTGGGTTCAGAGTCTATTAAGACTATTAAGACCTTAGCAGCAAATAAAAACAAAGTTATTTGATCTTTTCTACTAAAACTGATTTTCAAAACAGTTGCAAAAGTTTCCGTTAAACTAGTCACAATACTGCACATGAAAGATGCTTGCTTCATTTGAGTATATTCAATTACTCAGTTCAATGATAAATTCCTAATTGTAAGTAATAAATGCCATACCTGGACATTCAAAATAGTAGCCTATCATACTGCAGCCTCTTAAAAATGTCACTGAATTTTCAAGTATTGATTTAGAAAATCATGCAAATATATGGATAACACACAAGTGAATTAAGTATGTATTATAGTTCTAACTTCATGTTGGGACATTTTTCATCTCATTAGAGTTGTTAAATAAATAACATACATTTTATATATATTGAATTTTCTAAGTAACTCATAAGATATGACTTTCTGATAGTATCATGTCCAAAATATTGTGACTCCTTTCTTTTCTCAGTGAGGTGGGGAATGGTGAGCCTCAACATGGTCCCCACAAGTATTTTCCAAAAGTTTACTAAAGAATCATCTATGGACAGAATCACCCACAGACAGAATACTTCATCATCCAAGATTTCAAAGCTCCTTATCTAAAAATAATCAAACAGAAAGATGTTCTGCCCTAAGAGGGGAAAATAATAGCAGAACCTTACTTCTTTTCTTCTGTTTTCTTTTATTAGGTAGCTGCAGGGATTCATCCCATTTTCAGGAAGGTAAACATCTCCTTTATTAAAGTTTTCTCTAGTAGGAATCAGTAATAAAAGAGGGTAATCTCTCCCTCTATACTGTCTTTCCTTGGGTAGTATATTTTTCACATCATTCTTTGACATTATTAAAGAACACTGTCCTCATAGCATAGCCAACTTTTAAACTTTTAATATATTTCTCCAATTTTATTTTAGAAAAGGGACTTTTTTCTGAAATGGGAAACACAATAAATTTTAAAACTTTAATAGTTACACTTTCTATCCCATGTGTTCCAATTACATGAGTCGTGTATTTAAATGGAAAGCACTCCCTATACAATGTGGGAGCCTTGTTAGATAGGGGCAAATGTAGCAGACTTTTAGACAGATTTCTAAGCAAAAGGATAAAATCATGCCAGATATTATCCTACTTAGAATTGATTTTGTAAAGGAAAAACAATGATATAAAATTAGTTCATTTCTAAAAAATAAAAATCAACTTTGTTCAGCATAATGAGTTTTAAAGAAAAAAAAAAAAAAACTAAGCAGGTAAAAACCTAACCCAGGTTTTCAATTTTCAGAAAGTGAACAAGAATGTAGCTATCAACATACCAGGAAAGGGATCTGGGCAAGCCCTGGGGATCCAATTAGTTTAGTACCTCCAACTGGGCTTTCCCTTTGGGGAGATCTATAAAAACAACAGGTGACATATTTCTGTAAAAACAAATGTATGTGGGCATGCATGTGTCTACATCAGACATATGGGGCCAGATGAGGCCCTGCTCTTGTCGTTTGTGATAGTTTGAGGTTGAAATGTAGAAACTCTCGATTTTCAAATCCTGTCACTTACCTTTTCATTGGCCTGTTTCTGCTTCAAGACTGAAAGAAAATAAAGCTAACTCATTGCTTTCTCTAAAAACACCATTATTGGAACGATTATACAATAGAACAATCAAGCTCAATGGTTAAAGTTGATCAATACACATGTTTTCATTGATTTTCAGTGGTTATGAAATGCAATTCACTTAAAACTGGCAAATATTTCCAAGAGTTAAAGAGAAATAGAAATGACATCTTTTAGAAGTGTGATCTTGTAACTACATGTCAAATTTGATGTAAATAATTACAAGGCAGAATTACCCTCTCCCCAGCCTTTAACCTTTTGCCTAAAATATTACTTTCTTTGTGATAAAAGATCATTCGATTTTTTTACACTCCAGAGCCCCTGCATACAAAAATTATTCTTTTGAAAGTTGCTATTGTATTCTGTTAGGTCCATCAGTTGCAATTCTTAAAAACACCAAAGTTCTATTTAAGGAGAAAATCAGGTTTATAACTTGTTGGTTGCTCAATTTTCCTTCTTTTCAATACAAAGAGGAACAGTTTATATGGGATTTCAATCAGGAGAAGAAAAGAGAGTGCTGAGGTAACTACCTGCACCTTTGTATGGTGCCAGGAACATCAAGGACAACATAAAATACACCAAAACCATTCATTGGAAATGAAATCTTGATACAGAAATAAAGGACCTGATTATATTTACCTCTTAGAGCACACGTTTCCCTCCTTACAACTAATGAAAATCAAGAAATTAAGTATTTCAGTGTTTCATGATTAGAAATAAATTCTAATGTATGTGTGTGCATTGTGTTATATTTAGCCATAGTATTTTTGCAAATCAAAGTAGACAATCCAGAGGTTTGCTTTTGCTTACCTGGGCTATAAATCAGAAAATACCCTAGATGCTGTGAAAAGTATACAACCCACTCCAAAGACCCAGGCTATTATAACTGCCACACATCTTAGCCAGGGTGAAAGAGGAGCCTGAGACAAGTATTAAAGTGCAGATCCTTTACTTGGGAGGTGCAAAACAAGGGTAAAAAGGAAAGTCAGCAAAAAAGGCTCTAAACCAATGTGAAATGAGTTGCTGTGTTCTCCCTATCACTTCGCTGTAAGCCGCAGAAAAAGGTGCAGCGTGTTTGGCAAACCTGGCTACTTAGAACGTGACTCTTCTTTGGACCAGAGGCAAAGACAAGCTGTGCCTTGAAATAGCTGATAAAAGGTAAAGAGGTAAAGGAATGGCTCTGCCTGCTTCCTCCTGACTTATTTCCCAGGGAGTTAACACCCATGCACTCTGAACCTATCACCTGGCAGGCAGATGCCTAGAATGCCAGAGTCTACCCCTGGAGCATAATGTTTCATTGAGTCTGAAGTGATAGGAGCAGTTGGCATGTGGCTGGTTGGCTCCACAGGCCATCTTGCTTGTTTAGTGTGGCCAAGTAGAAGGGCCAAGCCCTCCCAGAGTAAATAACTAAGCAAAAGACTAACTCTTGTGTCTTAGGGGACAGAACTGAGTGGACTTTACCTTCTGTCAACAGAGAAAGTGACTAGCATGGAAGAGCTGCTGAAGCTTCAGGTCGGGGCAGTGCCTAGGTAAAAATGGGGAAGAAGATAATGTACCCACGTGTGGTGGATAAAGTAATAAGTTGGCACAGAAGCAAAAACAAATAAGGGAACATACCCAAATGGAGCAATCACTTTGTGGTACATGATGGGTTTCTTAGACTGACTAGATGCCAGATTGTTTTCAGATCGCCCCAACTCTCAGGCAGTTTCTGTTTGGCATCACAGAGTTAAAATTGCTTCACAGTCTATGACAGATTGTCAAAGCAATGAAAAATAAGTCAAAGCTACTAACATCTGTGTCTCAGAAGATAAAGACATTGTGAGATTCACATACCATTGATTCCACATCAGATGGAAGGCAAACAGGGTAATTGCTGATGTGTCCAGAGTCCTTTTTCCCATGATGCTGAGTCAATGATGGACATCAACACTGGCTTTATGAACAATTACATCTGCAAAACTTACCTGTCATGGCTAATATTAAACAAGACAGAAACATCAATGAGATCTGAGAGTAAAGTCAGAAGAGAAGATAAATGATTTTCCCCAGCTTAGATTCCTTATCCGCTTGCTCAAAGAGGATAATTTAAAGTGGTGTCGTCCTCAGGGATATTTTCTGGGGGTCATTTTCTGCCCTGTGCCTCTAACATTGAAAAAAGGGAGGGGCAATTTCAGGGGCAAATAACTCTCTGGAGTTATATTGAACAAGTGGGGGACATTTTTCAGTGTGTTGTATGTAGTTGTGACGGGGGAATGAGAGGTGGCATGTCTGCCTCTTTAGGTCCATGGACTTTTCGTGGAAGAATTCTGTTAGTGTATCCCTTAGATAGGCTTCAGTCCTAATTTAAAATGCTCACCCCTGGGATCCATCAGTTTTACTGATCTATGTGGAATGGGGGCTAGAAATCTTCACATTAAAAAACAAAATAAAACAACCAAGGAGATTCTGAAATAAAGATTATTAAATACTGATAAAATAATCTTCAAGGAAAATAATCTATTTGGTGCCCATAAATGCTTCTGAAAATGGAAAGAAATCACCTGATACCTCAGGGTTCCTTTCTAATAGTAAAGGTGCTAAGGCTTCAAGCCAAGATTTCCATTACAGACCTAAGGAAACAGGAGGACTCCTGTGCTGATAATTAACAACTAAGACCTATGATCCCCCACCGATGAAAAGTTCATAAGTAGCTCTGACTTGATCTCTCAGTACTAACAATTTAATTGGAAACATAAAAGACCACACTAATGAACATTAAGAAAAAGTCTTACTCAAGCCGTGTTCACTAAGCAGGGGTTGCTAATTTTCTCAATGTTCCTTAATATTAACTGTAGCTCTAACTTGGAGGTTTACCCAGTTTATGTAGCTATTGACAGATGTTTACAATACTCAGAGTCCTTTAGCTCAAAGCTTTACTGTTATAAGCATCTCTGATGAAGACAAAATGTTGTGCATGGAGCAGAACACTCATTAAAATTTGTACTTTATATTACTACATATTAAAATGGAAGTTTGGCCAAAATAGAATCATATAATAGGTACTGTATTCCAAAGGAGGCACTAGACCATAAACAGAATTCAAAAGGAGATTTTAGGAAACTATTCACATGTTCTTTAACCACAAACTCACCAGAAGGATTTAAACAGATCAAGAGTGACATATTCCAAGAAAACTTGGAGGGAGAACTATGCCACAAGTACCACCCATTATTCCCAAAGGGAAGTGAGAATGTAATGAGTGGTTTCAAGACCACTTGGAGGGCTTGGTATGTGTCACATGCAGTCTGGAGACACAATGGACAAGTTACTTAGTCACAGGTAAGAGATCTAAAGGGTGAGAGAGAAGGTAGCTTGCTGTTTTGACAATGGAGCAAAAGAGTTGGTGCTGGCTCATAAATTTAGACTCAGAATAAATCCTGCATGAATGCTTTCTATGGATTAGGTGTGAAGGTCACACACATAGGAAACCTAATGTGAGGTCATCTTAAGATTCAACCAAGAAAACCACATGGCAGTTGACCATAACAGAGAGAATTTGAAATTAACGAGAAATGTTAAAGCGCTGAGAAAGCAAAATAAAGACGCACTTGGCAGCGTAAAAAGAACTTCAGGTAAGATGTCTCCATAACTGGATAGGGGAAGGTTTCTAAAGTACACTTAAAAGAGAAGGAGCCTTCTGGTCTGAGAGAGCATAGACCAGCCAATGATAGTATCAGCCAGTTGAGACTCTCCTCTCTTTGTTTTGCTCTACCCTTCAATACCCTGACTACAAAGTGGCCAGAAGGGTAGTCAGCCAGATCAAGGTAAGGGGATGAAGAGGAAAAAAGGAAATGCTAGGGAGGCAAGCAATCATGTCTTTTCCCAGTTGTAGGATTCCAGTCTGGCTCAAGTTAGGAATAGACAGAAATCTCAAATTTAAGTTTAGAATTTTGATTAGGACATGAGAATGGACATTTTAATTATGAACTAAAGAGTGTGTCTAAACTTAAGGCAACCATAACTAGAAGAATGACAGATGCGGCTCTTATTTTTAACAGACACAGGAGAAGAACTAGCTTTATAGAATAGACTTAAAGAAACAGCAAAAGACAAAAATAAAGTTATTGTATAATAACAGCTCATGAATTATTTTAGTTCAACTGTAATGGCTCCTTTTACTCAATGCTTAATTCTTTAAATTCACGTATCTAAAAAGCAAAACTTAGAAAATCCATTTTTGGTGGGCATTTAATTCTAACATTGATTAATTAAATACCTTTAAACAATTTGAAGGGCTTCCCAGGTGGTGCTAGAGGCAAAGAATCAGCCTGCCAATGCAGGAGACACAGAAGATGAGGGTTCGATCTCTGGATCAGGAAGATCTCCTGGAATAGGAAATGGCAAGCCACTGCAGTATTTTTGCCTGGAAAATTCCGTGAACAGAGGAGCTTGGCAGGCTGCAGTCCATGTGGTCACAAAGAGTCAGACAGGACTGAGTGAACGACTTACTTAAACAATTTGAATTGCAGTTGGCAAGTTAGTGTGACTGAATCTTTTGGATACTTTAAATACTCTAAATAATAAACAAAAGATACAGAAACACAATGATTTATAATGCCCCAAACCTTAAAATAATACTAGTAGCAAAAGTGCTAATACCAAAAAGGAAATGTGCTTTAATTCTTAATTTTACATCTTTTCAGGGTTCTAATTTTTATACCTTCCTAGTTTTATGAAACTTTACCAGAATCAAAGTTTACAATCGTCACAGGGATTAAGAAAAATTTTTTTCCAGGTCCAAAAGAAAGGCAATGCTAACTTAAAATACCACAATCCAGGTGTTTGGCTAGTCATTTACATTTGCAGTGTGGGACTGGACTTGGTTGTATGGTCCACGATAAAGCAAACTTCTGCCTCTGAAATAGGTTGGTTGCCTTTTTATATCAGACTTTCAATCATTACATCCTGATACCCATGTATCCCTGACTTTAATATAAATCTTAACTTTTGATGACTTTGCTTTCTCAAAGGTTCTCATAGCCAGAATCCCCTGTGCCATTGCCTTGATATTATGAATCACTGACGTGGTTTGTTTCAAGTATTGAAATATACATATTTCTTACTAGTAGTTTATAAAAATTCATAAAGTTTTATTCATAATAAGTAGATACTTCATCTCCTAGGAGATGAACGATTGAATTTTTGTGCGTTTACTTCTTAAAACATTGGATCATTTATAATTTTGGAGCATTGCATTTTGTAACGGCCATTGTGTATGCCTATATGCCATAGTTGTAATCAATGTTAACAACCTTGTAAGTTATTATTATATAACACCATTAATTCTGACACATCTGTTACTATTTGATATTTTCCTGGTCATTTCTATGTCAAGAAAAACATCTACCTTATTGCACAGAAATCCTGTCATATTGGTTCATTTATTTACCTTAATTCTTTTTTCTCTTTTACACAAATAAGTATATGTGCTAAATATATGGAAATATATGCTAAACAAAGAGAATAAAATGTCACGTGTCAACATTTTCCTACTTGTTTAAATCGATAAAGATGCAAAGATCCTACATTCTTTTCCATATTACAAGTACCTCTTTGCACACTTCATATTTCCTCTTTTGAGTATTACTGTGAATTCATGCTTTTTGCAGATTTAACTTGTTCCAACTTAACCATTAGCATTATTACTTCTTTCCTTATTTGCTGGCTCTTCTGTCATTGAAGCTCTACCTCTGAGGTTTCAAGAAGCAGCTTGTTGTTTTGAATCCATCTCATTTTGTCTTTGCACTAGACATGTAGTCATCTACCCTCCAGCGATCAAAATTTGTGTGCTAGGGGTATACATGAGGGTTGATAATAAATGAGACTAGTGCCCCTGCTGTTGGGCCATTTATAATAATAATACAGCCAGAAAATAAGTCTTTTAAGGACATGAATTCACACTGATTTTTCCAATGTAACATATTACTGAACCCAGCTTTTCTCGTAGACCTGCTTTTACACTTATAATAAATATGTAATAAGATGGAGAAAATGCATTACCTTCACAGCTGGTAGCAGAATTCCACCTCAAGAGAGATCAATCTCCCTTGGGAAAAATGTTTTAATTTTTTAGAGCAGAAGGTGAACTCCTTTCCCCTCCTGATTTCTAGCATCAAGGCCTAAAAGGCTGACCTCAAAGTTACAGTGAAGAATTTAGCTATCTAAAGGCTGCCAGGAAGAAGGGATTTGAGTACAGAGGATGAAAGAAGGGGAAGGAAGGAGGGCTAGTACTGCCTCTCATTGATGATCCATCCACTAGATAAACAAAAGTTCAAATTCCTGGAGCACTGGTGGGTGTGTGTAGCAATGTGTGCAGGGACTGTCCATGAAGAGTGAAGAAAGGGCTGAGCATCATGTAGATTGAGGAGCTATAAGACAGGTACAGTATGCAAGGGTACAGGAACCCAAAGACTTAGAGAGATCTGCAACTGAAAATTCCCTGTAAATTTGCCAAAAATTTGGAAGATCCCTTGAGACAGTGCAGGGACTGTCCATGAAGAGTGAAGAAAGGGCTGAGCATCATGTAGATTGAGGAGCTATAAGACAGGTACAGTATGCAAGGGTACAGGAACCCAAAGACTTAGAGAGATCTGCAACTGAAAATTCCCTGTAAATTTGCCAAAAATTTGGAAGATCCCTTGAGACTTCAACAGGGTAGAATCGGTGAGGTTAACACCGATTTCATTTAGACTTAAAGAGTTGGAAAGTTCTCTGTCTTGAGACACAAATAACTTCTTAGAATAGGGTTGCCAGATTTAGCAAATAAAAACATAGAACACCCTGTTGTTTGAATTTCATATAAATATTTTTTTTAAATTAGCAGAAGTGTATCCTGTGCAGTATTTGAGACATATTTATGCTACATAAAAATTCAACAAAATAAATTGAGCCCACATTGTAATGAAATATAAATTGTAAACAGTTTACCAGATATGATTTATATATATATTAAAAAGTACAAATATATCCACTGCAATTATGGTATCATCTGCATCTTTCCTCATTATAAATATATAAAGCCCTTAGCCGAGATAAATAGAAAAAAGCTCCACCCCATTTGTTTTTGTGTTTATTTGTGTATTGGTCATCCTGATTTTGCATTGTTTCTTCATACCAAGCTTTCTGCATATCCTATGCCAATATGTAACAATAATGTTTTTTTTTAACTACTGTTCAAAATTCTCAGAATATCTATGGGATTGCTGAAAAGTCAAGTAAAAGGTCTTTAAAAGCTTTTTCTTCAGCTTTAGTTAACTCTGTTCTCCAATGCACAAGACATTATCTTGAGCTCAAACACTGGAAGACATCCATATAAGTTCTGCAAGATGATAGCTATGACGTCACCCAAAAGTGTTCCTTCTCATGTCTCCCCACTTCATCTAGCTCACTGGAAGTTTGCAGCCTCAGTTGTCTTGTTTTGCTGTTTTGAGGAGGGTGGAAAATCTTTTTTGGTTGGAATAAAGAAGCATCCGGGTTGGGGAAAATGTCTACCTCGCTCTGCAGGAATCCTGTGGCACATCATGTGACATGGGACCCTAACTGCAGTTCAGTTCTGTCGCTCAGTCGTGTCCGACTCTTTGCGACCCCATGAATCGCAGCACGCCAGGCTTCCCTGTTCATCGCCATCTCTCGGAGTTCA
>SJYT01060594.1:16325-32796 GCA_006410635.1 Cephalophus harveyi
TCCTCCTGCCCCCAATCCCTCCCAGCATCAGAGTCTTTTCCAATGAGTCAACTCTTCGCATGAGGTGGCCAAAGTACTGGAGTTTCAGCTTCAGCATCATTCCTTCCAAAGAAATCCCAGGGCTCATCTCCTTCAGAATGGACTGGTTGGATCTCCTTGCAGTCCAAGGGACTCTCAAGAGTCTTCTCCAACACCACAGTTCAAAAGCATTAATTCTTTGGCGCTCAGCCTTCTTCACAGTCCAACTCTCACATCCATACCTGACCACCGGAAAAACCATAGCCTTGACTAGACAGACCTTAGTCGGCAAAGTAATGTCTCTGCTTTTGAAAATACTATCTAGGTTGGTCATAACTTTTCTTCCAAGGAGTAAGCGTCTTCTCATTTCACGGCTTACTCAGCCTTTTTTTCTCTCTTCCCTGACTTCACACAGGGTACACTCATTCTTTCTGCACCCTCAAGGCCCTGCCTTCTCAACCATTTTTCCTTCCTGGGCTTTTTGCATGTGGTGATGTAAGGGAAATTCTCAGCTTAGTTTGGTCATATGATGGATCAGAGACACAGAATTAAGAATTCATCTGGGAGACATATTTCCAGTGAAAGATGCATATCTAGAGATCTACAGCAAGAAACTGGGCTTCTTGGGTGGGTTATGTAAAATCCTTTCCAAAGGAAACACAGAAAAAAAGTTAATGAAACTTAACAAAAAATGATTATCTGGGAGCAAAATGCATTTGTGAAAAGTGAAAAGAAAAAAAAAAAAATGGTGTTATCAAAGTCCTGCTGAGAGAAAAGCTGACTGAACTATGCTAACTGTCCCTTCCACGGGAGAAATTAAGAAAGAGGCATAAAGCCTCCTGAGTTTGCTTAGCTTGTCCAAAGGTGAGAGGCACTCTTCAAGCTTCATTCTTCTCATCTGTACAGAAAAGGGTTTGGGCTAAATCAGTGGTGTTCCAGCTGTGCACCAGCAGGGCTTCTGTTTCTGTGGTGACACAGAGATGGGGAAGGTGGGGTAGGGAGTCCTATTCAAGAGCCAGAACAGTTCAGGCTAACTCTTTTACATACTGGAATTTACAGAAAAATTCCATTGATATAAATATTTAGTACCTGTATCCGTTTCCTAGGGCTACTGTAACAAATTATCACAAATCATGGCTTAAAACAATAGAAATTTATTTTATTACAATGACTATTGTATTTCTAATAGTGATAAGTAGGTAGTTTAGCCCAGCTCTTCTTTATATTCTTTATAAATATTCTCAGGTATTTATTAGTTCATATTTGATAATTTTATGAAATCTCTCACAAAATAAAATCCTCTAGAGTTTAATTAAAATTGCACTGAATTCTTATATGTACCAATTTAGTTTATCCATTGATCTGTTGATGGAATTGAGTTTGTTTTCATCTTTTGGCTATGATGAATAAAGCTGCTATGAACACTGGCATACAGTTTTGCCTGAGTCCCTGCTTTTAGTTCTTGGGGGTATATACCTACGAGTGAGACTGCTGAATCATTTGATCTATGTTTAATTATTTGAGCAACCATCACTCCTTTCCTTAATGCCTGCATCAGTTCACATGTTCACCAGCAATATGAAAGGGTCCACAAAGCTTTCTTTAAATGATATAACTTTCATCACCTTTCTCACTTCTTCAGTCATAATTATTTTTTTCTAAATCCCTACTTCTTTATCAATTTTGGTATGTTTACTTTGCTGGGAAATCAATAATTTTCTTTGGCATTTCAAAATATCTTCCATCCCTTTTCCCTTTTACTTTACCACTTATCACAGGATTTTAAAGCCTTAAGTTTTCTCTGAGTTTTTGCTGTTCTGTAGGTTTTGATATTCATCATTTTTTACTATTTTTAAAGATAGTTTATCACAGGCCTGCCAAGAGTGTATTCTTAATTTCCAAGTAGGTTGCAGGTTGGGGAAAAAAAGAAAATTACCATCTTATTGTCTCATTTGAACATTATCAGAGGTAGCACTCTATAAAAATCCTGCTTTTAAAATTTTGTTAAGGAATGTCCCTGGTGGTCCAGTGGTTAGGACTTCATGCTCCCAGGGTAAAGGATACCAGTTTGAACCCTGGTCAGGGAACGAGGATGCCACATGCTGCTCGGCACAGCCAAAAACAATTATTTGTCAAAATATCTTTGTTATTTGCTTATTTTCTATTGAAGGATAATTGTTTTACAGAATTTTGCTGTTTTCTGTCAAACCTGAAGATGAATCACTCATATTTAGCTATTATGTGGTCTTCAGGCACTTTTGCTGTATGGTTTCCAGATTTTTCATAAACTGTTCAATTTATCACTTTACTATTGCAAAATTCCCCTATCTTGATTACTACTTTCAACTTGCCATACCTCTTTTGCTACAATTAACATAGCTCTTACTATTGCTACACCTGCTTTCTTTTTCCTTTTTCTTTTTGTGATTTCCTTGTATCTCTTAGTCATACCTTTATTATAATATTTCCTCTGGGTCATATGACCTTAGTTCTTAGGAGCTCCTTTCACACAGAGGGGTGAAGTGACTCACCATCACTCTATCTAAATTAGACCTTCATGTTGGCCTTATTTTCAGCCCCAAATAGATATATCCTTCTTCCTCTTGCTCTAACAGATGATAAGCTCTGGAAAGTAGGTGACTGAGAACTAAGTCTCCTTTAAGCAACAATATTTCTGGAATCCTCTCACTCTCCATTGCTTTCCCACTAGAATATTTCTCCTAAATTATCTTACCTAAACAGAGAAAGGGAAATTTTTAAAGGGAGTTGGGAGAACTGAGTTTTTAATAAAGCTCTGCCAATAGCTGTGTGACCTTAAGCAAGTCAATTAAAGTTTCTAGAACTATGGCCTCAATTGTAAAATGTTCAAATTGACAAGATGGACTCTAGGGCCCTTTCCAGTTCTGCAATTCAGATTGTACCATTCTAGAGAGGAAAATTCAAGGAGGGAGAGAAAAGATACAAAGGCAGCATAGCTCAGATACAAAAGGTCAATTGCAAATTTTGAGAGCTAGGCACAAAGATAATCTTTTGTCTTAATTATGTATCAAAATATCACATGCAAGGCTATGATATAGCATCACTAACTTTTAAAATTATGGTTATGAATCGGGCTATAGGTTTCAAAGTTAATTCTGTGGTTCATTTAGATATCTATTAATGTAAATTAAATACCTTAAAATTACATATTGGTCTCCATAATTTTCTAATTCAACCCAAAAATGATGAACAATCACGCATTTGAGATGTACCTATGTCTGAGAAAATTATTCTATGTCTGAATTCATTTCAAGTCATGGTACACTTATTAACCATTGCAGCAAAACGTATACACAAATTCCATTGTATAATAATCCATCTCCCTCTAAAGTTTAATGGCGAGAGCAGGTTAAATTGTGCAGTGTAAGTTTTCACATCTGCTCACAAGAATTGCAATATTTCTCTTCTATATCAGAAGAAAGGAAAGTGTGGTAGAAATAATCCCATGTATTTCTGGTAAATCTTAACACTTTACTGTCTGTCTCAAAGCCTGTCTACAGTCCAACTGTGAAAATTCTGGAAAACAAATTATTAATATATTCTAATGCTTCACTCTACATTGTTTCTTATGTAGTCTGAATGTAGAATCAAAAGTNTGCCTTTCTTTGGAATTGGAATGAAAACTGACCTTTTCCAGTCCTGTGGCCACTGCTGAGTTTTCCAAATTTGCTGGCAGATTGAGTGCAGCACTTTCACAGCATCATCTTTCAGGATTTGAAACAGCTCAACTGGAATTCCATCACCTCCACTAGCTTTGTTCGTAGTGATGCTTTCTAAGGCCCACTTGACTTCACATTCCAAGATGTCTGGCTCTAGATTAGTGATCACATCATCATGATTATCTGGGTCGTGAAGATCTTTTTTGTACAGTTCTTCCGTGTATTCTTGCCACCTCTTCTTAATATCTTCTGCTTCTGTTAGGTCCATACCATTTTTGTCCTTTATCGAGCCCATCCTTGCACGAAATGTTCCCTTAGTATCTCTAATTTTCTTGAAGAGATCTCTAGTCTTTCCCATTCTGTTCTTTTCCTCTATTTCTTTGCATTGATCGTTGAAGAAGACTTTCTTATCTCTTCTTGCTATTCTTTGGAACTCTGCATTCAGATGCTTATATCTTTCCTTTTCTCCTTTGCTTTTCGCCTCTCTTTACTGAGTGCCTATTATGAGCATTGTTTTACTTTAAAAACATGATATAATGAAGTAGTAAATAGAAAAAAAGTAAAAAATATTTTTTAAAAAAGGAAGATTTGATATCTATCCTTGAGAAACCTACAACCTGATTCAGGAAACATTAGAAAGAATACTGTGTACAGTAATAAGCTAAATAGCTACATGGCAAAATGAAATAATCAAAATGTCATTCTGATAGGCTCAATAATGACTCCTCTCAAAAATCCATGTCCATGAAACCTTCAACTTTATTGCCTTACATGGCCAAAGGGACTTTGCACATGTGATTGATAATTCTGAAATAGGAGTTTATACTGGATTATCTGGGTAGATGCAGTATAATTACATAAGTTCTTATAAGAGGGAGAGAAGAGTCTCCACAAAAATCAGCTATACCAATGTCTTGACTTCAGTCCACCAAGACTGATTATGGACTTCCAACCTTCAGACTATATGAGAAAAAATTTGTATTCTCTTAGCTACTAAGTTTGTGGTAGGAAACTAATACAGCCACAGTATGACTTGAAAACATGGTTAGGAGGTAACACTGAATGAAATGAAAGTATGATAGAAATGAATTATCGATGATGATGATGACATTTTATGTTAAATCAGGAACATCCTCTCTTCAGTCTTTGTTTTCATGAAGAAAACTTCTATATAACACACCCCTTCACTTCTGACCTTTTAATCACTCTGGCTGTGGTAATATAGCATGATGTCTTTGCTTACTTAAAGATGGATATCTGGGCATGCTCAGTCCACTTTTGCCGTGCTTGAAAAGAGCTTCCTGTAAAGACAAACATGTTTGCTCTTTTTCTTCTTTCCATGGGATGGTTGGCCCAGTGGTACTGCTATAATAGGCAGGTTGAGTCTACTTAATTCTGGAGTACATTTAGCAGGACAATTTGTCTTTCAAACTAGACTGCATTCTCCAACATTTCTCTATGATTAATAAGGTAATATTTTGCCTGTTTCTTTACTTTTTCTAAAATTCCCAATTATTCATAACCTGGGTAGGAAAAGAGAGGTGCAATTTTGCGGGGAGGAGGAGTCTCAGATTCCCCACTGCTAACATTTATACAAAGCATACCATGTACCAGGCACGGAAGAGAGCATTTTGCATGTATTATCCCATTTCACCCTCACAGAGACTCGATGAAGCAAGTACTGATCTTACCTGCATTTTATAGCTAATAAAACCAAGGCACAGAGAGGTTAAGTAACTTGCTCAAGGTCTCACACTTTGGAAGTGACAACGTTGTGATTCATGTTCAGGTCTTTCTCACTTCAAAGCCCAGGCTTTTGAACACTCTGTACATTGCCCTTCCTCCTGGAGGACATGAGGCTAGAACTGAATACTAATGATATTCCTAAAGAAAGCTCTGTCTTCTTGGTATCAATCTTGGTTTGACTTCTTTCTAAGAAGCTTCTATGAAGTTTTTTTTCTAGATATAAATCTCAGATAAAAAAATAGAAACTGTAAATCATAGTAGGTTTGTTTTGTACACTCATTTAAATGGTATTAATTATCTAGATCACCTATAACTTGCTTTCGCTTGAACGCAGCCCAGACTTGATTACAAAAACAAAATCTCTCTGAAAAGATTTCATCATTTAAAATACAGCCACCCAGAAAGCCTTTAATCTTCCATGGCATGGAACTACCCCTATTCAATCAGAAGCTGCCTAAGGGGTAATTTCAAACACTGATGCCTACAGCTGAAAATTAAGATATCAGACTTTCATCTCATTTGACCAGTTTTATTTTACTTTTGATTCCACTTCCCTCTCCTTCTCTTATCCTGCAGGCAGGGGACCATATATTTCTCACTTCATAGAGAATGTAATAGGTAGTCACAATTCTATAGCTGGACATCCCACCAAAGCAATATTCTCCATGATAAATTCTGCCATTTTTGACCCTCAGTCTTCCTTTGAGAGCCATATCAACCATATTGATAAGACCTCATATTACCATCTCAAGAGTATAACAAGGTTAAGACGATTGCTGTCTCAGCAAGAAGCTGAGTTTTTGATTCATGCTTTTATAACAACAAGGCTGGATTACTACAATTTGTTGTTGGCATCCCTCCCAGAATGCTCACTGCTTTGACTTGACTTTGCAGAGAGGATTCAGCAGTCAGGGTGTTCAACAATGAATATAGAAATGTGGGCACATACCATATCAGTACCACAAGCATTCTGTTGAAAGAGAGAACTAGTTTGAAAAAGTGTAGGTATAGGTCCTTTCTTTTAACCCTGTAAAACACAGTGAATATTTTCCTTCCAAAAACAAGACTTTCATATATAACCATGGCTTAGAACTGACCGTGGCTCAAGAGGTCTAAGCTACTTTATAAGAATGTCATATTTCACTGGACTTCAGGTTTTCATCTGAATCCTGGGGACAATCTCTCTATTCAAGAGCCAATTCCCATTTCTAGCACTCTTAGTTATATCTTATCAGATGACACTTCTTTTTTAAAAAAAGTAATGTATAGAATACAATACTATTCTTTAATCTGCATTAACACCTTGTGTTTGTTGTGTGCTCATTCAAGTTTGACTTTTTGCAACCCCCTGAACTGTAGCCCTTAAGACCTTGATGGTGGTTGTGGTCTGGTCGCTAAGTTGTGTCTGATTCATGTGACCCCATAGACTGTAGCCCACCAGGCTCCTCTGTCCATGTAGTTATATCTTATCAGATGACACTTCTTTTTTAAAAAAAGTAATGTATAGAATACAATACTATTCTTTAATCTGCATTAATACCTTGTGTGTGTTGTGTGCTCATTCAAGTTTGACTTTTTGCAACCCCCTGAACTGTAGCCCTTAAGACCTTGATGGTGGTGGTGGTTTGGTCGCTAAGTTGTGTCTGATTCATGTGACCCCATAGACTGTAGCCCACCAGGCTCCTCTGTCCATGGGATTTCCCAGACAAGAACACCAAAGTGTGTTGCCATTTCCTTCTGCAAGAAGTCTTCCCAAAGCACAGATTGAACCCAGGTCTTCTGCATTACCGGTGGTCTCTTTACTGACTAGCCACCAGAGAAACTCAAATCACACAATAATATGCCAGCATACAAGTCTCACTCAAGAGTATTTCTTACTTATACTTGTAATTCCTAGATGAAGTCTCCTTCCATCTACTAGACCAGTACTTATCAAAGCATACTCCTGGAACCATCCATCTCAAGATAACCTGGGGTGTTCATTAAGAACACAAATTCCAGGGCTTACCCTTAGTCATAATCTCTAGGGATGAGACAAAGAACCAGAATTTTTTAAACAAGCTTCCCAAGCAATCTTAATACACACTAAAATTTGAGAACTTCTGTAACTAGAAGCTGTAAACCCTAGGAGTGAGCATTCACAAGTCTTGTTCAGAACCTACCATGCTGCCTGACCCTGGTCAGTAATCATTGCTTCTGTCAATGATGTAAGAATAAATGAACAGTTGATGAATCCATATGGGGATTCACAAAGTCCACGGCAATGCCTCTCTCTGTTCTTACGATCTACTCAGCACTTCTGACAGGGGCATAGAAACCACAAGTAGAGTTGGGAGATTGAGTTAAAAACAACAAAAACCACAACACCCATCTTGTTAAATCTGAATTTCAAAGAACAACAAGTCTTCAAGATAAGTATTTTCCATACAATATTTGGCAACTCTAGCCCCAGACTATATAGCCCTAGACTGACCCAGTCTTCTCTTGGCTGAGTTCTCACAACCACAGAGGGAAGACACAGATAACCTTGTACATAGGATCTCAGTAGGGGAGACAGGATGCCTTACTGTATTCCTCCAGGAGAGCTGTCAGTTTTACCCTTGAGGAGAGAAGTAACAATTTCTTCCCAGTCTCATTGCTACTGCCTGAACAAGCCTTATCCAAAAGTAAGACTCTCATTTCTCTGATCCTTTGATAACTCATCTATTAAAAAAGAAGTGAAAGTGTTCTCTCATACAAGTTGCTATGCTGATAAAGTAAAGGAACATGTGTAAAGCTTAACGATATTATTTATTTCCTCAACTTCACTCACTTCAGAGCTGTGATCACCTTCACTTTCTACTATCATCATTGTCAACTCATACACACATATGCACATCAGCATGCACCCACACTATTTCAGAGTTCTGCTTATGCTCTCGGTAGGTGATCAGCATGACAGAGCATGGAGATTAAGAAAGAGAGGGTTCTGGAGGGAGAATGGATACATGTATATATTAGCTGAGTCCCTTTGTTGTTTACCTGAATAAAGAAAGCTGAGTGCCAAAGAATTGATGCTTTTGAACTGTGGTATTGGAGAAGACTCTTGAGAGTGCCTTGGACTGCAAAGAGATCAAACCAGTCGATCCTAAAGGAAATCAGTCCTGATTATTCACTGGAAGGACTGACACTGAAGTTGAAACTCCAATACTTTGGTCACCTGATGGGAAGAACTGACTCATCAGAAAAGACTCTGATGCTGGGAAAGATTGAAGGCAGGAGGAGAAGGGGATGACAGGGGATTAGACGGTTGGAAGGCATCACTGACTCGATGGACATGAGTTTGAGCAAGCTCCAGGAGTTGATGATGGCCATGGAAGCCTGGTTTGGTGCAGTCCATGGGGTCACAAATAGTTGGTTGTGACTGAGCAACTAAACTGAACTGAACTGAACTGAAAGTACCATAACATTGTTAATCAGCTACACCCCAATGCAAAATGTTTTTGGTGTTAAAAAATAAATAAAAATTTAAAAAGAAAGAAAGAAAGAGAGGACTCTGAATTCAAGCATTCAAATTCCATCTCTGCCATTTATGTTTTCTGTGTGACTTGGGCTAGTTATCTAACCTCTTCAAATTTGAGTTTTTTAATTTGTAAAGTGGAAATAATAACACTTGCTTTATAGGGTTGCTGTAAAGATCAAATTCATTGATACAAGCAACCACTTAGAACAGCACCTGCACATAGTGAGCTTCAACAGGTATTAGCTTCTAGATACTGTTATTTTTATTATCAGCATCATTGTATCCAACCCCAATATGTTCTTGACACTCAGTGACCTCACAGGACCAAGAATTACTTCCCCAAGTAATCCCTCTGATTTAGGACTAGAAAGACCCCCAAGTCCCCATATTTTATTCTCACTGATTATTCTCTTTAGGAGCTGAGAAAATACTTAAGTTATGTATCAATAAGCTGACTTCCAGCATCTGGAAATTTCTAAAGCATATGTGCTACTGAGACCCTTTTTAATTGAACTAAATAGCCACCAATAGAGAAAAAGCTTAGAATTCTCATGATTCTATATTTATTTTGATAACTAGCTGTTTGGTTGAAAAAGTTTGTCCTTAGAAATTGTCTAAAGATCAAAATATGTAACCCAGTATATGCGTCCGATTCTTTTGTGACCCCATGGACTGTAGCCTACCAGGCTCCTCTGTCCATGGGATTTTCCAGGCAAGAGTACTGGAGTGGGTTGCCATTTCCTTCTCCAGGGGATCTTCCCAACTCAGGGATTGAACCCGGGTCTCCTGCATAGCAGGCAGACACTTTACCATCTGAGCCACCAGGGAAGTCCTTATTTTAAACATCTAACATAGATCAAAATGTGTCCATACTTCAAAAATTGTGACTCTATCATTACTAATTTAAAATTTTCTAAGAAATATGTCTGACTCTTCCTCATTGCACAACATGATCTCACCCAGTGCCTTTTATCAAACAAATAATTAGAGTATTAACATGATAGGCATTTATTTATACATTGACATACCTATTTAATAGTATTCATTGACTGCCTCTATGTGTGAGGCACTTTGCTATAGCAGTGAACAAAACAAATAACCCTGCTCTCATAGAGCTTACATTCTATGAGGACAATGGGGGGAAAAGGAAAATATATAGTGTGTCATTTGGTGATAAATTTGTTGGGGGGTGGGAATTAAGCAAGGATGGAGCTAGGCAGTGCAGTAAGTGCTATACTTTTTACTTAGAGTTGTTTCGGAAGACCTCACTGATATTGTATAGATACCCAAGAGAGATGATCGAATGAGTCCTACAGATACCTCGGCAGAGGGGACAGCAATGCAAAGACTTTGAAGCAGGTCAACACTTGATGTGCTTGGTTGAGATAAATAGACCAGTGTGACTGAAGTGGAGAGAACATGGGAGGGGGTAATAAATGATGTCAAAGAGAAGCAAGATGATGAGCATTGTAAGCAATTATATGGACTTTTGCATTTACTCAACTGACTTGGGCCACCATGGAAGGGTTTTGAGCAGAGGAGTAATGGGATCTGGCTTATATTTTAAAAGATTCATACAACTTGCTGTGTGGAGAATGACAGTGATAGGTTGGGCATCATAAATGTAAGGAGACCTATTAGGGGTAATGCAGTTATCCAGGAGAGAGACGATGGTGGCTTGAAGGTGGTGATAGCAACAAAGGTGACGAGAATCAGCTGCATTCTGGATATATTTTGAAGGTACAAAAGCACACGTGTGCATTTTGTGCCTTCCAAAAATATAAGTGTGCCCATTTGTGGAATAAACCAGACAAACATAAATGTATTGGAACTTTCTTTAAAATATTTAAGTTTTGAATCAACAATGATGTCCAAAGGTATGGAGCTGAGAAACTGCCTCCAGGGTAATGGAAGAGAGATTAGAAAGATAGAAAATGAAATAGAGAAACAGAAAGTCATTATAGGTTTCTAGGGAGGTAAAATTAAAAGAGTTGGTAAGAAAAGTATTCAGTTTATTGTTTAATAGCTTATCCACCTTGACTTATCTCAAATTAAGCCTGAAAAATACTGCATACCCTGTGAGAACAAAATCCTGTTAATAGTTTATATGTACTATCTCCAGTTGTATTTACAAAAGTAAAATGGTCCCTTTTCCCTTAGTAAAGGTGAAATTCTTTCTAAAATGGAGTACCTAGGTTTGGGTCAGTGCTGTAAATCAGCAAACCAGGTGTGCTTCCTGAGAAACCCCATAAGTGAATAAGCACATTCCCCTAATGCCGCATCCTTTGAATGTTCAAGAAACCTGATTTATTTATCTATGAGCTTAGCCTTATTTGATAACATCTTGATGCAAACAGAATGTTTTGCCAAGAACCAAAGAAAAACAAACCTGTATAGGAATTGGATTTAGAAGTAAAAGGCAAAAGGGCCAGAAGAACCCAAAACAGCCCTTGAGAAGATAGATAAGCAGAGAGCAAAGATTAGATCCAGGGATTTTAAAATTCCTCAGAGTAGATGTTCTTTGGGTCAGAAATCAAAAAAGGTTCAGAAAAACACAAAGCTAATTAAAGCCTTAAAAATTGAGTTTTAAACCATTGTAAGAATACTGAAAAAATTTAACCTGAAGAAAAGGTAACAAATATTTAATAGGAATGGACTTTTAAAGTAAATATATCAAAATCTGGATTCACTACTAATACCATGTCCACTGAGAACCCATCAAATGAAAGTTACAACCCAAGCAAAGTTGGCATCTCCTTGCCTGAGTTTATCTGAGTTTAACACTCTATGACCCAGGGTGATAATTCCAAAAGTCTCTAAAAGCAATACAAACAGGCAATGGGCAAATTCATGTAATGATTATGATGGTACCCTCATGGTGGTTATGCCATTGATTTCTGATACAGAATTGCTCTCTAATGCTAATTTGATGTGGGGGCAGGGTGGTTCTATGAGCTTGTCTGGAAGAGAATGTACTGACAGCGAATCAAAATTCTTATGAAAGGGCTTCCCTGGTGACCCAGTGGTAAAGAATCTACCTGCCATTGCGGGTAGTTTGATACCTGGGTGGGGAGGATCCCACATTCCATGAAGCAACTAAGCGCATGTGCCACAACTACTGAGCCTGTGCCCTAGAGCCCGGGAACTGCACCTACTGAAGCCCACACACCCTAGAGCCTGTGCTCCACAATAAGAGAAGCCACCACAATGAGAAGCCCGCCCGCACACTGCGGCTGCAGAGTAGCCCTAGCTCTTTCAACTAGAGAAAAGCTCACACGACAGCAAAGACCCACAACCTAAATAAATAAATAAAATTATTTTTAAAAATTCTTATGAAAATGTTATCTTCACAAGTGGAAGTGGAAAAAAAATGGCTTAAAATAACTAAAAATAATGAAAGCAATCAACTCAGAATACCTAAGCATACTGATAGGTCTTGAATGTCTATTTAGACTGATATGAACAAAGGAGTATTCTACAGGGAAGACCGTGCCTGCCAGAGGTCCTACGATGGACGTAGACTGAGTTTTTTTCATAAAAATTCACTTGTGACAAAGACTGTGCTAGCTCTTGAAAATGTCTGTAATTAATTATATTTTGTCAGCTTCTTAATTTCTCCTAAGTATATTGTTATTAGTATGCTCATATACCTTTATTCTTTGGTGTAATAAATCATTCTATTGATGTTTCTATTCTTGTATTGTTATAAATATATTTATGGGAAGGATGTTTTGAATCTACTTGATTATATATATATATATATATATATAGCAGGGTTAATTAATGCAATCTCAGTCACAATGTAAAAACATGAAACAAAAGCACTAAAAATCATTGTAATAATAATAATTACATTTATTCAGTCCTAAGATGTGTCACATATTTTACACATATTATTTTTAACCTCATGACAACCTTGCTGATATGTACTATCTTCATTTTTCATATACAAAGTCTTATTCACATAAATTTAATTACTTGAAGGAAACAAGCCCAGGAAGTAATACTGCTGATATCTGAAAAGATATTAATTTGAATTTAAAGCTTCGGGACTTTCTACTACACTGTTTTTAGTAGCATTTATTAAATGGCAACCCACTCCAGTATTCTTGCCTGGAAAATACCATGGACGGAGGAGCCTGGTAGGCTACAGTCCATGGGATCACAAAGAGTCAGACACGACTGAGCGACTTCACAGTCACAGTCACATTCAGTTTACTTGTTAAATTTGTGCTTAATCATTTTTGTTTAGTTGATGACATTTAAGAATATTGAAAATTTAGTTTGTTTCATTGTTATTTTGATTTACTCTTACAAAATCAATGTGTATGGGCAACATTTTAAAATGATACTTTGGAACTTTTATTTCTACTACATTTCACTACAAATACCATATGGAACGGTGTTAGAATTTTAGCGTAAGAGCTGGATCAGTTATGAATTCTGTTCTACAAAATAAATGAACATAGAGTTCATTTTGCATTAAGACTTAAAAGAACGAGAATTTAAGAACATCAGCTCCAACTAAAACCCACAACTTACCAGGTTTTAGAGACAATGGTTTGGGTAGCCAAAGGAGGAAGATCACTTACACAAGAGAGGCCATGGAGGACAATAGCGCTACTTGAACTCTGACCTCTTAGCATCACCTATGGATATTCCCAGAGTCAATTTAAACCCATGAGAATATCAGAATTGATTCAGAATCCAAAAACATTAATTTCTTTTTACAAAGTAAAACATTTATAAAACAAAATATTTATCTCTGAAGATTAGGATGCAAATTCCCCTCCCTCTGAAAACAAAGAAAGAAAACAAACACAATAAACTTCAAAGAGGCTAATTTACTTCTGAATTACTTAGATTAAATCAAGCCATATAGACCGCATGCTGAGGGCAATTTTGGCCCCAGACCCTAGGGTTATATACCAGGCTACCACTGTACTGATTCAGCCTTTCTGCTGCAATTAGTAGAGTAAGAAATTTTGTAGTTAGCTAAGCTATTTAGTAATCAAAAGGCTTACCTTGTGAATCTTACTACCGTTTTGCTGGGACTCTTTACCTACTGTTCAGGGAGACACAAATGGGCAATGAGGAATAGAGTCAGTTCCAATGAGGGAGAAGAAGGCAGGAACTGGCTTGTCTTGCTTGTTCCTGAAAGCCCTAATTTCAGCGGTGATCAGTATGTGTTAAAAAAAAAAAAAGAAGAGTTTTTTAATACACCTAGTTCTCTGTGCTTGCGTGCTAAGTCATGCCCAACTTAATGCGACCCCATTGAGTTTAGCCCGCCAGGTTCCTCTGTCCTTGGGACTATCCTGGCAAGAATAATGGAGTGGGTTGCCCTTTGGGGATTTATTTATTTATTTATTTATTTATTTATTTATTTATCTTCCCATCCAGGGATTAAACCCATGTCTCCTGCATTGGTAGGCTGATTCTTCACTGCTGAGCTACTAGGGAAGGGAGTAATATGCCTAAGCCATTACTAATATATCTAAGCTATTATATGTATATTCAACTTCTTAAGTTGGTTCAAATAAAAACACTCAAGAAAAATATGAATGTAACAGCATTTCACTTCAAGAAAATTAGAGATACCAAGAGAACATTTCACACAAAGATAAGCACAAAAAGGACAGAAATGATATGGACCTAACAGAAGTAGAACATACTAAGAAGAGGTGGCAAGAATACACAGAACTACAGAAAAAAGATCTTCACAACTCAGATAACCACAATGGTGTGATCACTCACCTAAAGCCAGACATCCTGGAATGCGAAGCTAAGTGGGCCTTAGAAAGCATCACAATGAACAAAGCTAGAGGAGGTGATGAAATTCCAGTTGAGCTATTTCAAATCCTAAAAGATGATTCTGTGAAAGTGCTGCACTCAATATGTCAGCAAATTTGGAAAACTCAGCAGTGGCCACAGGACTGGAAAAGGTCAGTTTTCATTCCAATCCCAAAGAAAGGCAATGCCAAAGAATGCTCAAACTACCACACAATTACACTCATCTCACACACTAGCAAAGTAATGCTCAAAATTCTCCAAGCCAGACTTCAACAGTATGTGAACCATGAACTTCCAGATGTTCAAGCTGGATTTAGGAAAGGGAAAGGAACCAGAGATCAAATTGCCAACATCCATTGGATCATCAATAAAGCAAGAGAGTTCCAGAAAAACATTTACTCTTGTTTTGAGTATATCAAAGCCTTTGACTGTGTGGATCACAACAAACTGTGGAAAATTCTTCAAGAGATGGGAATACCAGACTGCCTGACTTGCCTCCTGAGAAATCTGCATGCAGGTCAGGAAGCAACAGTTAGAACTGGACATGGAACAAAAGACTGCTTCCAAATTAGAAAAGGAGTATGTCAAGGCTGTATATTGTCACCCTGCATATTTAACTTATATGTAGAGTACATCATGTGAAATGCCGGGCTGGATTAAGCACAAGTTGGAATCAAGATTCCTGGGAGAAATATCAAAAATCTCATTATGGAGATGACACCATCTTTATGGCAGAAAGTGAAGAAGAACTAAAAAGCCTCTTGATGAAAATGAAAGAGGAGAGTTAAAAAGTTGACTTAAAACTCAACATTCAGAAAACTAAGATCACGGCATCTGGTCCCATCAGTTCAGTTCAGTTCAGTTCAGTCGTTCAGTCGTGTCCGACTCTGCGACCCCATGAATCACAGCACTCCAGGCCTCCCTGTCCATCACCAGCTCCTGGAGTTCACTCAGACTCACATCTATCGAGTCACTGATGTCATCCAGCCATCTCATCCTCGGTCGTCTCCTTCTCCTCCTGCCCCCAATCCCTCCCAGCATCAGAGTCTTTTCCAATGAGTCAACTCTTCGCATGAGGTGGCCAAAGTTCTGGAGTTTCAGCTTTAGCATCATTCCTTCCAAAGAAATCCCAGGGTTGATCTCCTTCAGAATGGACTGGTTGGATCTCCTTGCAGTCCAAGGGACTCTCAAGAGTCTTCTCCAACAACACAGTTCAAAAGCATCAATTCTTCGGCGCTCAGCCTTCTTCATAGTCCAACTCTCACATCCATACATGACCACAGGAAAAACCATAGCCTTGACTAGACAGACATTTGTTGACAAAGTAATGTCTCTGCTTTTCAATATGCTATCTAGGTTGGTCATAACTTTTCTTCCAAGGAGTAAGCGTCTTCTAATTTCATGGCTGCAGTCACCATCTGCAGTGATTTTGGAGCCCAAAAAATAAAGTCTGACACTGTCTCCACTGTTTCCCCATCTATTTCCCACGAAGTGATGGGACCGGATGCCATGATCTTTGTTTTCTGAATGTTGAGCTTTAAGCCAACTTTTTCGCTCTCCTCCTTCACTTTCATCAAGAGGGTTTTTAGCTCCTCTTCACTTTCTGCCATAAGGGTGGTGTCATCTGCATATCTGAGGTTATTGATATTTCTCCCGGCAATTTGATTCCAGCTTGTGTTTCTTCCAGTCCAGCGTTTCTCATGATGTACTCTGCATA
>SJYT01060594.1:33497-59274 GCA_006410635.1 Cephalophus harveyi
TAATGGTCATCTGAGTTAAATTCACCCATTCCAGTCCATTTTAGTTCGCTGATTCCTAGAATGTCGACGTTCACCCTTGCAATCTCTTGTTTGACCACTTCCAATTTGCCTTGATTCATGGACCTGACATTCCAGGTTCCTATGCAATATTGCTCTTTACAGCATCGGACCTTGCTTCTATCACCAGTCACATGCACAACTGGGTATTGTTTTTGCTTTGGCTACATCCCTTCATTCTTTCTGGAGTTATTTCTCCACTGATTTCCAGTAGCATATTGGGCATCTAATGACCTGAGGAGTTCCTCTTTTGGTATCCTATCATTTTGTCTTTTCATACTGTTCATGGGCTTCTCAAGGCAAGAATACTGAAGTGGCTTGCCATTCCCTTCTCCAGTGGACCACATTCTGTCAGTCCTCTCCACCATGACCTGCCCATCTTGGGTTGCCCCACAGGCATGGCTTGGTTTCATTGAGTTAGACAAGGCTGTGGTCCTAGTGTGATTAGATTGACTAGTTTTCTGTGAGTATGGTTTCAGTGTGTCTGCCCTCTGATGCCCTCTTGCAACACCTACCATCTTACTTGGGTTTCTCTTACCTTGGGCTTGGGGTATCTCTTGGCAGGTATGATAGTGATGAACAAACCAAAATATTTAACCTTGAGACCCAGGATAGATGGGAAAGGGAGTAAAGACTGCTAGAATAATTTTCCCAATGTTTTCTTCTAGAAGTTTTATAGTTTCAGGTCTTATATTTTAAATCTCTTGGTCCATTTCAAGTTAATTTTTGTGGGTGACATTCACAAAATGCCATTTTTCCTCTGCAAAATGCAGTTTCATCCCTCTGCATGTGGACATCCACCTTCCCCAACACCATTTATTATAGAGACAATCCTTGATCCATGGTGTGTTTGGGGCACTCTTTCAAAAATTAATTGACTATGTACATGAGAGTTACCATTCAGGCCTTCTTTCTGTTCTACAGATCCATGTGCCTGTCTTTTATACCAGTATCATATGATTTTGAGAAAAATCTGAAAGTGATAGAGCAGTTCTTTTCAGACGTGTATGTACATACGAAGCACCTGGGGATCTTGTTAAACTATGGATTAAATTTGGGGAGGGACTCTCAAGTGAGGCCAACACCACCGCAGTTCCACCAAACTCATTTTGAGAAGCAAGAGAACCTAGAGATCTTGAGGATGTCACAATGCAGAAAAGAGAGGCATACAACTGTGGCAAGAAATAAAACTGGGAATTCAAAGATTCGGTTTTCTGAAATAGATTAGTGCTAGAGAATGATGGGGCCCAGACAGTTGTCCTGGGCATGAGTGGTGGAAATCAAGTGGCAGTAAATTTTGTTTGAAGAGTGTCTGGAGTGTTTGGTGGGTCTTCCCTATAGACACTTAAGTCACATGGAATGAGGACAGTTTGAGACTAGAGAAACACAGTCAGGTATTAAATTCTACAATGTCTTTTAAGAGGAAAGACCTAGAGACTACTGAAAGGTGATATAACCCAGGGAATCTGAAAAGCGGATATGTTTCCATTCATATTTTAGAAGTGAAACTCTCTGGAAAACATTGACCCCAGTTTCTAAGACATAGAGAGGTGAAAGAATTAACAGTGTCAATCAAAGGTTTGGGGGGAAGTTTTTCAACTAAACTTCACTAATGACTTAGACTTACTAATAAATTCCAGTTAAATAAGAACATGGTAGACAAAATCACCATGCTTATTTAACTTATATGTGGAGTACATCATGCAAAATGTCAGGCTGGATGAAGCACAAGCTGGAATCAAGATTGCCAGGAGAACTATCAATAACCTCAGATATGCAGATGATATCACCCTATGGCAGAAAGCAAAGAAGAACTAAAGAGCTTCTTGATGAAAGTGAAAGAGGAGAGTTTAAAAGTTGACTTAAAACTCAACATTCAGAATGCTAAGATCATGGCATCCAGTCCCATCACTTCAAGGCAAACAGATGAGGAAATAATGGAAACAGTGAGAGACTTTATTTTCTTGGGCTCCAAAATCACTGCAGATGGTGACTGCAGCCATGGAATTAAAAGACACTTGCTCCTTCTAAGAAAAGCTATGACCAGCCTAGACAGCATATTAAAAAGCAGAGACAATACTGTACCAACAAGGGTCTGTCTAGTCAAAGCTATGTCTTTTTTCCAGTAGTCATGTATGGATGTGAGAGCTGGACTGTAAAAAAAAAAAAGCTGAGTGCTGAAGAATTGATGCTTTTGAACTGTGGTGTTTGAGAAGTTTCTTGAGAGTTCCTTGGACTGCAAGGAAATCCAACCAGTCCATCCTAAAGGAAATCAGTCCTGAATATTCATTGGAAGGACTGATGCTGAAGCTGAAACTCCAATACTTTGTCCACCTGATGCAAAGAACTGACTCACTGGAAAAGACCCTGATGCTGGGAAAGATTGAAGGCAGGAGGAAAAGGGGATGACAGAGGATAAGATGGTTGGATGGCATCACCAACGCAATGGACATGAGTTTGAGTAAACTCAGAGAGTTGGTGATGGACAGGGAGGCCTATCATGCTACATTCCATAGGGTCGCAAAGAGTTGGACACAACTGAGCAATTGAACTGAACTGAGACAAAATCAATTAAAAGGCTCAATGTTGTCAGGAAAACTGAAGGTGCAGGATGTAAAGTTTGTGGGGAGTCAATAGGGGAAGGCTGGAATGAGATGGAGGGAATGAGAGGAAACCCTGTCTTGTGGTACTTGCCCCTCTGATGAGGACTTGGGAAAGCTGGGAAGAGAGAGGAAGAGTGGAGAGCTAGACAGGGAGGCCATAAATGAAGTCAATGTATTCCCAGGACTTAGGAAAAATCACTAATAAAAAACTGCTTCTCTCCAAAATACACAGTTCCTAGTTCTACACATGGACATAAACAAGAAACAGCAAGAGTGCTTCTCTGATGATCTTTCAGTTCTAAGAAAGATGGAATCTGTTCAGGAGCAATGGATTGAAGACTTCACAGGAGTACAATTATCAAATTTACTTTAAATTCTGAAATATAAAAAGGTGGCTTTTTTACCTCCTGCTGTTGATTCTCATGGAAATTATGCTTATTATAGGTTTTGGGAAATGTAGCTTGGGGCCCTGTGGTGATTGACAGGAGCGCTAACAGTGGATGTAGCCCAGAATGGTGGGTTACTGATGAGACCTTTAAAGCTGTCCTGCATTCTAATTAGATGACAGTCATGAAAGATATAAGCTTCAGACATTGACATTGTCACTTCAGGCAAGGACAAAAGTCATCTAATTTATATTAATATGAGAAAAGTTTAAATCTGTTCTTTTAATATGGAAAAGTTTAGGCAAGCTTTCATTAACTTCTTGGGTTGATAAATGAAAGACTGCAAGACTCTAAAAGCCACATCATTTATTCTATAAGTTAACAAAGACTGAAAATCATCTTATGGTAAATCACCATTTTTATCAGTAAAAATATCTTGGTACTGGAGCAAACATGAGAATATTTTATTATCATCTTTAGAATTTTTCTCATATTATGTTTAAAGACATTTACATTTTGCCTATTCCATAAATTAAAGTTAGAAGAAAATACTTTAGTAAGGAGCTGAAAAATCTGGAGTTAATATGGAAAATATTTGTATCCTTAAATACATATATTTGTTTACAGTGTTTTTTCCTCCCTAATCCTTTGGGTTAATGTGGTATATTTATAGCTTTAAGCTCTTCAGTCTAGTCCTCTCTAACTTTATTATACTCTTGCCTACAGTGATTTAAAGACATAAGATCAAGACTTAGGTTTAATTATTAAGATAATTCCTGTAGTCTATTTTCTTTTTAAATTGCAATGCTTTCACCCTGTTTATGGGTTAGAATGCAGTGTTACAAGGCTTCTACAGAATTAAAGATACATTTAAATTCTATACAATTTCAGTGGTGGGTCTGGGAAAAAGGCAAATCAAAAACTGCTATACCTTTTGAGAAGAACTAAGTCACAACTTGCTTGTTAACCAGCAATGTGTCCAGAGCTTGGACTTATTTATTTAGCAAGCAGATGTTGACCTTTACTACATCCCAGAAAGTGTTCCAAGTGGTTGTTTTGTTTGTTTGTTTGTTTGTTTTCACAAAGTATGGAAGATGATTCTTTTCGTTAAGGAATCTACAGCTTAACTGAAGAACAGAACATATAGGGGTTATAAAGATCATCATCAAAGCAGCATATGATTAAATGTAGACAATAATATCATTTCCTTTACTAAACATTTAGATATTTTCTTAAAATAGCTGATCTCTAGAATATTACTAAATACTTTTCCCTCTAGAAAATCCCAATTTATTCTAGAGTAAGTTCTTGAGGCTTACTTCTATTTTGTCAAGGTCTTAGTCTTGAATCATTTCTTTTGGTGTCTAGCACCAATAGGAACACAACAAAGGATTGAGTGAATGGATGAGTGACTAAATTAAAGAATGTTGAGAGAAAATGAAAAATATATAACTTTCTCAGATGTTTCTGTTTTATCTGAACATGAGAAAATTTTGTTTAAATATACATTAAGTTAAATCCATGTTTTCATCACTGTTTCTCAAAACAAAGCCAGACATTAAATCCAACTAAAGTATCTTGGAAATTTTCCTTCAAAAGCAGTAACATTCACTCCATCTATTATTTGTTTTACCTAAACGAAATATCTATATAGTGATACTAGAATGATTTTCTTAGTAATGTCATCTTGGATGTATGCCTTCTTCACATTTATCATTTATTACCTAATTTTTTTATATAACTAGAAACCAGAAGCATACTTGTAATGTCCTACATCAATAATGACCGACAATAGTCCCTAATAGTTCCCTTCTCTGGACCAAGCTTGCTCTTAATCTCCCCTTGTTTTTGAAGGATGCTGCCCTCTTCCTTGACAATCTTCTTCAAATAACAATGTCATGTTTTCAGTCAATCCTCACTATAATGATCCATTTCTCTTAATGCCATTTATTTCTGCAAATTTAGGATTATCTTTAAATCATTTTTTCACTTCAACATGAGTTTTAATAGTCATGTTGATATTGATGAGTCATGTTGATATTATAGAGTAATAAGAATAAATAATGGGGAAAAAAGTAATGGTCTAATCTAGTAATATTTTTAATGATATTTTTCTCCCATGCACTTGTCCTCACTTTAAAGCCTGGATCACTATGCCATCTCTTTCTACCCCTGCTAGAAGGTAGCTACAAAAGGAAATTCTAAGGAACAACTGAAAAAAATGTTAACAAAAGGCATAATAAATATTAATAAGCCTGAAAAATATTCAACCAACAGCCTATTGTTACTATTTACATCAAAAGAAAACACAGGAACTAAGCCTCAAAAGCAAAAATGAAGGGGAAAAAATTAATACAACAGAACTTGGAAATTAGATGAAACAGCAGAAGACTGAAAGGGGTTCAAAGGAGAAGTTAGAATATCCAGAAGAAAGTAAAGGAAGTAAGGATGACAAGAGTTACAAATATGCTATGGTATGAAGCAACTGATAACTATATCATAAAGAATTCACATTCTTTACTTTAAAAAATAATTCCTTTAGGCTTCACTTCATTAAATGCATGCTGCTAAGTCGCTTCACTCGTGTCCAACTCTGTGCTACCCCATAGACGGCAGCCCACCAGGCTCCCCCTTCCCTGGGATTCTCCAAGCAAGAACACTGGAGTGGGTTGCCATTTGCTTCTCCAATGCATGAAAGGGAAAAATGAAAGTGAAGTCGCTCAGTCGTGTCCAACTCTTCGTGACCCCATGGACTGCATCCTACCAGGCTCCTCCGTCCATGAGATTTTCCAGACTGCGACCACGTGGCAGAGCTGTTCTCCTGGGGGTTCCCTTACCCTACTGCTCTCCACCCTGGTGCCCTTTCCCAATAAATTCGCTTGCTTTGTCAGCACATGTGTCTCCTCGGACAATTCATTTCCGAGTGTTAGACGAGAGCCCAGTTTCGGGCCCTGGAAGGGGTCCCCCTTCCTGCAACAAATGGCGACTCTGGTGAGACTCTTTTTCACTGAGACTGATATGCTGGTCACTCGGGGTACTCAGGGGCCAACTTGCCTGCCAATGGACCAGACCCAGCGGCTGCAACTGGGACCCTTTTGTCCCTGGTCTCCTCCTGACGTGGACAACTGGCCAGAGTACCCCGACCAGTAAGGAACAAGAGACTGTATTGACCTCTTTCCCCTTCCCTCTCTCTTTCCTCTCCTTAACCCTTCCTATCCTTCCCCGTTTTCTAGTCCCCCAGTCCTGGATGCAGGAATCTGGTCGAAGGGCCTCAGCCTGAGCTGAGGACTGGAGACTGATCATCTTCTCTTGGCAGAGAACTCAAATTCTGGTTCTGGTCTGGTCTGATTTCTGGTAAGGCCGAGTCCCAGTCCTCCCTTCTCTGGAGGCCCAGGGTAAAGTCCCATAATGCCTGGGTATCTGGAGGTGGCAGGAGACGTCTGTAAGGCCTTTTGCCCCCTTCTCCCACCTCCTCCCCCTTCTTCTTTCAACCTGGCTTCCCTTCCTCCCTTTGAAATCTTTGAAGACCTGAGATATTTTCCTTTACCTTGTTAGTACTTGGATCTGAAGTTCTGTGTCTCTATAGGAGGTTTGCTGAGAGACTGTATTAAATGCATGAAGTAGTTCAAATATGAATTAACTAGTTATTCATGCAGTCATTCATCAGAAATAAAACATCCTTAGTCATCAAAGAATGCAACTGACTTCTAGAAAGTGTCTTTCTTTGATGGCTCCAATACATGGTGCATTCCATAAGGATTTCATAAAGTTCCAGTTTCTTTCCCCTTATAGGTTCCAATTATTTCGTATCTCTTGTCATTACTTAAGATTTCTGGCAAGATCTAAAAACAAAGTGAGTCATATGCAAAACATTACCAAAAAGAATGAGAAAGATACTACACAGTTTGTTATCGGTGTATTGTCCACGTCATCAAAAGGTGCACAGCATAATCTTTAGACAGAAAAGACTTTCTTCTCTGATTCACTCCTGTATTCCTATTACCAAAAACAGTGCTTGCCATACAGGTGTTGAAAAAATTCAGATTAAAATTGGATGCCTTTACTGGGATATTCATAAAACTGGTTCACTAATTAGGTGTGTCTTTAGAAACATTTTCATATTTTCTATTACTCATTATAGTAGCCAATCAAGATGAGCTTCTCTGGTGGCTAAGTGGTAAAAAAAATCCACCTGCCAATGCTGGAGACACTGGTTCAATCCCTGCATCAGGAAGATTCCCTGGAGAAGCAGATGGCAACCTGCTCCAGTATTCTTGCCTGGGAAATCCCATGGACAGAAGAGCCTGGCAGGCTACAGTCCATGGGATTGCAAGAGCTGGACATGACTTAGTGACTAAATCACCACCACCAATACTCATTATTCAGTGTTTAAGAAGTAGTGTAGTCACAAAATGAATAGCAAATTCACACAAGAAATATTATGTTCAAGTATATTCACATAACATATATCAGCATTAACATGGAGAAAACAATTGCTCTGAAAACTGAGAATTAGTGAAAAATTAATTTACTAGGAAATAGATTAGAAATTTAAAAAGCATTTTAAAATGTGGCAAATTTGACAATTCATAGCTCACATTATAGAGTTCACAGCATGGAGAAATGCAGGGAGTTTCCTAACTAATAAGCAAAGGAAAATTTTTACAGAATCAGATAAAAAAATAACAATAAGTAAGCTGATATTCTACAAAATAAAAATGAAAAAGACTTTAACAGACAAATCTAATACACAGGATTTAACTGGGCATAATTTGAAAGCATTCTTAGCTCTAAGAATTTATTACATAAAAATGAGGACTTCCTGAAAATTGAGTACATGAAGGAAGGAAATAAAGATTCAGAACTGTGAAACAAGTTGGACAGTGAAATATCTCCATTAGGATTAGAGATGTTTCAAAAGGAAAATGAAAGAATGTGGGAAAAGGCCAAGTTATAGAAGAAGCTTAATGAAGAATAATGGGTTGTCAGTGCCTGTCTGATGAGTGGATGAATGGGGGACAAACAAGTAACAGAATACATGTGCGTTTTAGATATTTTAAATAACTACATATTTAACCAAAAAAACATGTTTTGTTCTACAGAAATGGTTCTCAAAGTGAGACAGTATAAGAAATCAAAAATCTTAAATTCAGTCCGCAAGTTGAGGTGATTTTCTCTGAGAACATAGCTTTGTAATATACCCACATCTATAACATAAAGTTTGTCCACGGTAAGAAATAACCAGTTTCTTAAAACAGACATGAAAATTATTTATTGTGATAAACAATCATGCTGAGGATGAGTCAAATGTTTTTCATACTTCGTTTGCACTGTGCTTCCCTGGTGGCTCAGAGGTTAAAGCGTTTGCCTCCAATGCGGGAGACCTGGGTTCGATCCCTGGGTTGGGAAGATCCCCTGGAGAAGGAAATGGCAATCCACTCCAGTATTCTTGCCTGGAGAATCCCATGGACAGAGAAGCCTAATAGATTACAGTCCACGGGGTCGCAAAGAGTCGGACATGACTGAGCGACTTCACCTTCACCTTCACTGTTAGTGTAATACCCAAACAACTTTGAAAAGATATAGGGTACTGATGGGAAAATTTAATAACATAAGCTTATCATTACATGTTAAATAAATAACCCCTTAGAAGAAAAGGAAGGTAATTAGACAAGGGTGAAGAACAGAAAAAGAAAAAAAAAAAAAAGAAGAAGAAGAAGAAGGAGAAGGAGAGGAAGGGAGGAGAGGGGATGGGGAGGAGGGGAGAGAGGAAGCAAACAAGACTGCCTACCGTTCTCAGCTTGACTAAACTTCAGATAGGTTTCCTCTGGACCTCTTGTTCTTAGAGCATATACTATAGAGAATTTTTCTTTGTAAATTCTTTCCCTGCCCCACTGAGATGTATGTAAATCTTTTCAAAGCCTCTTGATGGTTTGAAACCCAGGAATCTCTTTCTCTAGGGCCTAGGAGCCATCTCTTCGAAATGTAAACATCAGGGGAAATAGTGTCCCAACTTTCTATTTCTGTGGAGAGATAGGAGACTAACTCCAGTGTGCCAAACTTGCTTCAAGTATTAAAACTGTCTCCTGTCTCAGGTTTCCCGAGAGGTCCAGTGGTAAGGAATCTTCCTCAATGCAGGGGACACGAGTTCCATCACTGGTCTGGGAAGATTCCACATGCTGCGAAGCAACCAAGCCTGTGTGCTAAACTACTGAAGCCCTCATGCCTAGAGTCTGTTGGTGCTCCACAACTAATAAGAGAAGCCACCACAATGGGAAGCCCATGCTCTGCAGCAGAGAGTAGCCCCAATCTGCCGCAACTAGAGGAAGCCCATGTAGCAGCGAAGATGCAGCCCAACCGAAAGTAAATAAATAAATACATAAACTATCTCCTGTCTTAAAGACACAAGAGAATTTACTTTTCCTTTGAGTAAAGCCAATCATCTAACAAACTCAGATGGCCTATGTTCCCTCACTTACCTCTGTCTTTAAAAACTCTCACAACCTTTGCTTTTGGTGGGGTTGAGCTCAGACTGAGTTCTGGTCTTTCTCTCTCTTATTGCAATAGCCTTGAATACAAAGTCTTCCTTCCCTGTTTAAATTTGTTACTTTTTTAAAAATGGAAGAAAAGCAAAATTTTTGACAGAAAAGAAGTGAGATAAATAATCACTAGTTTAAAAGCATAATAAATGAGAGCTTTTTTAATCACATGGTTTTAACTAATCATTTGCTGCTACTGCTGCTAAGTCACGTCAGTCGTGGCTGACTCTGTGCAACCCCATAGATGGCAGCCTACCAGGCTCTGCCGTCCTTGGGATTCTCCAGGCAAGAACACTGGAGTGGGTTGCCATTTCCTTCTCCAATGCATGAAAGTGAAAAGTGAAAGTGAAGTCGTTCAGTCATGTCCAACTCTTCGCGACCCCATGGACTGCAGCCTACCAGGCTCCTCCATCCATGGGATTTTCCAGGCAGGAGTACTGGAGTGGGGTGCCATTGCCTTCTCCAAACTAATCATTTAGTAGATACTGAAACACTCCCTGGGTTGGGAAGATCCCCTGGAGAAGGAAATGGCAATCCACTCCAGTATTCTTGCCTGGAGAATCCCATGGACAGAGAAGCCTAATAGATTACAGTCCACGGGGTCGCAAAGAGTCGGACATGACTGAGCGACTTCACCTTCACCTTCACTGTTAGTGTAATACCCAAACAACTTTGAAAAGATATAGGGTACTGATGGGAAAATTTAATAACATAAGCTTATCATTACATGTTAAATAAATAACCCCTTAGAAGAAAAGGAAGGTAATTAGACAAGGGTGAAGAACAGAAAAAGAAAAAAAAAAAAAAGAAGAAGAAGAAGAAGGAGAAGGAGAGGAAGGGAGGAGAGGGGATGGGGAGGAGGGGAGAGAGGAAGCAAACAAGACTGCCTACCGTTCTCAGCTTGACTAAACTTCAGATAGGTTTCCTCTGGACCTCTTGTTCTTAGAGCATATACTATAGAGAATTTTTCTTTGTAAATTCTTTCCCTGCCCCACTGAGATGTATGTAAATCTTTTCAAAGCCTCTTGATGGTTTGAAACCCAGGAATCTCTTTCTCTAGGGCCTAGGAGCCATCTCTTCGAAATGTAAACATCAGGGGAAATAGTGTCCCAACTTTCTATTTCTGTGGAGAGATAGGAGACTAACTCCAGTGTGCCAAACTTGCTTCAAGTATTAAAACTGTCTCCTGTCTCAGGTTTCCCGAGAGGTCCAGTGGTAAGGAATCTTCCTCAATGCAGGGGACACGAGTTCCATCACTGGTCTGGGAAGATTCCACATGCTGCGAAGCAACCAAGCCTGTGTGCTAAACTACTGAAGCCCTCATGCCTAGAGTCTGTTGGTGCTCCACAACTAATAAGAGAAGCCACCACAATGGGAAGCCCATGCTCTGCAGCAGAGAGTAGCCCCAATCTGCCGCAACTAGAGGAAGCCCATGTAGCAGCGAAGATGCAGCCCAACCGAAAGTAAATAAATAAATACATAAACTATCTCCTGTCTTAAAGACACAAGAGAATTTACTTTTCCTTTGAGTAAAGCCAATCATCTAACAAACTCAGATGGCCTATGTTCCCTCACTTACCTCTGTCTTTAAAAACTCTCACAACCTTTGCTTTTGGTGGGGTTGAGCTCAGACTGAGTTCTGGTCTTTCTCTCTCTTATTGCAATAGCCTTGAATACAAAGTCTTCCTTCCCTGTTTAAATTTGTTACTTTTTTAAAAATGGAAGAAAAGCAAAATTTTTGACAGAAAAGAAGTGAGATAAATAATCACTAGTTTAAAAGCATAATAAATGAGAGCTTTTTTAATCACATGGTTTTAACTAATCATTTGCTGCTACTGCTGCTAAGTCACGTCAGTCGTGGCTGACTCTGTGCAACCCCATAGATGGCAGCCTACCAGGCTCTGCCGTCCTTGGGATTCTCCAGGCAAGAACACTGGAGTGGGTTGCCATTTCCTTCTCCAATGCATGAAAGTGAAAAGTGAAAGTGAAGTCGTTCAGTCATGTCCAACTCTTCGCGACCCCATGGACTGCAGCCTACCAGGCTCCTCCATCCATGGGATTTTCCAGGCAGGAGTACTGGAGTGGGGTGCCATTGCCTTCTCCAAACTAATCATTTAGTAGATACTGAAACACCAACTTAGCAAGGATGCTAAACCACTGTAAAGTGAATACATTACCAAGCATGAATCATTTCTCAATATCTTAGGTGGCTATAAGGTAGGCTCAACTAAGAGGCATTTGGGACAGTGCCAGCTGATTGTGAGGAGGAAGAAATCAGGACAGAAAAGAATAGGTAGTAAATTCAAATGCCACCAACCCAGGTATAGTGCCAACTACTGAAAATGACTTTTGGTCTGATGTCCATCATCCCAGTGCTAGGAAGACTGACTTGGTTCAACCAGGTACTGCAGTCCAAGCCAAAATAGAGAGTACTGCAACAGAAATTCAGAGCACATGTTGGTTGAAGCTGAATTGGTTCCAAGAGTATTTTCAGTAGTCAGGGAACAGAGAGCTGTGTGTATTATTCTTGTCAAAAGGACATGGCAAGGACCCAAGGAAGAACAAGCCAGAGAAACAGAAGCCAAAGACCATCAGGTGGCCTGAACAATTCCATGAGAGGAAATAGGCGATTCAGTGGACGTACATGTACTGCTTGTAGCAGGCATCCTTGGAATTTTGATTTTGTCAACAAGATTAATTCTGCATTCCAAGGTGAGTGGGCAGAGACTTAAATACATATCCAATAATTTTTATGGTCTTAGATGCTGGGAGGTAGTGATGGGAAATGATGATGGGTCAATGAAATGGACTAAGCCTTCAGGTGGAGAGGACAGACACTAACATAAAGAGATGGGCAAGACTGGACACTTAAACTGTCTCCTTCCTTATTCCAAGGTGCTAGGCATTGTTCTTTTAAGCTTCTTAAGAACTTTTGAAAATTCCTGCTACTTTTGTCTCCAGGGGCAAGCACAGATATTTATTTAAAGGTGTGATACATGGAACTTTTTCATCAACTCACAAAATGTGAACCCTTCCCAGAAAGCAAAACAACATACTCCTATTGTCTTTCATTTCCAAGTGCCAGAGGGGAATAGCTTTTAATAAATACTTTTACACTGCACTTCAGTTGAATTGCTATCATGTGAAACAGGCCTGAGGAGAATAACACATTGCCAAATTCCCTCCAGTGAGTGCAAAATAATACTGTAGGGTCTGGCAGAGAAATAAAATGGAAATCTGATTACTTTGTTTTATTCTATATGGAGATAATGTGTGAGTACATTTAAATACATAATTCAGTGCATTTCAGCTATAGCCATAGATGATGATTTAATGTCAGCCTAACACTAACCTTGCAACATGAGAGCTGCATTTAGAGCTGACAACTAAAAAGAAAGTTGATGAAATTACACTTTATTTTATTTTCTGCAGAGCTAAGCAGACCTGTTTATTCCATTCCTAATGCCAGCTACCACTATAAATTTGAAGAAACTAAACCTACCCAGAGAAGGCCATACATATTAATACAGCCAAAGGAACTGTCAGCTTATCATACTGGAATAGATTCAAACAGGAAATAAAAAATAAATAAAATATGAAGATCATTTTCATGGGTCAAACTACAGTAAATGACTTACAGTCCAAATAGATTTCTAATAAATTACCTTTTAATTATATAAAATCCATCATTGTGTTAAAGATAAGTAAATTGCTACTTTTGAAGGAATGTAGAATAGAAAACGCAGTACAGAAGATAATTTGCAAAAGTTAAGAGTGTAAGAGGCTACTCAGTTCAGTTCAGTTCAGTTCAGTCGCTCAGTCATGTCCAACTCTTTGCAACCCCATGAATCGCAACACGCCAGGCCTCCCTGTTCATCACCATCTCTCAGAGTTCACTCAGACTCACGTCTATCGAGTCCATGATGCCATCCAGCCATCTCATCTTCGGTAGTCCCCTTCTCCTCCTGCCCCCAGTCCCTCCCAGCATCAGAATCTTTTCCAATGAGTCAACTCATTGCATGAGGTGGCCAAAGCAGCAAGATATTAAGTAGAGACTATTAACATTCTTCATTAATACTATAGGAGAGCTAAAATATATTACACTGGGAAACAGTTGGAATAATTTTAAGATGATTATTTTAAACATTGAATTTCTCCCATTTTATGTATTTTACTTACTTCTTTGGCAACAAGCATTGTGTAGTTAGAAAGCTGAGGCATTGTCTAGTTTTAATTCTAACACTAATTTTCAGGCCACAGATATAGCAGATGAGACATTATTAGGAGACGTCCAGTATGAACGTGAACATGGTGAACATGTGAAATGTTTCATAATGCCCATGTAAGATTCAGGTTATGCTGCAATATTCACATCTGAAAAGCAGTCTCCTTTCAAAGGTCAGTTTTTTAACTCCTACTTTTGTGACTTAAGGCTGAGGAGACAATTGGATCTCCTCCCACAACAGAAGGAAATAAAAATAAAAATTTAAGAATTCTATATAATGTTCTTACTTCCTTACTTTCATGACTTATTTTTGATAGAAATTTTTGTAAAAAAAATGAATTAAGAAGTAATATAATGAATAGCATGGGAAAATAAACTCTAGTTTTACTTCTAACCACAAATAAAATAGAGGGCTAGTCTTAAAAGTAAGTTATCTTTGACATAATCAACTTTTGAGTTCCAAAACATTTCTTTTGCTGATTACATGTTTTCAATTGGCTTACAGGGTAGCTTTTAGCAGTGCTTATCTTTTTATGCTTAATTAATAGATTATAGCTTATCTTATTTTCAAACAACAACAAAAAACGGTATTTGAAGCAACCATCTGTAGGTTTGTCCTAGCGGCAGGTTTTTTGTTGAATTCACTTAGTTTCAAATTGTAATATATAAAAATATCTGCCTTAATTGCTACTGCTGCTACTTCTGTGTCTACTATTCTGCCACCACTCCTCTTCCTGTTGCTTCTACTTCTGCTTCTTTATAGTTACACAGATCGCACTGAACTGAACAAGGGTTTGGAAATGTCTGTGTCTACCTGGGACATTCTAGAATCATTTCATCTGCTACATTTGGAGGATAGTGATTTGGCTCTGAGAGCAGGGGGCTTCATGGTGCCCACATGGGGAGGTGACACTGATCTCATGCTACTTTGGGTTCTCTTTTCAAGGTCAAGGCTTCTTCTCAGTCCCCAAGACTGACAGGTATATTCTCTAAGGGTCTTCACCAATCACACTTTCTACAGCTCATTGTTTTCACTAGTCACTTCTACCCTTCTCCAAAGAACTCTGGCTTTATTAGTGATTTTAGCTGTCACCTCTTCTTGATGGCCACTTTGTCTCTGGAGAAAATTGCCAAACTGAATACCTCTGGATCCACCCTGTGGTCTCATGTTTCTTGGGTCTCATCAGGGTCCCTTTAGTTTATTACTTCTCACAATGAGTGAGACATTTTGAAAACTGGAGCCTAAAAGTGACTAATATACAGACACTGTTATTCATATCAAATGGCTGCCATATTGTTCCAGAACTCTTCTCTGTATTTTCAATCTTCTTGTATAAGGGTATGCTCTCAGAATGAATCTGGATGATAACAAACAACATGCCTAACCCAGCAGTTTCACTTGCCACAACTCTGAATATTGCTGTTGTATCTTCAGGTGGCATTTCTGTATTGAATTGATCGAGTGGGTTGTTTAATACCAGTGGAGTCCATCTGAATTCACATAAACCCAACATCTCTAGGCATCCAGGATTTTGAAAGAGTTAAAAATAAGATCAGTTACAATTCAGAGTATAGCTAACCAATACACATAGGTCCAAAGTCTCTCATGACAAGAAATGTAAACTAAAATACTTTGATTCTCAGATTTCTTTAAGAATTAAAATATTCAATAATATTCAGTCACTTTCATTTCTATTAATACTTGAAGAACTGGTGAAATTGTGATAATCCTGTATCAATTTCTTCAACTATAAATGGAAATAATAATACTTATTTATAGTATAAGCATATCATATACTTCAGTTCAGTTCAGTTCAGTTCAGTCGCTCAGTCGTGTCCGACTCTTTGCGACCCCATGAATCGCAGCACGCCAGGCCTCCCTGTTCATCACCATCTCTTGGAGTTCACTCAGACTCACATCCATCGAGTCAGTGATGCTTAGCATTATACAAATGTTTATATATGTATACAAGCATATGTACAAGCATATACAAAGTAATTAGAATTGTATCTGACACAAAAACTCTAATGTTTTAGCTATCATTATTATTATTATCTACATTTAAAATAAGCAGACCTATGACTTAGCAACTTCATTTATAGGAATTTATCCCAGAAATAGAGGCAGAGTAGGCTTTGTGAGGTCAGAAACTTAAGTCACTTAATGCCATCTTAAAGACAGCATCTTTAAGAAAAAGAGCATAGCAAAATGAATTCAAAATCACTACAAAAGTGAATATCTATAATAAGAAAAAAAATTAAACCAAATTATAGGAGTCTTAGAAATCAGGTCCCTTCTTTTTTTGTAAGCTTTCTTTAGGAAAACCATCAGAAATACTCATGTAAAAATGTTTTCTGTTTGCATCCTGATACCCTCTTGCACCAAAAATCCTCCATACCTCTCAGCATTCAGAGAACCATGCAAGTGATGCGTCCTGAAGTTTCTACTTCACTGTATTCATAGTAAACCCACCTCTGCCAAGAAGAATGCACATGTGTGATAAGGATATCATTAAAAGTTTACTACTTAAAGATATGTATGTTCATATACTCATTAAATTTTGTAGACATATAGATACAAATAAAAGGTTGTTTATTTGTATAAACAAACACGAAAGCTGTATTTGTATAAACAAACACAAAAGCTGTTTTTGTATAAACAAATACAAAAGCTGTATTTGTATAGACAAATATAATAAGCTGTAGTGGCTTATTTGTATAAGCCACAAGAGCATGGCTTATGCTAGCAAACAGAGAAGAAAATAAGGTCTCTTAATAGGCAGCAAAGCATGATGGCTGAAATAGTGAAGTCTGAAGTCAGAGGGACTTGGGTTAAATCAAAACTCCACTACTCACTGCTGTCTGACCTGAGGCATGTTACTTAACCTCTCTGTTCTTATGTTTCATTATCTGTAAAGTAGGAATAACAATATTTTCTATGTCATTATGTTATTATGAAAAGTCAATGAGGTGATATTTACAAAGGGCATGGAACAGTGCTTGGCACATAGTAAACGCTATTTAAATATAAAATAAATATAAATCTACTTGGAAACTAATTAAGTCCATTACATCCATACAGTAGAATACTATGGACTTCACTGGTGGTCCAGGGGTCAAGACTTTGTGTTCCCAATGCAGGGTACATGGGTTCCATCCCTGATCAGGGAAGATCCCACATGTTCTGTGGTGTGTCTCCCCCCAAAAAAAATCAGCACAGTAGAATTCTATACAGACAATTAAAAAGTAAAGATAAATTTATATTAAAGTTAAATAATGATATTGAAAGCTGTTGTATAAGAAAGGGAAATTATAAACTACAAAATTCAATATATCAAGGATGAGGGAAGAGAAAGAGTGACTCGCTTTTATGCTACTTATAGGTATAGGTAGAGTAGTTCAATATCATACTATTCAGAGATATTATTTGTGCCTAATGTGAAGAAAAATATGTAAACCATTCATGACAGTACAGCATTCACACTTAAGGAAGTTTAAAAACAAATAGTCCCACAATTTTTTTAACTTTCTTCCCATAGGAAAATGAGGTCTATTTCCTCCTCTTTGAATCTAGGCTTTATCTCTGTTCTATTAGCAGAATAGGATGAGAGTGACACCACCCAGTTTCTGGACTCAGGTTATGAGAAACCTGTTTCCACTTTCCGGTATCTGGTATCTTGGGATATTCATTATCAAACCCAGCTTCTGTTCTGAGGAAGCCAAGGCCACACGAAGAGGCCGTCTACAGATGTTTGGGCTGACAACCAAACTGAGGCCCACTAAACATCCAGCATTAACTACTTAACATCTGAGCTAATATGGCTCTTGATATAAGCCCTACCCTTCTTTTCAGCTGAGGTCCTAGACCTCATGCAGCAAAGACAAGCCACCAACACTTTATTCTGTCCAAATTCTTGTTTCCAGAGGTTTTGAACATTAGGACCAGTTTGATGGCATTAAATTTAATGCTGGTTGTTATACTATAGATAGACAACAGGCAGGAAACTAGAATATATGTGTTTTTCTCGTGATCTATTTTATATGCTCTCAGTCAGTGACAGTATCTTCTTACCAAACTATTCCTCCAACTTGTGAGTACCTAGAGTACAAATGGACTCAGTAAGGTCTATGGCATAAATTGGGTGAGGTCTGTATCTTCCATTATTTGCTGTATGATCTATCTTTCTGCCATTTGTCTATGGATGAGCAAATAAATTAAATTCACCTCATTGAAAGCTTGTTAATGACAGAACTGGATCTGTCGCAAAGGGAAAAGTTTTCGCTGCTGCTGAAAATACAAGTTTGGGGCATGCACTAAGGGCTTTGAGAGAATAGTAAAAGAAATCTAGGGAAATCTCACTCAGTAATTGAGAACTAAGGGAAGTGTTTGATATCATGAAAGATACGTTAGACCTAACTGTAATCTGGAAAGGACTGGGCAATAGTTGCATGAAATCATTGGAAAGCTGGAAGAAACCTTGGTCAAAGGCATGACATGAGTCTAGGAAATTAAATGAACATGAAGAGTCATTGCCTTTGCATGGTGCATGAAGTATACATCCATGTGGAAGGTACCCTATATTGTGTTTGTGTTGATTCTTTCCAGAACCCTACTGCTCTATCAAATTGTGCATGGGTCTGAGATCACTAGACTCTGTGTGTGTGCATGCATTTCCTCACATGCACGTCTATATGAATCAAAAATGCCTACATATATGTTCAAGAAATTCATAATAATGGTTAATAACAATTCCTTTTGGAGAGTCTAGGTACAGGATTTGGGGAAGCAGATGGTCTGTGGGAAGAGTGGAGAAACAATTTTTTAATTTCTTTTTTTTTACAAGAAGAATATTGCTTATGTAATTTAAATTTAAAAATTGATTTTAAACAAACGAGTCTAATTAGAAGCATGGAGTTTATAATTTCACTTCTTGGTTTTCTCACAGATAACATGGTAGTGTGTTTTCCTGGCAGGTTTTCCTCTACTTCCTTTTTGAAAATGACAGTACTAGAGAGTGAGTTGTAAGTATCCCTTTTCAACATGGAATGGTTATAAAATGTCAGACCCTTCCACTTTTTCTTTTTATTATTTAGCTCTAAAGATTTCCAGGTTCTAAAAATAAGATAAACTTCTCTCCTGAGTTTATGTACCTTGGACATATTTTAAGTATACAGTAGTCATTTATGAAGTGTGTATCTAAAGGTGGACATCAAAACTGTGTTTTCAATAATCATTTTTCTTTTCAAGTTATCTCAGAGTGATCCCAGGAAATGTTCCTTGATGATCAAAGCAAATCATCGCCTGAAAAAATGCACTATTTTCAGTTAACTCTGCTATAAGCAAGTGCCAAATGCATTTGAAGAGAGAATGTTTCACACTAGAGAAAGTTAAGTACAGCACTAAAAAGCAGCCATGAGATTACCAGGAGAATCTACACAGAAAACATGTGGGCAGACTGCACATATTTATTCAGGGCAAAAGCACCATCAGTGCACACAACTTAGTTTTATATATCCCACAACATGCCCCAGAGAACAACTGAGACTTGAAAAAGACAGAAGGAAAATATGCATGCCTCCCAACTGTCAAAGCAGGCAGTTGGGCAACTATATTAATCATGATGTAAAAGCTTTGTAACATATTCTGTTTCAATGGCATTACATTTCTTTCTCATCCCTGTGGAAAAGAATATAATCCCTAAGAAAAATGGGCAATTTGTACTTGAACTAACTTTAAAGCCCTAAGGACAGATACCATAGTGCTTCTCTCTCAGTGGATAATAATTTCTGTTAAGACCACAGGCCATAAAAGAAGCTATAGATGCACTCATACAGCAGCGTGTGATTAGGGAAAGCTGGTCAGGACAAACACATTCTTTCTTTCTTCTCTTCCCAGCTCAATTAATATCAACTTCATCACTCCTGACTATCAGGAACAAGGGAGGGAAAGGGAAATATACTTCATTAACTTAACAACAGTTACATCCTTGCTACTAATTATGACTCGAAAAATCACCTTTCATTAGCTACACAGCTTGTCCACACTACTCTGCCACTAAAGTAGTAATTTTTGAAAGTGAGATGTAGGAAGAAAATATTGAAATTCCACTTATACTACTCTATAAATAGAAAAAGGCAATTAAGCTTTACTAATATTTACTGTTGAATGATCCTGGGTTTCCACCCTCAGTCCATATGTCAGAGAGTCACATGTGACATATGCTCCACACAGGATATGGAAGGAAGAGTGAGACTTCCTCCAACTTGCCGTTCTCACTGATTCCTTAGATTTCAACATATTGCAGTGAATTACAGATTGTGTATGCCTAGTTAGATAGATCTACAGCCTATATTTATAAGGTTTTCAACAAAACTAAATCTTCTCAGAATGGTCAAAGGGCTTCTAAAAACATCTCTGCAAAGAAACTCAGATCAAAGATAAAACTAATGATGCAAGTTTAAGCAGATAAAAAATAAAGTGACAGAGTTAGCATATCTAAGCTTAATATGAATTATTTGCTGTGTTGTAAATTAAAAACAAAATGATTTAATCATATGTGGATTTATGTCAATCCCCTCAATTATAAATTATTTAAAGTCTTCCAAAAGACTTTAAATACTTTAAATACTTCCAAAGTATTCTCTAATAATGAACTTCTTTCAATTGCACATTATTCTTTGAGATAGTAGCTAGAGATAGTTTTTTATATATATATATATATTTGTATGTATAGATGTTGGAGAAGGAAACAGCCACCATTCTAGTATTCTTGCCTGGAGAATCCCATGGACAGAGGAGCCTGGCAGGTTACAGTCATGGGCTCACAAAAAGCCAGACATGACTGAAGTGACTGAGCATAGCACATGTATAGATATAACTTATAAATACATATATAAATATGTATTTGGGGAATGCATACTGAGTTTTTTAATGATAGATGCATATATTCAAAAATATTGAGGCCGCTTGTCAAAAAAAAGAACAAGGGGCAAGAGAGAATTAAGAACCTGTCAATTCTTAATTTCTATGTGATTTGTTCTGAAATGCTGACAAAGCTCATTTTAGCAAGGAACCACTAAGTTAAGCAGCTATAGATTAAAGGGATTACTTTTTTAGAGTACCTTGTTTTGCTAACTTTGGCCTACTCACCTCCAGAGCCATTTTTTTTGAAGTGATTAACTTAAGAAATGCATGATGACACACTGGATTCCAAAAGAATATGTTGATTCACTTAAATAAGTGAGTAATTTCCATCTTTCTTAAGCAATTTAAATGGAAATGATCCATTTTATGTTTTGTTTCTGTGTCTTCTCTTAGGAGAAAAGTGCATATTATTTCACAGCAAAAGTAGAAAAGATCCCTTAGAAATTAATATTTACCAGGGAAAACACAGGCAAGGACTGCCTGTGCTCTTTTCCCATCATACAGATGGAAGAGATATCAGAAATCAGCCATTGTAGCCTTCTCCATTATACAGATAGGCGTGGCAAGACTGCACAGTTCATTAGCCTGCAAAACCAGGACCAAACTTTTCTGACTCATGAACCAGTTATTCTCCAATGAAAGGAGACCAAAGCAGAAACACTGTGGTATTCCTAGAAAGGAATCTGCTCAAAAAGTTAACTCATATACAATTGGTTTTCCTAAAAGAACTACCTTCCATAGAAATAAAAATAGGAAAAGAGAGAATGGACATAAAAAGAAGAAAAACAGTAATTTTAGGACATAAAACAGTCTACATGTGGTTTTAAAGTGATTGTACAACTAACTGATTGCCAACTGGGAATGGTGCACATTTTCATTCTTTGTACAGAATCTCTTTGTATAGTTATTCTCTGGAAATGTTAGAAGATGAAGCACATTTATGATGGTTTTACCTAGCATAAAGAGTGTAGTGTACTCCACTTATACTTAATGTACCCCCAGAAAAGTGTGCAGATTCTCTTTGGCTTTGGTGACCCAGTGACTTTTTTATTTTTTGGTATTATATCTTTCTCTAGTGGGAATAGTTTTACCTTCAAATGAATTTGGTACTTGTGAGCAGCTGAATTATCTAGAAACAATGTACTTTTTCAGGAAGTGATCTACTTTAATTACAAAAGATTCCCCAAGAAATCTTTTGAGTTCCTCACCAACCTAAAGTAAGGTTTTTTTTAAAAAAATATATAGTATCTTGGAGGTTCTGATTCATTGGGTCTGGGAACTACCATTTTTAGGAAGCACCTCTGTGATTCTGACGTAGGATCATACTTTCAAAATTACTGCTTTGTAAGAAACTTTCCAAGTGCTTATTTTAGAGGCAATTCTCTTAAAATGGGGCAAGCACAATATTCCCATAATGTGTTCAGTGCAATAACTGCTTGATGTTGTGTAAGCAAATGATCTACTTATTTAAATGAATTTCTCAGTTTAACAATGTGGAATCACATTTGTTGTTGTCGTTCAGTCACTCAGTCATGTCCAACTCTTTGTTACCCTGTGGACATCAGCACACCAAGTTTCCCTGTCCTTCACCATCTCCCGGAGCTTGCTCAAACTCATGCCCATTGAGTCAGTGATGCCATCCAACCATCTCATCCTCTGTCATTCCCTTCTACCCTGCCTTCAAACCTTCCTAGCATCAGGGTCTTTTCCAAAGAGTCAGCTCTTTGTGTAAGGTGGCCAAGTATTGAAGCTTCAGCCTCAGCATCAATCCTTCCAATGAATATTCATGGTTGATACCCTTTAGGGTTGACTAGTTTGATCTCCTTGCAGTCCGAGTGACTCTCAAGAGTCTTCTCCAGCACCACAGTCCAAAGGCATCAGTTCTTCAGTGCTCGGACTATTTTATTGTCCAGCTGTCACATCTATACATGACTACTAGAAAAATTATAGCTTTGACTACACAGACCTTTGTCAGCAAAGTAAGGTGTCTGCTTTTAAATACACTGTCTAGATTTGTCATAGCTTTTCTTCCACAGAGCAAGTGTCTTTTAATTGCATGACTGCAGTCATCAAACACAGTGATTTTGGAGCTCAATACTACATCTGCATAACAGGTAGTATGTGATTTTGGAATCACATACTACCTGTTACAAAGAAGAATGTTTTCAGAGATCACAGAATTTATAATACATAACTTGAAATACACTACTCTAGGAGTTCCCTAAATAAATACAAATTCTGAAATGCTTTTTGGTTGGCTTCAAGTAGTTCCCACTATTTAAGAATAAATAACATAAAGGAGCATGTAATAAAGAAAGCATTTTACCCTTCAGATAAATCTATCACAGAACTTGTCAGGATATGGAAATGAAGAACTCCTAAACAACATTACTTCCCCCATTTATGACTCCCATCAAATCCAAAACTCCTAATAATACCTATGAGCCTCTATTGATCAGTGTTATCTAGAAGAATGGCATTAGTCCATTAATGGCCATTAATGTGCAAATGCAGATTGACTTAGCAAACAGTAATGAGAAGGCTGAGCGCCCAAAGAATTGATGCTTTTGAACTGTGGTGCTGAAGAAGACTCTTAAGATTCTCTTGAACAGCAAAAAGATCAAACCAGTTAATCCTAAAGACAGTCAACCCTGAATATTAATTGGAAGGACTGATGCTGAAGCTGAAACTCCAATACTTTGGCCACCTGATGCCAAGAGCCAACTCATTGGAATGAGAATGTATGCTGGGAGAGATTCAGAGCAGGAGGAGAAGTGGACAACAAAGGATGAGATGGTTGGATGGCATCAGTAACTCAACGGACATGAGTTTGAGCAAATTCAGGGAGATAGTGAAGGACAGGCAAGCCTGGCATGCTGCAGTCCATGAGGTCTCAAAGACACACAACTTAGCAACTGAACAACAAGTGAGATAAGGAACTAATATTTTAATGAGAATGCAACCAAGCTGGTAAAGAATCTGCCTGCAATGCAGGAGACCCCAGTTCAATTCCCGGGTTGGGAAGTTTCCCTGGAGAAGGGATAGGCTACCTAACCACTCCAGTATTCTTGGGCTTCCCTGGTGGCTCAGAAGGTAAAGAATCCGCTTGCAATGAGGGAGACCTGGGTTCCATCCCTGGGTTGGGGAGATCCCCTGGAGGAGGGCATGGCAACCCACTCTAGTATTCTTGCCTGGAGAATTCCATGGACAGAGGAGCCTGGCAGGTTACAGTTCATGGGGTCTCAAAGAGTTGGACACAACTGAGCACCTAAGCACAATACAAAGATCTAGATTAGATTCCAGGTTGTGTGCTCTGGGCTGGGGAGCTCTGGAGCAGCAGTTGGATTCTCCCAGCCTAGATAAGCATGAGCAAACTGAAGCCAGCAGCATGCAAGAAGAGAAATGATAAGAAAGGAAGGATCCACTAAACTAAGACTACTTCATAATTTTGACATTTTGCTGACCTTTTCCCAGGGCCCTTTCATATTGAACATTTAAAGTGACCTAGCTTCTTCTAGTAGAAGCTGCCTGACTGAGAGAGGTGGCCCACATTTGCAAGAACAAAACAGAATTATAATCTAAGCCCTAATAGCAGCTGTGTGATCTTGTAGAAAACATCACCTCTGTACCTCTTAGTTTCCCATCTGTAAGAGGGGGATATGAATTCCTCTTCTTGGACCTTTGAGAATTAAAGAGATGGGTATGTAAAGTTCCTGATATGGTGCTTCTTCTCTTCGTCTGCTCATTTGTTTTCCTCCATCTACTCACCCTTCAGTGCAGGAAAAAGGAAAGGGGGAGGCACTTTCCCTGGTGGTACAACTGAAGCATTTGTGAGATTTTTCTGATTTTCCTTACAAATGGGACTTCCCAGGTAGCACAGTGTAAAGAATCAGCCTGCTGATGCAGGAGCCACAGGAGACCAGGGTTCCATCCCTGAATTGGGAAGATGCCCTGGAGAAGGAAATGGCAACCTGCTGGGGTCCAGCCCTGGTGGATCCAGGGTAATTTGAAGGGGAGATGGAGTAGGCGAGGAAAAACTTATTTATTTAGAAATATAAAAGAGATTAGGAAGAATAGTATAGTTGGAAAATTAGTGGAGAAAAGAGGCTGAATAACTTGGTTTATGCGGAAAACTAATAAAGTTCCAAGACAAGGAACTTGCACCATCTACATTAGGCCACCAGCGCCCACTTGAATAGCAGAGGGTGCCCCGCCTTGGTCTCCCTCTCGCGTGGGTCTTAGAAGCCAGGGTAAGTAAGTAGACTCGGAGAGCCTCCATGCCCCAGATGGGAATTCAGCCTGAAAATAGAATAAGAAAAGACAGGGGGGAACCAGTCTTTCCAGAGACTTGCCCATCCTCTATTGTCTAGAAAGGCCTTTTATACTTTTGATTGTACATAGAGATCAATGGATAATACAAAAATTATGCAGCGTCAGCAGCCCGGACTCATCGAGACCAGGCTTTCTCTCTGCATACCTAGTGGTATACACAAGTCTTAGGTGATTTACATCATCTTCTGGCCAGAAGGCCAATTAGCATTTTACAGCCCTTTTCTGATAAGGGTAATAGTGTTGTTCTTCCCAAAGTCTGGTGCCACTCTCAGAAAGCACTAAATAAAGTTACATTCTTACATAGCAAGGACATAACAATTTATAAAAAAGAAAGAGAAATACAGTGATTTATAACAAAGAGAAAATTCATTAACTCAAAAGTCTAGTGTTGCTAACATCAAAACTACTATATTCCTATTTCTGCATCCTGATTACATTGATTAATATCCTCCCAGATGCCTAAAAGATAAAGGATATGGAGGTCTGGTGGCAAACATTAACTCAACACTGGAACCCTTCACCAAACTAATTCTTAGCTCTAAAAGGCTCTATACCTTTAAGATGCTTTAAGCTTCATGCCTTTCATGGTTGGGGGCAGTAAACAATCCACAAGTTGTAAAAGTCTAACTTACCGGTCAGGTAAGTTAGAAAGCCATCAAAGAGGTTTAAACCAAGACATTCTTTTTATATGCAGGAGACGGTTAACTGGC
>SJYT01060610.1:6107-66352 GCA_006410635.1 Cephalophus harveyi
TATGTCCAACCTAGATAGCATTTTCAAAAGCAGAGACATTACTTTGCCGACTAAGGTCCGTCTAGTCAAGGCTATGGTTTTTCCTGTGGTCATGTATGGATGTGAGAGTTGGACTGTGAAGAAGGCTGAGCGCCGAAGAATTGATGCTTTTGAACTGTGGTGTTGGAGAAGACTCTTGAGAGTCCCTTGGACTGCAAGGAGATCCAACCAGTCCATTCTGAAGGAGATCGACCCTGGATTTCTTTGGAAGGAATGATGCTAAAGCTGAAACTCCAGTACTTTGGCCACCTCATGCGAAGAGTTGACTCATTGGAAAAGACTCTGATGCTGGGAGGGCTTGGGGGCAGGAGGAGAAGGGGACGACCGAGGATGAGATGGCTGGATGGCATCACGGACTCGATGGACGTGAGTCTGAGTGAACTCCGAGAGATGGTGATGAACAGGGAGGCCTGGCGTGCTGCAGTTCATGGGGTCGCAGAGAGTCGGACACGACTGAGCGACTGAACTGAACTGAACACAGTTCATGGTTAGTTGAATCTATGGATGCAGAGGAACTACAGATTTGGAGGACATATATGCAGATAAACCTCTCCATTGTTCAAGGGTTAGCTGTGTGCGTGCGTGCTCGGTCGGGTGAGCACCAGGCTCCTCTCTCCATGAGATTTCCCAGGCAAGAATACTGGAGTGGGTTGTCATTTCCTTCTCCAGGGAATCTTCCCGACCCAGGGATCAAACTCATGTCTCCTGCATCTCCTCTTTTTGCAGACAGATTCTTTACTATTGAGCCACGTGAGAAGCCCCTAAGTCATATATACACATACTTAAGAGGTTGAATTTTTTAATGAAGATATTTCAAAGACAAATAGCATTGTAACATTGCTCTGTGCAGTTACACGGGGTGTTTAAATGTGTATTTGTCTAAGATAGGGCTTATATGGCAACCCACTCCAGTACTCTTGCCTGGAAAATGCCATGGACGGAGGAGCCTGGTAGGCTGCAGTCCATAGGGTCGCTAAGAGTCAGACACGACTGAGTGTCTTCACTTTGATTTTTCACTTTCATACACTGGAGAAGGCAATGGCAACCCACTCCAGTGTTCTTGCCTGGAGAATCCCAGGGATGAGGGAGCCTGGTGGGCTGCAGTCCATGGGGTCGCACAGTGTTGGACACGACTGAAGTGACTTAGCAGCAGCAGCAGGGCTTATAAGTGCTAGGTTATGTTGAGAACATATGTGGGTGTGTAGGATGTATAAGTTGGTTTTGTTTCTGTTAATTCTCCCCACCTTAAAGAATTGTTTACTTGTAGCTAACATTTTAGATGGCATGGCCCTCCGTGAGCTGGTCTCCATCAATAATATAGTTTCATTTTCCATCATTCTGCCCCTTGACTTTTCATCTTCTGAAAATACTAGCCTGTTCATGGGTTTCCTCATATACCATGCAGTGTCATGTCACTTTGCTTTACTTATGTTATTACAACTTCCTGAGCTTTTTGTGTTTTTTTTTTTTTTCAGTTAACAGCTTCCTTAATGTGATAATAGTGTATTTACCCCTTGAGGCCTTCATCAAATCTCCAGGTGGCCTAAATGTTTCCTTTGTGTATATCGTAATATTCTGTAGATATCTCTGCCTCCTCACTTAATTGTAAGTTCTTTGAGAGTACTGACCATATTTGATTACATCTAGTACACTACCTCGGAGAAGGCAATGGCACCCCACTCCAGTACTCTTGCCTGGAAGATCCCATGGATGGAGGAGCCTGGTAGGCTGCAGTCCATGGGGTCGCTGAGAGCCAGACACGACTGAGCGACTTCACTTTCGCTTTTCACTTTCATGCACTGGAGAAGGAAATGGCAACCCACTCTAGTGTTCTTGCCTGGAGAATCCCAGGGACGGCGGAGCCTGGTAGGCTGCCGTCTCTGGGTTGCACAGAGTCGGACACGACTGAAGCAACTTAGCAGCAGCAGCAGTACACTACCTCAGGTAACTAATAGACATTAAAATGTTCATTAAAATCAGCTGAACTACTGGGCACAAGTGACTTCTGAATCTGAATATACTCTTGGATTCTAGGTCTAGATTTCCAAAAAACTTTGGGATTTTGTTACTTAAATTTTCTGTTTGCAAATCAAATTATACTCTTCTTGTGTAGTAATTAACTGTCCCTCTTACCTTTGTTTCCCTCCTAAAAGTTAGCAATAACGTAGATTGCTCCTTTCTCTCCTTCACAAAATGCCAAATAATTACTGTTAGCTTTCTTGTTTCTTTATAAAGTAGCTTAAATTGCACATTAACTCATACCTGCATGTTTATAGAAGCTTCATAATTGGTCTCTCCTGTCTCTCGTCAGTTTTTATTCTAATCCATTCTGTTTGCCATTACCAGATTAATCTTTCCCAAAGCACAAAATCACTCCTCAGTTCAAAATCTCAGTTCAGTTCAGTCGCTCAGTTGTGTCCGACTCTTTGCGACCCCATGAATCGCAGCACGCCAGGCCTCCCTGTCTATCACCAACTCCTGGAGTTCACTCAGATTCACATCCATCGAGGCAGTGATGCCATCCAGCCATCTCATCCTCTGTCATCCCCTACTCCTCCTGCCCCCAATCCCTCCCAGCATCACAGTCTTTTCCAGTGAGTCAACTCTTCTCATGAGGTGGCCAAAGTACTGGAGTTTCAGCTGTAGCATCATTCCTTCCAAAGAAATCCCAGGGCTGATCTCCTTCAGAATGGACTGGTTGGATCTCCTTGCAGTCCAAGGGACTCTCAAGAGTCTTCTCCAACACCACAGTTCAAAGGCATCAATTCAGGTGTCATCTGCATATTTGAGGTTATTGACATTTCTCCCGGCAATCTTGATTCCAGCTTGTGTTTCTTCCAGTCCAGCATTTTTCATGATGTACTCTGCATACAAGTTAAATAAGCAGGGTGACAATATACAGCCTTGACGGACTCCTTTTTCTATTTGGAACCAGTCTGTTGTTCCTTGTCCAGTTCTAACTGCTGCTTCCTGACCCGCATACAGACTTCTCAAGAGGCAGGTCAGGTGGTCTGGTATTCCCATCTCTCTCAGAATTTTCCAGTTTATTGTGATCCACACAGTCAAAGGCTTTGGCATAGTCAATAAAGCAGAAGTAGATGTTTTTCTGGAACTCTCTTGCTTTTTCCATGATCCAGCGGATGTTGGCAATTTGATCTCTGGTTCCTCTGCCTTTTCTAAAACCAGCTTGAACATCAGGGAGTTCACAGTTCACATATTGCTGAAGCCTGGCTTGGAGAATTTTGAGCATTTCTTTACTAGCATGTGAGATGAGTGCAATTGTGTGGTAGTAGGTTGGTGCAAACATAACTGCGGTTTTGGACCATGAATTTTAAATCATTATAACTAGGCTCAAACACAACTTTATTAATCAAAATAAGAACCATTACAATCAACATGTTTTTGCCAATGAGAAATAGGTTTGTTTATTACTGTAGTGTAAAAATCCTTGTTGCAGGATTCAGTGAACTCTTAGAAAGCATTTCCTGCATCGTGCTGGTTGTGGAAGCATTTTACCTGCAAGAAGTTGTTGAGATGCTTAAAGAAGTAATAGTTGGTTGGCAAGAGGTCAAGTGAACATGAGGATGAGGCAGAGCTTCATAGCCCAAAATTCATTATTCAGCTTTAGAAGTGTGCTACTTGCTGTCAGGTGTAGTCATGCAGAAGAATTGGGCCCTTTATGTTGACCAGTGCTGGCTGAAGGTGTTGCAGTTTTCAGTGTATCTCATTGCTTTGCTTGGAGAAGGCAATGGCACCCCACTCCAGTATCCTTGCCTAGAGAATCCCGGGGACAGGGGAGCCTGGTGGGCTCCTGTCTGTGGGGTCGCACAGAGTCGGATACGACTGAAGCGACTTAGCAGCAGCAGCAGCATTGCTTTGCTGAGCAAACTTCTCAAATGGAATGGTTTCACTGGGATTCAGAAAGCTGTAGTGGATCAGACAGACAGCAGATCACCAAACAGTGACGAGGACCTTTTTTTGGCACAAGTTTGGCTTTGGAAAGTGCTTTGGAGCGTCTCGGTCTGACCACTGAGCTGATCTTCGCCAATTGTATAAAATCCACTTTGTGTCGCATGTCACAAACCAGTCAAGATATGGTTCGTTGTTGTTGCATAAAATAAGAAAAGACGACACTTCAAAACAACAGTTTTTTTGATTTGTGGTCAGCTGATGAGGCATTCACTAATCAAGGTTTTTCACCTTTCCAATTTGCTTCCAATGCTGAATGACAATAGAATGGTCGATGTTGATTTCTTCAGCAGCTTGCGTAGTTGTGAGAGGATCAGCTTTGATGACTGCTCTCAATTGGTTGTTGTCAACTTCTGATGTCAGTCTCACTATCAGCTCCTCATCCTCAAGGCTCTTGTCTCCTCTGCAAAACTTTTTGAACGACCACTGCACTGTACACTTTTTAGCAGTTTCTAGGCCAAATGTGTTGTTGATGTTACAAGTTGTCTCTGCTGCTTTATGACCCATTTTGAACTTGAGTGAGAAAACCACTCAAATTTGCTTTTTGTCTAGCATTTCCATAGTCTAAAATAAATATAAAATAAGCTGCAAGTAATAAGTCATTAGCAAAAAACTATAAAATGAGAAATGCACATTAAAATGATGTATAACGTAACTACATTTATTTAAGAATGTATTCCAATATCAAAGGCAAGTTTCCACAATGCAAAAACCACGATTTTGCACCAATCTAATACCTACAGAATGAAGTCTAGATTTTCTTTTTTTAAGAGCAGGATGTGCCTTAATCAATCGTTTCTATACCTCTGGCTTCGCGTACAGTGACTGACATTATAACTTCTTGTGAAGTGAATGAGGAGAACATGTGACTGAACCAGTATTCAGTATTGTCCTTATTTTCTACTCTTAAGTTTATTGACTTCTGATTCTGCTATAAAAATTATCCATTATAGTCAGAGTGGTTACTAGTTTTTTCCCCTTCCCCAAATACCTTGCTTTTTCATATGTTCCATTTAAAAGAAATTATATAACACTTCTGCTTTGTGGCTTGTTATCCACTTTGATTTTATCTAAAGTTCTTTGAAGAATCTACTTGATCTGGAACTCAGTTTCCTGTTGGATTCATCTGCTTTTCCTTCTGTCATCTTTTGTGCTTCAGCCAACTGGCCTCCTAATTGTTGTTCTTGAGCCCATAAAACCACTAGCCTAGGCACCTATGCGGAGAAGGCAATGGCACCCCACTCTTGCCTGGAAAATCCATGGACGGAGGAGCCTGGTAGGCTGCAGTCCATGGGGTTGCTAAGATTCGAACACGACTGAGCGACTTCACTTTTCACTTTTCACTTTCATGCATTTGAGAAGGAAATGGCAACCCACTCCAGTGTTCTTGCCTGGAGAATCCCAGGGACGAGGGAGCCTAGTGGGCTGCCGTCTATGGGGTCGCACAGAGTTGGACACGACTGAAGAATTGACATGAATCAGCCATGGGTGTACATGTGTTCCCCATCCTGAACCCACCTCCCTCCCCATCCCATCCCTCAGGGTCATTCCAGTGCTCTGGCCCTGAGCACCCTGTCTCATGCATTGACCCTGGACTGGCGATCTGTTTCACATATGATAATATACATGTTTCAATGCTATTCTCTCAAATCATCCCCCCATCGCTTTCTCCCACAGAGTCCAAAAGTTGGTTCTTTACTCTGTGTCTTTTTTGCTGTGTTGCATATAGGGTCATCATTACCATCTTTCTAAACTCCATATATATGTGTCAATATATTGTACTGGTGTTTTTCTTTCTGACTTGCTTCATTCTGTATAATTGGCTCCAGTTTCATCCACCTCATTAGAACTGATTCAAATGCATTTTTTAAATAACTGAGTAATATTCCATTGTGTATATGTACCACAGCTTTCTTATCCATTCATCTGCCAGTGGACATCTAGGTTGCTTCCTTGTCCTGGCTGTTATAAACACTGCTGCAATGAACATTGAGGTACACGTGTCTCTTTCAATTCTGGTTTCCTCAGTGTACATGCCCAGCAGTGGGATTGCTGGGTTGTATGACAGTTCTATTTCCACTTTTTTAAGGAATCTCCACACTGTTTTCCATAGTGGCTGTACTAGTTTGCATTCCCACCAAATCCATTGTGTATATGTACCACAGCTTTCTTATCCATTCATCTGCCAGTGGACATCTAGGTTGCTTCCTTGTCCTGGCTGTTATAAACACTGCTGCAATGAACATTGAGGTACACGTGTCTCTTTCAATTCTGGTTTCCTCAGTGTACATGCCCAGCAGTGGGATTGCTGGGTTGTATGACAGTTCTATTTCCACTTTTTTAAGGAATCTCCACACTGTTTTCCATAGTGGCTGTACTAGTTTGCATTCCCACCAAGAGTGTAAGAGGGTTCCCTTTTCTCCACACCCTCTCCAGCATTTATTGTTTGTAGACTTTTGGATAGCAGCCATTCTGACCAGCATAAGATGGTACCTCATTGTATAAAACCTAAATTTTGTTTTACCCTTATGCCTGTAGAGTACAGGAATGATTATCAACCTTCTCTCGTACAGAATTACAATTGAATACTCAATGTGATTCATGGACTACTTGTTGTGTGATCATTTCTTCATCTCTTGCAAGAATCAAGTAAGACATATTCAATAAATGAAATATCTGTTATTGTTAGCCAGAAAATCAGAATGTTAAGTGAGAATGTGTGTGGCAACCCTATTCTAAGTGTTTGACTTTAATGAACTAATTTAATCCTATAGATACTATTATTGTCATCATTTTATAGACAAGAAGAGCCAGGAAGGTAACTGCTTAGTGTGTGGCCATGGGCATGCAAAATCTGCCTGCTAGACAGGTAGATGCTCGTGCCCCTCCCCAGACCCACTGAGTGAGAACTGTTTTTAAAATAATAAGCTTTGACCCTAGACTTGTAGGTACAGTAGGATCTTCAGTGAAGTCAGAACTTCCATATTTCTAGAAAGCTCCACAGATGATTTTAATTGTAGTCAAGATTGAGAACTACCAAATGTACCATAAAATGCAATGAAATATCACCAAAACTTTTAAGTCACTTGAGACCCATAGTCATCTACATATATAAGACTAATAAAATTATAACATAAAAATAATCACTTTTTATTGATGTATTTTCATGCTATACCCTATTTTGGGGATAGGGACAAGGAAATTTTTTCCACAGGAAAATTTTAAGTAGTCACACGACATTGAAATTTGGAATCCCTATAGAGTTCTCTACTTCCCAGAACTATTAAACTTTGAAAATTTGTGCATCTTTTGTGCCATCAGGATTGGATGTTATACTGCTTTGTAACTACCCCTTTTAGGAACTTAGCATATGAATGAATGAATACAGAAATAATGGCATTTAAGACATGTATTACTTATTTGGGTAGTAAAATGGTATTTGGGGTAGCTGTAGCATAGTTGCATGATAGCTTGGATTCAAATTCTGCCTGGATTCAAATTCTGTCTCTGCTGCTTACCAACAGTATAACCCAATCAAATTTATTCTTTCTGTTCTTAGATTCCTTGTCTACAAAATGGGAAAAATAATGCCTACAGAAATAAACTAGTTAATAAAGGTCAGAAGCAGAATAGGGTAACACATATATTCTCACTAAACAGTCTTTGATTCTCTGGCCAATAATATTCCATTATTCCATTTGTTGAATATGTTTTATTGGGAGTTCTTGTAACAGTTGAGGAAATGGCCATGCCACTAGTAATTGAGAGAGTAGGCTTTGTTCTCTGGTGTGTCTGTCTCTAAAGCCCATGTCTTTCTAGATAATGCTCTACTGAATGTGTGGACATGATTGTTAGAAATTGGAATGAATAACAATAAAACTAAAGTAAATATTATCTTGCCTTATAGCCTATAAATTGTTTTTACCTAAGTTGTGTAATTTGACACTTTAGTAGCTCTGTAGAGGATAGTATGGCAGTGTTCCTGTTTAACAGATGAAAAACTAAGTCTTAGTTTTCCGGGATCCCAGACTGGTCTTCTGTCTCCTACCCAAGTGTTCATTTGGATAATTTTTCCTTACACCTCGAGGAGGCTTTTTTTCCCTATGTTGCTGCTGTTCAGTCTCTTACTCATGTCCAACTCTGTGCAACCATATGACCCACTGTACACCAGGCTTCCCTGTCCTTCACTATTTCCTGGCATTCGCTCAAACTCACGTCCATTGAGTCAGTGATGCCTCCAGCCACCTTATCCTCAGTCACCTCCTTCTCCTCCTGCCCTCAATCTTTCCCAGCATCTGGATCTTTTCCAGTGAGTCAGCTATTTGCATCAGGTGGCAGAAGTACTGGAGTTTCAGCATCGGTCCTTCCAGTGAATATTCAGGGTTGATTTCCTTTAGGATTGACTGGTTTGATCTCCTTGCAGTCCAAGGGACTCTCAAGAGTCTTCATCACGTCACTTCAAAAGCATCAGTTCTTTAGCCTTCAGCCTTCTTTATGGTCCAACTCTCCCATCTGTATGTGGCATTGGAAAAACCATAGCCTTGACTCTACAGACCTTTGTCAGCAAAGTGATTATCTCTGCTTTTTCATACATGGTCTAGATTTGTCATAGCTTTCTTCCAAGTCACAAGTGTCTTTTAATTTCATGGGTGCAGTCACCATCCACAGTGATTTTGGAGCCCAAGGAAAGAAAATTTGTAATTGTTTCCACTTTGCCCCCATCTACTTGCCAAAAAGTGATGGGACCGGTTGCCATGGTCTTCATTTTTTCAGTGTTGAATTTTAAGCCAGCTTTTCACTCTCCTTTTTCACTTTCATCTAGAGGCTGTTTAGTTCCTCTTTGCTTTCTGCTATTACAGTGGTATCATTTACATATCTGAGGTTGTTGGTGTTTCTCCCGGCAATCTTGATTCCGGCTTGTGACTTATCTAGCCTGGCATTTCTCATGATGTAGTCTGCATAAAAGTTAAATAAGCAAGGTGACAGTATACAGCCTTAATGTACTTCTTTCCCAATTTGGAACCAGTCCTTGTTCCATGTCCGGTTCTAACCGTTGCTTCTTGTCCTACATACAGTGGTGCATTATATATGACCAGAAGTATCATTGCCAGTACTGGGCTTTTTTTTTTTTTTCTTTTTTTTTCTTATCATCGCTTAATAGTCAAAACAGCCAGTAAACTCCTTGCCTTGACCTCACATATTCACTCAGTCATTAGCACCCACTCGCCTGCTTGTCCGTGTACACACAAGTACATGGAGGCCCCATTCCAGGGAGTCCCTACAGGATGTGCCTGGGCTACTCACCAGCCTGGTTTCTGACCTGTTGCATCTCCTTGGTAACTGGATCTGCACAGAATTGTGGGGCAGGACTTGAGTTCTCATTATCTTCTAGTGAGACTTTGCAGTATTGTCCTTATACTTAGAATCTGTTTTTGTTTTATTTTTGTTTTTATTTTTTGAAGACAGGATTGGATTAAATGATTTTTAAGATACCTTCCAGCTTTAAAACCATTTTTTTTTTGGGGGGGGGGTTGTTTGTTTGCTTTCTGATAATTTCACTAGTTTGGTTATCCTATATTCTTTCTGGGTGGTAAAGCGGATTATAGCCCTATTTTAAAGATGTGAATAAGAATAACAAGATCCAAAGTACCTAAGGTTTTTTGTTCTTTTTTAGTAAATTTAATTGAAACTAAAAATGGTAGAGTATCCTGATTCCCATCCAGTTTTCCATTAGTTACATTCATCAGACACTTGGAATCATCACTCATAGTGGTTTAGAACAACTTTTTTTTAACTTAGAGCTTCCCATTATATTTTTCACTGATGTAGATTGAAGTTGGCAGGCTTTGAAGTAGAACTTAAAAAAGGAATTCAGTTATTAATTTTTGTTAACCCCCTTGCTTTCTGTTAGCTCTTACCAGTCGTGTCCGACTCTTTGCGACCCCGTGGACTGTAACCTACTAGGCTTCTCCGCCCATGGGATTCTCCAGGCAAGAATACTGGAGTGGATTGCCATTTCCTTCTCCAGATATTAATAGATGCCTCCGTATATTTGTATGTCTTTGTGAGGATGGGGAGGTGGGAGGGTGAGATATATAAAATGACTACAAAAAGTAACATGGAAATAAAAATAGGAAAACAAATCTTGGAAAGTGGAGCACAAGAACAGTTATGTACAGGATCAGGAAAGTGCTTGAACTAAAGAAGGTAAGCCCAAAGAAGCAGGATACCAGAGCTATTAATAAAACAGAAGTATACGAAGACCTGGATAACTAGGTATGTACAAGTTTGGGCATTTCCATAGTGTAACGATGGGCTTCTCAGATGGGTCAGTGGTAAAGAATCTACCTGTCAACCCTGGAGATGAACTTTCCATCGCTAGGTCGGGAAGATACCCCAGAGAAAGGAATGGCAATCCACTCCAGTGTTCTTGCCTTCGAGATCCCATAGACAGAGGGGCCTGTGGGCTACAGCCCATGGAGTCGCAAGGAGTCTGGCACAACTTAGCGACTAAACTGCTACAGGGTAGTGATAGGTTCCTGAACACTTTTGAGGATGTTATTCTTCACATGTAATCTTCACAGTAACCTTGGTAGGTGGATGATAAATGATTTTTCCTAATTTTAAATCTTTAGAAAATGAAATTTGGATGGTTACTCTTTTTTTTTAAGGTCACACAGCTCTGAGTGGCTTTGCTAATAACCAGCAGTTTTACCCAACACAAGCTACTTCTGTTGCCTCAATTTCCTCGTTTATAAAATTTGAATCATAATTATACCTACCTCATAGGGTAAGAAACAGTGCTTACAAACTTCCTAGTGTGGTTCTTGACACATGGTAAGTACTAGTAAATGCTAGATGTTGCTGTTGTTTCGGTGAAAGCTGCAATTTAAAAGCTTGACATTCAGCAGATTTTTTTTTTCTGCTATATTGGATCTTTTAGAACATAAGTGGGCTGATTATGCATGTATATTTCCAAAATGATTATAAAGTCAGTCTTCTTAAAACCTATGTCCCTACCACTTTACAAAGCAAAGCTACATGTGGCTTATCCAGCTTCTTTTCTTAGACTTAAGTAAAATTTCTTCAAGTAGGGAGAGAAGAAAATTGATCAATGTTTTAATTGTGTGTGTGTGAGAGAGCGCACACACATGCACGTCTTAGTGTTAAAGGGTGTGTGTCTTAGTGTATAAGGGAAAGTATGGGCTTCAGAGTCAGATTTTGATTCAGATTATGAGGCCAGCTCTTCTTAGCCATGTGACCTTTGGGGATATCATTATCATCTTTATCCTCATAAAGAGGATTAGTGACACCCATCTTATAGAATTGTGATTTTTAGTTAAAGAATTTCCAGCTTCATAAAGGATGATCAGAAATGATACTACTTCCTGGAGAATCGATTTTAAAGAGTGAATAAAATGGCTTATTTTATTTAGAAATAGTAAAATCCGTCCTACCCAAGTATAGTAAATTATTTATTATCCTTTGAGACCAATATACTTGAAAAAGCTTTAGATGGGTTTTGCAAATGGTGGTATTATTTCACTTGGACTCCAGTGTCTTGAAATGTACCCATGAATTTTACTTTGTTGATATAGGCAATTGAGTTAGTTGCCAAATGGATTTTAGTGGTTTGATACTCATCTTACTCAAAGCTAAAGGACCTGAAATAATCTTTAGCCACTAGTTCACATTGAAAGCATCTCAGGCAAGTTTTACAGGAAGAGGACATAGCAGATATTTGGTTAGTTTTTATGAAACTTGCTTACTACGATATTCGTTCTCCAGGTGTTTTGAACCGCCCCCAGTACTGCAAGTAGCATTAAGTTGTGTCTCATAGTTATCCAAGAATTCCAGTGTAGAGAGACATAGAGTCCTAATGTTATATAACTTATACTTAAAATCTTTACTTTTGTGTAGTTATGTGAAAAATACGATGATGTGGTCTTGCCACCAGTTTTGATCTTTTTGTGGAATTGCTTTAGATCTGTGCATTAGTTAGTTCCATATTTTATATAGTTATTTTGAGTGTCCTTCCTCTTGATGAACTCATTTAAAGCATCAGGAATGTTTTTCCTTCTTTTTTTTAAAGTACTAGTCATTTTTCTTAATAGAATATGGCTACTATCAAAGGAAGTATTCTGGCTTAGCTTCACTGGTTAATTTTCACTGTTTGCTCTTTAACTGAAGAAAACAAATCTAAGGGTGCTGTTTATGCATTTGTGTGTACTCAATTGAGATGGCAGTTATATATACAGAAATAGAAATAACATTACAGTTATATATACAGAAACAGGAATAACATCACAGTTGCACGTTTAGTTTTAAATAATATTATTAATTGTTGGGCATATTGCATTAATGTCTTCTGTTCCAGATCACTAGAAAAATCTTTTGGTATTCACCTCTGTTATGTTTCTGTTAAGGTCTTAGAGATGTCTCAATTTTCCATAGGAAAAGTGAGTAAATGACAAAACTTGAGGCAGTATTGAATTCATGTTTTACTGATTTATGGAGAAGAATGATTTTATTATTTTCTACCATGTGAAAATGATTATGGGTCTTTTTGGGCCAAAGGACTAATAATGTTGTATCTAGCAGTTTTATGTTCTAGCTTAATGTCTATGACTGCTCTAAACAAGGAAAGTATTTTAATTTAAAATATCACATATAAGCCATAGATACTTTCCTCTTGGTACATCATAACCTAAAGCTCACAGAAGTGGCTTAAAATTGTGTTTTTATGTCTAGATTGTAAGTAAAATCACTTGTCATAGCGAGTTGCAAAATGCAAAGCTTCATTTTGAAGCTGCCTGTTTCTCATTTGGATCTGACATATTAAAAAGCATATAATTAATGCTTGACATTAGTAATTAACATTATGGTACTTAATATGCCATCGTTCATCCATCAAATAACCAGAAATGCATAATGTCTTGGCATAAAGGTTTTAATTAGATAGAACTGTCCTTCCGTTTTCACATGGTGTAAATGTTAAAACCCCAAAATGTATTTAAAGAAAAATTTTGTATTTGTTTGTTGGGTGTTAGCTGTATTTTTATTTATTTTTTTTAGGAGTATGCATCAACAATTGTGTCAGGAACTTCAAAGGGAGAATGGGGACCTCATTGTGCAGTCTTCATTATCGACTAAAGAGCGCCACCTTGCTGCAGTTGCCAGTGCACTGTGGAGGCATTTCTTTTCATTTTTGAAGAGTCAGAGAATGTCGCAGATAGTGCCTCTCTCACAACTCGCGGATGCAGCCGCAGGTCAGCGTTCTTAATTTGCCAATTAGTTTCTCATTTTGCAGACTCTGTCAGTTTTTTCTTCTGTCTGCTTAATAGCAAACTCTTACTTTATTACAGTGCAATAAATATTTTGACAACCAGGAAGAAAAGAATTATGTATTTTAAAATTAGGATTCTTTGGCTTATTATTTTCCTGTTAGTAAAAGTAAAAATTAAGTGATGATTTGCTAAAAAGATCATTTTTAACCTTAAAAATACTGTATATACATGAGCTTTTCTTATTCCTGCGTTATTTGGAAAGTAAAGCAGCATTTAACTTCTAGTTCAGGTCGTTTATTTTCAGATTGTATGTGCAGATACCTAGTAAAATATGAAACTGAATAAACAGCAAAAAGAGATGGAATGAATTACACTTCAACATAAAGCTGATGAGATCAGAATGACTTGGAGTACATAGAATGTTACTGTTCAGACTTCTGTTAGATTCTATTTTAGGTTGTAATTTTTACTCAATTTGATTATTAGCCTATAGACATGTCCTTAGACTTTAATGGACTCTGAATCAGATGAAATTATAGGCAAGAATTTAAATATATATATTCATATATGCACTTTCCTAACAAGAAGTCTTTGTTTTTCAAAGGGATATTTTATCCAACGTATGTTAAGAAGTACTGGAATAGAGATCAATATGGTGACTACATGTATTTAAATGCGGTTTTTAAGAAGATGTTTAATGTATTTAAATGTAAATGCTTTTAAAAACCTAAGCTCTAAACCAAGGTTTATTTTACCCTAGTGTGAATAAGGAAAACTGAGCTAAAAGCATTACATAAAAGACTTCATAATATACATTTGAAAAGATTTTGAATTCTGGTAGTGCTTCCATAATTAAGACTTTACAGCGATATGTAGATTGGAGAACTGTGATGGGCAGTGCTTTTGCAACCACTGGAATGTCTGTGAAAATACTGACTTTCAGTTTAACCAAAGCAGTCATTACTAGTCAATATGACTTATCTTTCTACCATTCATCGTCCCAACTCTCACTTAATGACCAAAATGATACACTTTAGTCAGTACTGTCTTAGGTCCTGAAAATAAATATTAATATAGATATAAAGCAAATATATGTGGGTTTGTGGTTTGTTTTGAAGTGAAGACAGGAGGCAAAAATTTCCTGTGTTAAAAAATAGTTAATGAATACTTTGCCATTGGGTATTTATCAATGGGAAAAAAAGAGCTACAATTCCTTTTTTCATGCATAAGCTCCACATTCTTATGGAAGGAAGGGAACATAGGTAAGTAAAATGTGTAATATGTCAGATGATGATAAATGGAGAAAAAGAAAAATATAGAAAAGGATAGGGATAGGGAACCTGGGTTCGATCCCTGGCCACAGTCCATGGGGTCGCAAGGAATCAGATATTTATCAATGGGAAAAAAAGAGCTGCAATTCCTTTTTTCATGCATAAGCTCCACATTCTTATGGAAGGAAGAGAACATAGGTAAGTAAAATGTGTAATATGTCAGATGATGATAAATGGAGAAGAAGAAAAATATAGAAAAGGATAGGGATAGGGAACCTGGGTTCGATCCCTGGCCACAGTCCATGGGGTCGCAAGGAATCAGACTCGACTGAGTGACTAACACACACACACTACAAGAAGTAGAAAAAGCTGAAATGTTAGCTGGAGAGGGAGGTGGGGTCAAGGAGGGTTGGTTTTTTTTTTTTAATAACATGGGAGAAACTCCAGCATATTTATAATGCTGACAGGAATGTATAGGAGTGAGAGAATACTTGGTGCTGCAAGAGAGTCGTTTGTGTTTTAATGCCCAGGAGAAGTGGGATCTCATTGAGGACTCGTCCTCAGATCTCCTGTGGTAGCAGAAGAGAAGGCAGAGTAAATGGGTCCACTTGGAGGTGGCAGGGTAGATGTGGTGGTTCTCTACTGATGTTTCTCATTTCTCCACGAAGTAGTAAAAGTCATTAACTGAAAATGAAGATGGGGAGGAGATGCTGACTGATGGTGGAGAGAGGAGAGAAGGTGCGCAGTAATCCTCTAGGAGAATGAAAGACCAAATGGACTAGGGAAATATGGTACGAATGATGGCCAGCTCTAAGGACCCGCTTACCACCTGTAGTCATAAATTTAAAGTGAGATCAGGCCACATGGTTTTTCACCGGCCACTTAATACTGGTCATAGGTGCCTATAGGGAGAAGACGAAGAACTGTGATTAAACAGGTGGTGTTTTTTTCCAGGCAAGTTCAGTGAATCGAGTAAGAGGCAAGGGAATTGATGGTAGATGAAAATGAGTATAATGATGGAGTGTTCAGTCAAGTTGCCTGAAAGGGGAAAGGAAGGCACAGTCAGTGAGGAACATAGGGAAGGTTGTAGGACCAATGAATCGTAGGTCCTGATGGAATCAAAGGATTGCTGGAGGGGTTGGGAACCTAGGAGGAGAGTTGGAAAGCTGATTTGGTGCCAGAAAGAGGGGTCTTCAAAGTAAGGATTTCAGTGGTATTGTACTTATGGGCAGTGTCAGGTTCTCTGTGTCACCATGGGAGTGAGTGGCTAAAGTAGTGGAAGATAGTCTCACTGAAGGCGAGAAGTTCAAGGCCAAGAGACTGGGAGGAAAAAAAATCATCAACAACTATGACAGAACTGCAGTTAGAAAGGAGGATCATGAGCTACAGTCTTCAAGGAATGAGAGGTGGCAAAGGAGGGAAGAGTAGACAGGTGTAATGAAGAGAGCGTTGGTGTAATTTGATGACCTGAGTGAGACTCAGAGCCAGAGGTTTTCAAGAAGAGGAAGGGAGAATGGTCTAGAAGCAGCAGTGTGGACCAGAAGTTGCTCACCCTCTGTGGGTCCAGTGTATGAGAGTGTGGGAAGATACAAACAGCCACCATTTGAGAAAGCGTTACAGGAGGCAGTGCTTAATAAATAATTGATCAACATAAATTGATGTTGGACAAGGAAATGGCAACCCACTCCAGTACTCTTGCCTGGAGAATCCCATGGACAGAGGAGCTTGGTGGGTTACAGTCCATGGGGTTGCAAAGAGTTGGACACAACTGAGTCCACATGCACAGAAATTGAAGTACTACAAGTTAGGTTGGGGAATCCCAGGAAATCACAAAATAAAGTCTATTTGTTTACCACGGCGATCTAAGAAATTCTGGTTCCTAGGCTTTTTGAGTTCTTAGGGAAGTGGAGTATCATTGATTGTAGGAAATCACTGTTTACTAGAAGAAAATGTCCAGTGTCCATGGTGAGTGAGAGCTCTTCATCTCTGGTCAGTGAAAGTGGAAATCGCTCAGTCGTGTCTGTGGTAGGACGAGTAACTTGATTGGAAAAGAGTGGATGCTAGAAACGTTTTTGGTAATGGCTTATCTGAGTGAGAGAGGCTCTTTAGCAGAGCCATCACGTTTAGAATTTGCCATTTGAGGGCTTTCCTGGTGGTTCAGTGATAAAGAATCCTTTGCCAAGGCAGGAAACACGGGTTTCGTCCCTGATCTGTAAAGATCCTACATGCCTTGAAGCAACTCAGCCCGTGCATAACCACTATTGCGCGTGCACTCCAGAGCCAGGGAACTGCAACTGCTGAAGCTCCTGCTCCCTAGAGCCTATGCTCCACAACAAAAGAAGTGACTGCAGTGAATCAATAACTACATTTTTTTTTCTAATTTACCATTTGAAGGGCCTTTCTGTAATAAATGCATTGTGATGATACTGAGACAGATTTTTCCAGACCCTTTCTTGGAGATGCAGATAATCACCACAGAAATTTCTTTGACAATATGAATTTAGTTCAGTTTTAGCTTTCTGTTCTACATTTTTAAAATGTGACATTTACTGTTTAGTGCTGATTTTTAAAAAAATCACTATTAACATAATTTAAGGGAGATGGTGTTTTTTTGTTTTGTTTTTTTTTTTTACATTCTCACTGTAAGTTTCTCTCATTCAAAATCTAGATTTTACTTTGCTGGCAATGGACTTGCCCAGCACAGCCCCATCAGATCTTCAGCCTCAGCCAGTTACATCAATGATACAACTCTTTGGTTGGGATGATATCATCTGGCCCCAAGTTGTAGCCAGATATTTAAGTCATTTCCTACAAAATAGGTAAGTGTTTTTATTTCAGGTGTACACATTAATATAAACCCACAATAGATTAGTTCACAAGGAAGGTGAGCATTTCCAAAATAAAAACTGATCTTTGCTATATATGCTTTCACTTGGACAATTTGTTGCTTTTCTGTGTATCCACATTTTGACTGTATTAATAGTAGGAAACTTTTCTTAAAACAATGTTGCTGCTGCTTTGTCAAATTGGTTTTTATAGGACTGCCTTAACCTCCTCCTGAAATGATCTTTCTACACTCACCATTGTGAAAGAAATTATACAGTTAATATTGCTAAATCTGTAAGACACTGTTTTATTATCACAGTTTTAGTTTAATGGTAGCTTTCCTCTTCACACTAGGTTTTTAAAGATCTGACTTTTGTGCAGTGATGAACAAAAGACGTCATCACCTTGAACTCTGATTTCCATGTCTTTAAGTGTCTGCATTACATAAGAGATCTGAGGAACCCCAGCAGAAAAAATATACATACAGTCGGTAATAGAAATGGTATAGAACAATCAGGGTGATTCAAATAAGAATATCAAGAAAAGGGAAAATAACTAACAAACCTAAGAGACCAGTGTTGATGTGGTCGCAGCTGCCAGTCAGTGAAAATGAAGAGAGGTATTCTTCTTAAAAGGAGGTTCATTAAGCATAGTCATTAATCATTTTCTCACTAGCTTTCAGTTACACAGTAAGGGAGTTCAACTTCAATTGGATTACTTTTAGGATCCCTTCCAGCTTAAGAATTCTTTGATGACAACAAACATTTGTTTATATTATTTGTTAAATACTTGTGCTGAAATTATCTTGAAGGATTTGTTTTTAAAATAATATTGGTATGTTAGCAGCAAGGAAGGACTAACTGAAATGAAGCAACTGAAGTGAGATGTAAAGATGTTAAGTAGCGTTGGGAGGATGTATAGGTAATAAACAACCCATCTGAGTTCTGTTTTGTGTTCTCTTTTTTTACGAAAGTGTGTATTCAGAGTATTTCAAAACAGTACTTTGAGTTATGATTTATGTATTTTTTAAGTGTCTAACTTTACATAACATTTATAATTAGGTAAAGACTATCCCCATCCCCTCTTATAAAATGATTAGAAATCAGATTAAGTCAGACCTTTGACTTTGTAAAATAATTTAAAAAAACTCTTGTTCAGATGTTAACTTTGGAGTTCCTGTTTGGGGGGGGGGGAGGGGAGGAAGGGATGGGGATTGGATTGGTTGGGAGACCCTCGTAGAAATGTATTTTATCTTTTTCTCCTGTATATGGTCATGACTGCTTCTCTGTTTCACTCTTAAGGGCCACTGCTTTTTATTGTGCTTGCCACTTCCTTCAGTATTATCACACAAAGCTACTTAAACCCCTTCCTTGTTTTTCTAATTTTAACCATTGTCTCTCCCTTGGCATAAGTCATATGTATGCCACCAGTGGAAAAAGGAAAATTTTAAAATTAGGGCATTATAAATGACAGCAAGAATATTTGTCTAAAATATTTTGTGATATCTGTAGTGTTTATTTTCAGCAGAGCATGTCTGTATTCGTGTTTGTAAGATAAGTGAGACCAAAAACTGGGAAGTATTAGAATGTTTTATTTCGGAATCTCTGTACTCAGGGAACACATTGTCAGGGTTTTGTTTTGGTTTCTTTTTTAATATTTATCAACTTATTTTTACAGCGTGTTATGTGAAGCACTTTCTCATTCAGGCTGTGTATCTTTTCAAGCCCTAACTATAAGATCATGGATCCGTTGCATTTTGCAAATGTATGTAAAAAACCTTCATGTGCCAGATGATTCATTCATTGATATAAATCCTGAGCAGGCAGTTGGTAAGTACTGCAAGTGTTTTGCTTTCTGGATTGCTAAGTATGTTTAGAATTTCTTGTTTTGTTACATAAGTTAATAGAAGAGATTTTAAAAATATATTTGTTCGTAGGTGTTAATATGAACAGAAGTTTATTTCCATTTGCAGTCTGTTTCTGTTTTCTTGATATTTTCCCATTACTGTATATGACGAATTTCTCTCCTGTAAAGATAAAAGAACTTATTTCCTTGGAAGCTCAGAATGAAAATTTGCTCTCAGGTGACAAGCTATTTTTTTACCTTGAAGAAACTGATCAGAAAAAAAAAGTGGAGATAGCAAGTAAATAACCAGATATCATACTGTGAACACCCTATAAAGAAAAATATACAATTATGAATAATTTCCTCCTTTTCCTTATAACTGTTTTGTTTTTTTTTTTTTTTAATATTCCATACTGTTCTGGTTGTCTGGAGCATATGCATTTTCCTTTTCCTAAAGCTATGGTTTATGGCCAGTTGTAAATCTTGGAAAGGCTGGGCTGAAAACTTATCTTTTATTATATCAGTTGGCTTTACATTAATAACTTTTGGGACTAGGATGTTTACAAGTAAATGTTTGTTTGTTTTTAAATAAAGCCTTCCTGTAGTGAGAGAAACTTAGTTTTTAATAATGTAGAAATGTTAAAGCAAATCATTTAAAGCAAGTGAAGAATGCTCCATTCTCTGCTCTCCCGTGTGTGTGCGTGCATGCATGTGCTCAGTTGTGTCTGACGCTTTGTGACCCTATGGACTACATAGCCCGCCTGGCGGCTCTGTCCATGGAATTCCCCAGGCAAGAATACTGGAGTGGGTTGCTGTTTCCTACTCCAGTAATGTATGTGTGTGTATGTGTATGTATATATATATAAATAACATAAATTTATATCATAAACATATAAATATAATTTATTTTGACAGAAAAGGACTACATGGAACAGTTGAGTGAACTGACAAGATTGCTATTTAAGCTATCAGAAGTAAAGAATATTTTCTTAAAGTCTCAAGTAGAATATTTACCCATCCCAGAAGATCCTAAAAAAGCACTTGTTCGGTTCTTTGAGGTATTTTTTTATTCATTGATATAATTGTCCAAATCAGTTACAATTATTTTTCCAAAAATCCTGAAGTGTTCATTATGTATTATGTTTTTCTATAAAATGAGTTATTTTAAACTGAATCATATTATTGGTTGTTGCTATTATAAAATTCTGGAGGAATAGAAATGTGAATCTAAGATATAGCATATAATTCATTTTTGAGGACAGCAGAAGAATTACATTTAATGAAAAATAATAAGAGTAAAGAATGCCACATAAAAACCTTACTCCAAATCTAATCGAAATCATAGGAGTATCTTATTGCTAAAATTGCTGGATAACCATATTCTTCAGGTACTTAAATCTCCTTATATATGGTGCATAATAGTTCCAACTTAACGTTTACCACCCTGTAACAAACTGTAAATTTTACAGTAAAATTTTAGTGTGTATTCAGCATAAGCACCAACTACTTCATATCCATAACATGGTTGGGGCTTTAAAATCTAATCCATTTGTTTTGTCTCTGTAATAAATAGTCCCATTCAACATTTTACTTTTAATTATTAATTTTGTAGGGATCTATCTTACGTGATAGTCTTTGTTTTATAGCCTAATTGAGGTTGTTAATGTGCTTGGATTAGTGTTTTTGTAAGCTATTCACAGTAAAACTTGGTTTATTTTCCCACAGTGGTTGATATTAACTGCAATGAAAATCATTACAACCCATAAGCTCTTTCCATAAATGTGAATTCTTCCATTGGTTTTCGTTAAGTTAAAATATAATTGTAAAACAGAGATGTCGTATTAATCTTAAAAATATTTCATAATGGTATAGTGAAAGTGAATATGAAAGTCGCTCAGTTGTGTCCGACTCTTTGCAACCCCATGGACTATACAGTCCATGGAAATCTCCAGGCCAGAATGCTGGAGTGGGTAGCCTTTCCCTTCTCCAGGGAATCGTCCCAACCCAAGGAACGAATCCAGGTCTCCCACATTGCAGGCATATTCTTTACAGGGAAGCCCAGGAATAATGGAGTAGGTAACCTATCCCTTCTCCAGAAGATCTTCCGTATATGCAAATGTAAAATACACATGTCTCTGGAGCCTTTTCTTTCGTTGTTGATTGAATCTCCGTCTGTAATTAAACGTCTTTACTAGGGACCATCCTGGACCAGAAAAGAATGTAAAAGTCAAGCACCCCACCAATCATATTCAGAGGCTCTCCTAATATAATCCTAACCAACTTAATTGCTCTTTCACCACTCACTAAATTATAGTTATTTGCTAAATGCTCGATAGTATTAAGTGAAGATTTCTTAGGGACTTGAAGAACCAAAAGAACTAGTCTTTGGTCTTAGTGAATTTTTACTTGTCTGAGAATACAAGACATGCCCAGAGATTAAAATAATAATATAAGATAGTATATGATAAGTGCCAGTTAGTTGATAGGTGAATCAGCAGGTTAAGAATTCAGAGCATCTTGATATAAGAAGTTTAGATTTTATTATGAACAGGTTTATACATTTATAAGTAGGTCTGATTTGATCTATGACTTTAAGAAAATTGGTAACAACAGAGTACGGAGTACATTAAAGGCTCAGGAGCACTCATGGCCAGAAACTAGTGGGATTTAGGAAGAATTGAAGATTGAACTAGGGGATCTTTGAATGATTAGGATATACTGTGTTTAACTAGAAGAATGATGACCTTAAGCAGAGATCATGATTTAGGATATGGCCATAGTAGGTGAAAAGCCCAATTTTAAACCTGTTTAGTTTGAAATTGTGTCGGGATGCTCAGGAACCTCTCTCCCCCACCACAGAACTATGACTCACAGAACTCAGCATATAGTTGTACTTAGGTCTATGACTTATCACAGTGAAAGTTTTCAAAGTACAGTCAGCAAAGAGAAAAGGTACATGGGTGACATCTGGAGTAACCAAGCACAGCTTCCAAGAGTCCTCTTCTAGTGATGTTACCCTGGACATGCTTAATTTTTGCAGCAAGGAACTGTGAGAGCACCTGGGAAATTCTTTACTGGGGGAGCTCTTAAATGACTTGAGTGCCCAGAGTGTTTTGGGTTTTTTTAAATGGGGGCTGGCCACCTAGGCCCTGTTTGTTCAGCACTTTTAAAAATCCAGATTCTTAGAAGGAAAGCAGATACCCAGCATAACTGTATTGGTTGCACAAACTGTTGAAGCACAGTGAGCCATTCTTATCAGAAAATGATGGGGGAAAAATATTTAAGGTTCCAAAAACCAACCAACGGCCAACCTTGCATGTAAGCCTTTTAAAGATAGTGACATTGGGACCTGCTATGTTAGTTCTTCTTAGCAGAGAAACGATAGCATGGCATAAAAGTAGGGATAGTCAAGGCACTGAAAAATACACATCTCATAATTGGGAGAGGTTAAGGCTAAACTTAGAGAAATACTGAAATCTAGGGCACTGGTTTTCTCAAAAGTCTTTTCATAGACTTCTAGGAGTCAGTAATTTTCAGGATTTCTGTGAGCTCAAAAGTATATTGGCGTTTATACAAAGAACATAAAAGCTGTAGTAGAAATCAACACCATGGCCCAAGATTATACTAGTAATCATTATAATTTTCAAGACCATGCAATCACACAGGGGGAGAAAAGCCAGTTCACTTAAGAATATCACTAATGAAGCCATAAAGTTATTGATTTTAATAAATTTTGACGCTTGAGTACGTGCCCTTTTGTATTCGGCAAATGATGATAGGAAGTGTATTTAAAGTACATTTGCTGCACACCAAAGAAAGACTATTTAAATAAGAAACACTTATGTAATTGAGTTGCATGCTGAATGGACACCTTTATCATGAAAGAACAACTGACAAAATATGGTTATTCAGACCTGAGTATTTGGCAAATATTTTCTTAAAAATGAGCCTATCACTTCAAAGAAAGCAACTTTGAAATCACTTCAAAGACAGCATTTTTGCTGCTGCTGCTAAGTCGCTTCAGTCATGTCTGACTCTGTGCGACGCCATAGACGGCAGCCCATCAGACTCCCCCGTCCCTGGGATTCTCCAGGCAAGAACACTGGAGTGGGTTGCCATTTCCTTCTCCAATGCATGAAAGTGAAAAGTGAAAGTGAAGTTGCTCAGTTGTGTCCGACTAGTAGCGACCCCATGGACTGCAGCCTACCAGGCTCCTCTGTCCTTGAGATTTTCTAGGCAAGAGTACTGGAGTAGCTTGCCATTGCTTTCTCCGAAGCTTTCAAGAAAATTAGAATTTTGGAACGCTTATATTTGCCACCAGGAGCTTGAAAACTTCTTGATAGTTTAAGACTTTTGAATAGCATTGGTGTTAACAAATGACGATTATTTGTTGTATTAACAAATATGATTTTTTAAAAATACAGACAGTGAAATGTGTTGTCCCAATTGGGAACCAAAATTTTTCAGATAACAAGTACAGACTTTTTAGAAAGCATGCATGGGTGGAAAACATGCATTCAAAGCACCAGATAGAGCAATGGTTTTAATGTAGCAGAGTACAGAATATGCATTAAAGTGACTTTGGATGCCGTATTACAACTGACGTTTAAGAAATACCACCTGTCAAGTTTCAGTATCAAAAAGGAATCCCACAATTATCTGAAAAATTTATTAAAATATTTTTTCTTCTTCCAGCTACATGTATTTATGAGACTTAATTTGTTTTTATCTACAACATATTGCAACAGATTGTATGCAGAAGCAGATATGAGAATAACTGTCTTTTATTAGGACAGATGTTAAAGAGATGCAAAAATGTAAAAAAAATCCACTTTTAAGTATTTTGTTTGTTTTGGAAAAGGAAGTTATTTTCACTAAAAATATATTACTTATAGTAACATGTTTATAATTTTAAAATATAATTTGAAATTTTCTGTTGTAATTCCTAATATCATAAATTTCAATGGATATAGTTCAAATAATATAATAATAAGCCCTTTAAGATCTTCATTTTAAAGTGTATAACAGGAAACTGAGACAAAAAGTTTGAGAATTTCTGGTCTAGGAGAAGAAGTATAGAAAACCAAGGGCAGAGACCTAAATGGAAAAGGGGATTCGTTGAGTATATATCTTTTGTTCTCATCTGTTCACTTCCTAATCACTCAAGTTCACCAGGTTTCTTATCTTTTCCTTTATTCTACGTTTTATCATCAACATGGCTAACTTTAATGTCACCTTGGATAACCTATCTTGTGTCCCCATTTCAAATCTTCTCCAGTAGTCTCTCAGTGATCTTCACTTCTGCTGGCATCCATCCACTCCCATGACTAATCACTGAACCATGGGGTCACTTGGTGCATCTGAAAGTTCACTGACTGTCACCACTTTCCTTCCAGCTCTTTGGGTGACTTCATCAGGACCTTCCTTTCCCTTTTTCCCAAGTGCAGCATCCTCTGATGATCTCACTTTCTTCTCTATCTACCTTAACTAAACCTCTTGGAGGCCTCATTTCAACTACTCTTAACCAACATACTCAAAGTCTCCCATCCCTGTCTTTTGTTTACAGCTCTAAACCTTCAACTTTGGGTCAGTACAGCCACCTGGTTTCTTTCCTTTGTCCTGTCTTCTGAGAGCTTCAGGAGAAAAACCACATAACCATGTATACTGGTGCCATTCATGGTCCAATTTGGGTGATTGAAATTCATTGCAAGTACTCAGTAGTGGCTTAGAAACATTACTCCTGTCCTCCAACCTCACCCATCCCTAGCCAGTTTTCTCTTGATTGTTTTTGTGACTTCTCAGCTCTTGTTTATTCTCACCTTGTCACAATTAGCCTCTCACGTATTTACTTTCTTCTTCTGACTTCATCATTATTCTTTTACTACCTCATCTCACACTTCTCTGCCTCCCCGTTTTAGCATTTCTATCCTTTGTACCTTTTTTTCCCTCTGAGAAAGTTAAGCTGGCAACTATTGGCTTATAAACAAAATTTTGTGGAAAAAAATCAGCTCATATCATAAAGCTGAACTTTATTTATGGAGTCTGACTTGTAAGAGTTTATTAACCTCACCAGTAGGTCTCTTTTGTAGAAATTTGTGGATTTAGAATTCCCAGTTATTTGCTAGAAATATGGTGAGCCATCCTGTTTGGCTCACCTAATGCCTAATAGGAAATTTGTTTATAAGCTTCTTGTATATTAGTTCCATGTGTCTTTAACTAATACTTTGCTGACTCATAATTATTGGTGAACTGATTTTTTTTATTATTCCTTTAGCCTTTATTTTAATCATAAAAGGCAAGATAATTCTTTTTTCTGGATTTTAATTGCTGTGAACATTTATTGGAAAGTTAAGGATGAAGGCTTAAATGTAAGGAATATGTGTGTGTGTGTGTAGAAAGAAATTATCTGTATTGTAGAAAACTTGAAACGCTAAATCATGGTTTTTTCTTATTTATAGGCTGTTGGTATAACTTACGGGAATCTGCAGACATTTTCTGATAAATCTGCCATGGTCACAAAGTCCTTAGAATACCTTGGTGAAATATTAAAATATATAAAACCTTATTTGGGAAAAAAAGTTTCCAGTGCAGGGCTGCAGCTGACTTATACGATGATGGGTATGTATTCCTGACTTTATTAAAACTTGCCTAGACTGAACCTATGGTATCATGATGGATAGGAATATACTGATACACTGGCTAAGTCACTGCTCTCTACACAATCTTAAGAATAATCTGAAAGACAGTGATTTAGTTTAAAGTAATTCATGTTGACTTTCAAGTGTATCTATGTCTTGCCCTACCTCCTTTCAGAACTTTTCTTCTTATGCTTGGTTAATACTAAAATTAATTATGATCAATACAAAAAACACACCAACTCCAGCTTGCTACAGGTGTAGTCTGTTGTAAATCATTCACATTGTGAATGCCTGCATAATTAAAATGAACCTTTTCCCAACACTTATCTATGCTTTGTTAGAATTTAAAACTTCAGAAAACCATCACTTCTTTCTATTTTTTATGGTCTGCTCTGTATGAAGGAGGTCAGGAAAGGATTTATTATAGTGCTAAAAGATATTTATGCTTCAAATCTTGTTTCTCACAATATGTTTTCTCCTTTCAAAAAGAAAAGAAATCTTCTTCTGTGTCTGCTCTATAACAACAGAGGTCATCCTTCTTTAGGAAGTCAGTAATTTGAATATCTTTGTTCACTAAAACCTTGTTGCTAACCAAAAATAGGAACTGGATAAAGGGAAATGAGAAGGATTTCCTTAGAAGTTTTTATACAGAATTTAAGTTTATTTTTTTTCTCTGTGGCCAAAACCTTATATCTGTTCCCTTTGATCTTGTGAACATATGAATAAACCTGATTTGGACTGTCTGAAACCTTTTATCTTTGTTGTGAAAGATAAAGGAGAATGTGAAAATGTGTAAATATCGATGATGTTGGATGTAGTGAAAGCAATAGTAGCAATTTGGTCATTTTAATTTTAGAGAAAAATACAAGTGAGAATTTATTATAAATTTAACTTAGTAAAATTTAGATTAACATGTATTTCAGCATTTAGGCTTATAATTTATTAGTTGCTATTGGATTTTTGCCAAGCTAAATGTATGATTTTAGAAGAATGTCTTTATTTTACAAAATACATGATTGTCTTATCAAGAACTGCAAAATCATTTGGATTGGTGATATGTAGACCTGGGACATTCTCCATATGAAGAACTGGGAGGGGCCTTTGTTTTGTTACATGCTTGATTTTTTATTTAATGGCCAGTGGATATGGTATCTTTCCCTTTGACTAGCCCTCAGAGTCTGGGAGTAGAGTACACTGCTATAGTGTTGCCCATTTAGTCAGCAGAAATTAGGAACAGATGTCTCTTACGGGTACACAGGTTTAGAAGAAAACAGAGAAAGAGCAAATGCAAATTGTTGAGAGTTGGAACCTGTTTTGGGTGTGTTGGGATGTCACATCATCTAGAGTGGAAGAAAATTAACCACCTCAACCTCGGTAGCTGGTTTACCTGGCTGGTTCCTCCCTGGGGATAAATGCCTCTGCTATTCGGTTGCACTGCTGCTGGTGAAGGCACTCACTCTTGACAGCATCACTCCAGACTAAGGCCTCTGGGGTCTTAGTTGTCTCCAGGTAATTTCTGAGAAGGCAGGATCGATCTCTCAGTAGTGTCTTCAACTTCCCTTCCCTTTATATCCCTTTTTTCCCCCCATTCTTTATCTCTGGCTTTTCTGTTTCCATGACTTTCCTTTTGATCATGTTTCTCTCTTGGGATCCTTCTTCCTCTTTGATCTTTCAAGTTGAAATTCTACACATGACCCTTTACTGTCCAGCCCAGGAAGACCTGCTCTCCCTGACTCTGCTTCACCTGTCCTTCTCTTCTGACATTTTTTTTTGGTAGCTTTCCATTTATTACGATTATCTGTGTACTTGATATGCCTCCAGTAAAATTTAAACTTGCCTATGGTTAGTGGCCATATCTTACTATTCCCATCATCTTGTATTCTGAACAAATAAGAACATTTACTGAGTGTATATCAGGCACTGATTCGGGAACTGATGATATAGTGGTTAAAGAGATTCTCCAGTGTAGAGGACGGCATATATTAACTAAATATTTCTGAAATTAATAACCTTAAATATAAATCTATTTATTTATACACTATGTAGTGTATTTTGTAGTGTTACTAGATGAGCAAAATTGCCTTCTGTTAACTAGATCTAAAAATATATAATGATCTCAATTGTCTTTTTTTTTTAAGGCTTAATATATACATAGAATAGAAAATAAGTAAATACATAAGAACTCTTATATACATAGAGTAGAAAATAAGTCAGAGAAGGCAGTGGCACCCCACTCCAGTGCTCTTGCCTGGAAAATCCCATGGACGGAGGAGCCTGGTAGGCTGCAGTCCATGGGGTCGCAAAGAGTCGGACACGACTGGGCGACTTCACTTTCCCTTTTCATTTTCATGCACTGGAGAAGGAAATGGCAACCCACTCCAGTGTTCTTGCCTGGAGAATCCCAGGGACAGGAGAGCCTGGTGGGCTGCTGTCTATGGGGTTGCACCGAGTCGGACACGACTGAAGTGACTTAGCAGCAGCAGCAGAAAATAAGTAAATACATAAGAATTCTTGTGTTGTGGCTTTCAATTGTGGGAATATATTCCCCACAGTTTTCCTATATTTACAGCTTTATCAGTAAGTAAGTAATAGTTCTTAGTGGTGGTTTAGTCACTAAGTCGTGTCCGACTTGCCACACCGTGGACTGTAGCCTGCCAGGCTCCTCTGTCCGTGGGATTCTTTAGGCAAGAGTACTGGAGTGGGTTGCCATTTCCGTCTCCAGGGGGTCTTCCAGATCCAGGAATCGAACTGAGGTCTCCTGCATTGCAGGCAGATTCTTCATTGACTGAGCTACAAAGGAAACCAAAGTGAAAGTGAAAGTCTCTCAGTCCTCTCCGACTCTTTGCAACCCCCTTGCAGTTCTCCAGACCAGAATACTGGAGTGGGAATAGTTCTTAGCCAGGAAAAATACTTGGTTTCTTACAAAGCTACTCTGTGTATTTAAACCTTTTCCAGAGTTTTTTACTTAAAATTTTTTTCCTTTGCATTTTTAGTTCCACACGCCCTTGAATGTTCTTTCCTGAAACTTTCAATTAGGGGCTTGATAGCAGTAAGACAAATGTAGCATCTCTACCTTCTATGAACTCATGAAATTTCAAGTCTTCGTCAGTGTTATAACCATTGCAGAAGATAAAATACAAGGGTAGATGAGGCGTTTTCAGTTGGAAGGTCCTTGCTCTTTATAAGTTAATACCTGTGTGACACTTAAGAGTGATATGAATCATTTCAAATGGTGGTGATGATGACAGTTCCTCTTACCACTGTATTAATGTGTTTAGAATGTGAGCTCTTCTTACATTGCTGTCATCCTCAAGATTTTTACCTACTGGAAAAATGAGCAGCAGGCCAGTGTTATTTAAAATATTGCTAAGTGAGCATTGTGTTTCTTATGATTGATTATTGTATTTCCTTTTACAAAAGAAGATTAGTGTTGCTGTTTGTTCTTAGAAGTGATTATTGGTTGTTGTTGTTTTTTTTTAAAACTGTATATTCATCTCTAAGCATATTTTTGTTTTCCTTCAGAGCTTGAATTTTAAACTTTCTGTTTTATGGAATTTTATCTTCTTTTTTGCTTTTCTAAGATGAAATAAAATATAAAAGTTTATGCAGCAACTGCTGTTTGGACAAGTGCTTAATGATCTCCTTTTAAATTAATATTTTTCAGTAAAAGAGGCCTCAGTAGCAGTAATATACTTTAAAGGGAAGTATATATCGGCCCTTAATTATTTTATTAAGCAAAAAGTGCTCATTTGTTGTTTTACCATCATTTAGTGTAGCAGTTTTTTGACAGACTCCTACCATTAGGAAACCATAATACAATTCATGTAGTAAAGAAGTCCATTTCTCTTCTTTTAGAATCAAAATTTAAATTCAGTGTTTGTGTTAAATAGCTAAAAGTTATAAAAACTGAAGTTCCAAGAGGTTAAGTGATTGCTTCAAGATGTTGCAGCTAATCTTTTTTCCTACTTGAACAATTAAATTTGGTGATCCTTCTTGTGGCAAACTGGGTTCAGACAGCCTGTAAATGTAATTTAAAATATAAAGAAGTAAGACTATCAGTAAAATTTAGAGTAGCATGAAGAAGCCCAGGGAAAAGTGAATATATACATAAAAGCATAATATATGGTATTACAGTGTTCTTAAAGTTGGACTGCAGAGTGGCCTCTGAGTTTCCTAGCAGCCTGAACAAAAAGAGAGAGAGAGAGATCTGGCTAATTGCAACGTTCAGTCTATAACTTCACATAATGTATAAGTACACGTTGTGTGTATGTATTAAATGCCAGTTAGTTGCTCAGGAAATGTATGTTTTTCTTGGCCCAGAATTCTGAGACAGTTGCCTCTTTAGTGAAATACTTGGCATATGTCTTTTGACTGTTAATACATGTTTCTTCCTATTGCCAAGTTTAACTTGGTCCTCTGTGTTTTAAATATACTGTTTTTGTTTTTTACTGGAATGACAAAATTTTCTGGTTAGAAGATAACCATAATTTCTCTTACCACTCCTCTTTGTTAGGAATTCTAGTTAAATCATGGGCACTGATCTTTGCCACCTCTAAAGCCCAAAAGTTACTATTCCGGATCATAGACTGTTTACTGCTGCCACATACAGTATTACAGCAAGAGAAGGAGCTGCCTGCACCTATGTTGACTGCAATTCAGAAGAGTCTTCCTTTGTATCTCCAGGTACAGTAAGTGTGACTGCTTAAAAGGAAAAGGAAAAAAAATTGACACTTGCCTTAAAGCAGTTTACTAATTGCAGATTTCAAAACCATGCGTTATATTCCTAATGTACATGTGTGATGATGTATTTCCACTGAACAGGTTTAAAATTCTTTTGTGTTGAGCTCTGAAAACAAAGATGAAAGAGGCAAAACCTCCACTCTCGAGAAGCTTCAAGTTGAGCGAAGAGACTGACTAGCGTAGACAATCCAGCATTTGCTCAGTATTTTCCTCAGAGGCCTCCGCTCTCTGTCAGCCAGGCTGGCCTGAAGAGATGCAAGAGAAGATAACTGCAGTAAAGAATATTAGGTGTTAAAGAGCAGAGTGGGTAGGACTTGAAGGACTGTTCCTGTAAGAGGGAACAGCACGTGGAGAACATAAGCTATAAGAAAACATGACTCATGGGGAAAGGCAAATAGTTCTTTTGTGGCTGGAGGCTCATACAGGAGGAGCCACATAGTGAAGAGTTTTGTGTACTTAAGAAGTTTGGACTTGCTCTGGTACAAGGGGGATGATGTTGGATTGTGAGCAGAGAAGCGGGAGAGACATACCAAACTTATATTTTAGAAAGGGGATTCTGGTGGCCACATTTAAGCTTGTGAGGAGGTTAGATTGGAGATTTGGAAGGCAGGGGGTAGTTCATTATCTGAAGGTATGGAACTAAGGCAGTGGGTACAGAACACACAGCAGATTTTAGAAACGTTTAGTATCACCAGTCACAGAGTTGCTGGGTATGAGTGTTGTAGAGCAGCAAAAAGAAATATAATACTTCTTAGATTCCATGGTGGCTGCTTATGTCAAAGTTGTGTGGAGTGCTTGCCCCAGCGTGGCCCTCTGATACCAAAACAGTTCACATAATAAGAATTCTTACAAACTTCCTAAGTTAAAAAATTTGTTGAATTATCCATTTGGCAGAACTCACTTGGAGCTATATCTTTAACTTCTTAAAGGTATAAGCCCTTCTCATCAGAATTTTTTAAAAGGTATTCATTTATTATTTTAGCTTCTGATATAATATGCTTTTCCTCAAACAGAGCATGAAAGAAATGGGTGGGGGAGTCTACTGTTTCGTTTTTTTCAATTGTTGTTTAAGCACTTATGTTTTAACAGCTTTGTTAGGTCTTTTCATTAGAAATAAACTTTCAAAATTTCTTACTGGACAAATAGCATTTATAGTTAAAATAGAGACATGACAGTCATTTCTGATTATTTCTCTGGAAAAACCACATTGTGAAATCACCAAGGTACCAAATTGTAAGTGAACTTTTAGAGCATAATTTGTTGCTCTGTTGGTGATTATTTAGTAAAATGCAATATTTAGTAATTTTAGCAGAAAAATTTTTTTTCTTAGGGTGTTGATTTGTTTGTAAGTATCAAACACTGCAATCCACGTGAAAGTATCTCATTGACTCTATACAAATACAGTGGTTTAAATCAACAGACATAAGACACTGTGAGTTCTGTTTGACCATGAATTTATCAAACTTTTCTCTAAACCTCAGTTTCTCCAGCTGTAAAATCAGATATAGCACTAAGTCAGTGAGGATGTTTTTTGAGAAATTTAAGTGAGATAATGAATACAAAACATGTGGCACAGTGCTGACATAAAAAACCCTCAAAATCAATTGTCATTATTCTGAGTCCTAATCTTCTGCATTTCTCTCCTTTTGTTATTTTTATTTAAAAAATGTATTTTGTTTCTTAACATTGAAAATTTTTTAGCATACATTTTATAGTCTCATTCAGATAAAATGACCAATACCATAAGTTTTAAAATAGACCTAATGAGGGTGGGATGATTTGAGAGAATGGCATTGAAACACGTATAATATCATATGTGAAATGGATTGCCGGTCCAGGTTTGATGCATGAGACAGGGTGCTCGGGTCTGGTGCACTGGGATGACCCAGAGGGATGGGATGGGGAAGGAGGTGGGAGGGGAGTTCAGGATGGGGAACACATTTACACCCATGGCAGATTCATGTCACTGTATGGCAGAACCACTACAATATTGTAAAGTAATTAGCCTCCAATTGAAATAAATGAATTTATATTTAAAAAATAAAATAGACCTAATGTGTACAGAGTTGGACAGAACTGAAGTAACTTAGCAGCAGCAGCAGCAATGTGTATTTTATAACATTGTAATTACATATATATTTCATTGATGAGTGTGGTGGTGAAGTTTTCTGAAGATGAGACCCAGAAGAGAGTTTCATCTGTCTTCTTACTTTTCTCCCCTGCTTCCTCTGGTGTGCCCCAAACACATGTGTTCGGTTAGGTACCATTACATAAGTTCACCAAACTCAGCTGTTCCCTGAGCTTCATACAAACATTACCTGTTGATTATGGAAGGTGTTCTTGTTGACTGTGTTAAGTTACACATTCTGATATATAAATATCAATGCTGGGGGAAAAATTAGTAACTTCCTAATTTTTTTTTAAACTTTATCTTTTAGTATTTCTTTTTTTTTTTTTCCCTGTAGGGCATGTGTATTGTGTGTTGTCAGTCTCAAAATCCAAATGCCTATCTGAATCAATTGCTGGGGAATGTTATTGAGCAGTATATCGGGCGATTTCTTCCAGCCTCAGCTCCTGTCTTAGGTCTTGGACAGCATCCTGTTTTGTTGGCACTGAAAAACTCAGCCAGTGTTCCACCAATGTCATTGCTAAAGAAATGCATTATCCATGTCATAAGGTACATCTAAATATTAAGAATAAGTGGTATTTACAATGTATTATTCTCTATTAAAAACAGAATAGTTTTTTATTTTCTCTATTAAATGATAAATTTCTCTAATAATTTTCTGTATTAAAAAATAACAAAAGTATTGGCAACCTGTAGGATTCTGAGTTTAGAAACTTTTTTCCTGAGAAGTATCTCAGAATTTATCAGAATGACCTGGCAGCCTAAGACAGAGCTCTTTAAATTGTTTTCTGTGAATTGCTTGTTTTCTCTGTATTGCTATTATTTTTCTTATATATGTCTTGCTGCTGCTCTTTAGTCACTAAGTTGTGTCCAAATCTTTTGTGACCCTGTGGACTGACCCAGATTACTTTTCCTAAAATGTTTTTCCAGTATGTCACTTCCTTGCTCTCAGACTTTGTTTGTTGTCCATGATCTGTCACTTAACTTTCCCATATATATGTCATCATATACAAACCCTAATGATATTGGTTTAATTATCACCATTCCAAAATACTTCACATTTCCATATATCACAGCTTTGTTCAGACCATTTTCTCCATTAAAATGCTATCTACTGGGCTAAATACTCCTAGGCTTTATGAGACCTACACCTAATATCTCAGTGTACCATGACTCTTCTTTCCTTCTTCTGGAGCCATGTGCTCTGTGTAATTCAGTTCTCAGAATCATGATAGTTTTGCCTAACTTGCATATGAATTTTGCAGCAAGATGATAGTACTCTCCCACTGTGTTTGAGACATTGCATAGGTGATTTTAGTAAACCAAATGACAAGTGCTGAAATGAAATCAAATCCTTAAGACCTTAAAGCTGTTAAAGTCCAGTGTTTAGGACCCTGGCTACTTTCCTTGACTTTCCTCTTTACTTTGTATATAGTGAAAATGTTTTTCTTACTGTTTCTAGATGAAGACCTAAACAAGTAGCTTTTTCTTTTTTTCTTTTAACACTCAGGAAAGACATAGAGATTGTCTCCTAAGACTTCCTCTATTCTAAGCTTCTCTACTCCTATAATTCCCTAGCTTAGGACTCTCTCTACTGAATTCCCAAGAATTCTGGGATTATCTTCCAAAGCACCTGTCACACTATAATTGTTCTTTTCTTCCTTATCTAACTTTATTGCTTTCAGAGACCATATTTTACTTTCTTGTTCTTAGACTTTTGCCAAGCACACCACATACTCAATGAATGTTTGTTCTAAGCAGTAGAAATTCAGCATTAAACAAAACACATGAAACAACTGACCTCAAAGAATGAATGAATTTTCTAATATGTAATATTTGTTGGAAGTCATTGTATGGAGTAGAAATGATGAAGGCATAGTTCCGCCCTTAAGGAATTTACAATATTTAGTGATTTCTGTGCCTCATTTTGGCAAATTATATATCATTGCAAAGTATATGTAGATGTCTGGTTTAGAGTTAGCTATATTTGACACTTTTTCATATTGTCTAGACTTTTTAGAAACTGTGCAATTTCCACTTTGCATTTATTCATGTAAAAAAGTACACTGAACACCTGCTATGAGTTGAGACCTGTTCTAAGAGGTAGAGATACAAAACTGAGGCAGGTGAGTTATCTTTATGACCTCTGAGTTCAAATGATAAAAGTTGTCCTGCTTTAAAAGAAGATATTAAACCCTCAATTACCTCTCTAATTCTTTTATTTCATAAGGGAAGGACTGATACAGGTTGGAATGGAAAGACGATTTCTAGTATAGTTTATTTGGAAAAATAAGACTCCCTTTCAAATCCATAGATAAATAAATAGGAGAGAATCTTTATGCAAAGTCAAATTAAGAAAATATGTCATTGAGGAGCTCATAGGGGAGATCAAGCTTACATTAGAAAGGAAAAAATTTAACAGATTTTTATTATATTTTGATTGTTTATTTTAAGACCAGTTTCCTTCATATTTAGTTTGTATCTGTATTCTGCTTTGGCCTTTATATCATGCCAGTAGGATGTGCAGTCATTGCTTCAAAAATCTTAGGTTTGAAGAAAATATGGTAAGATATACATAGTCTTTAAAAATTGTGCTTTATGGATTTCAAAGATAAAATAGGCCATCATCTTTCAAATGTGACATTTGATTCTGCTCTATTGAAACTTTAAAAAGAAGGAAGAACAAAATTTTGCTTCTTTTCAGGAAGTCCTACTTTGAATTTAAAGGATCCTTGCTCCCTCCTCGCTTGGCATCCATTCTGGCCTTCATCCTCCAACTTGTTAAGGAAACTAACACTGATGTTGCTGAGATTGAACTCCTCCTCCCTGGAGTATTAAAATGCTTGGTGCTGGTCAGTGAACCTCAAGGTTAGTTCATTTAAGAGTTTGTATTTGTTATGCTTTTATGTTCACAAATTAAAGTATGCAATTTTATCAGTTAAATTGACAGTTATGAAAATATATGGTTATTTCATATCAACTTAATTTTTATCGTGGCTAAAGAATGAACTCCAGCCAGTAGCTGAGGTTGGGTGTGATAAAATGGTTAAAAACTGACATGATTCAGTCTAGTTTTTGTTTTCTTTTCTTCACCCTCCCAAATAGTTGATTTACGTTTATTTAATTTTTGTTCAATTTGTCTCTGATACTGAATGCAACTTGCTAGATATTAAGTGATGAGGGGGCAGCCTACTTTCTCTTATTCTGGATTCTGCTATAATATGTAAGCTGATCTCTGGGCAAACCTGTAAGTACACGTTGATCCTTTTGTTTTCAGTCTCATCAGCCTTACTGCCTGTGATCACTTAAAAATATTATTTATTTAGTCCCTGCTGTGAGTAGCAGGCCTTAACAAGCTTATTGGGAATATGCAGAATAGTGGCTGTAGTTCTATCCTGAAGGGATTTTTAGTGTAAATAGATGTGTTGTGTGTGTATTTATCATTATAATGTGATCGTTTGGGGCAGGCTTCTCAAATGCTTCTACTTAAGTACTTCTAACTACTGTGATAAGTGAGTACAGTATATATCCTAAAGAATACGAGGGCAGCATGCAGAGTGGCAGCTAAAAGCTCAGACAGCTCTTTGAAATGTTGTGTTTTATCTCAAAAATTTATGCATGTTTTGTTTTAATCCATGTTATTTTGATATTTAAAAACGGTCCTCTCTGCTTCCAAGCTTGGTTTTGTGAAAAATGTTGTATTATGTTAATGTAAAATACCCTTACTTGATAGTAACACCTCTTCAGTAAAGAATATCCAGAGATAGATCCCAGACTGTTCTTTAGAAATGTTACCTTCTTTGAAAACATTTGCCTGCTTTTAGTTTCAGTGAAAGTCTGTTGTACTATACAATACAAAATTTGAGACAGAGCAGATAGTATGGCATTTTAGCTAGCCTGTTGTTAGTGTAATATTTATCATGAAGGAGGTCAGGGGGTTTGTGGAGGAACACAGATGTGTGTGATTGGCTCAGAGAAGATTCTCTGACTCTCCTTGTAGTCTCCGTGTTTTTGAAGGACAGTTTGTAAAATTGTAGAAAGTTAGTGTTATGCTCAAGAATATTTCAGTGTTTACCCAAATACCTGTACACAAGAGCTTGAGGTCACTTCCAGCATGGTGACATGAGAAGCTCTGCAGCCTTGGTCCCCAGAAAAACTGGTGAACATTATTTAAAAGAAAGCATTTAAATTCTCTGGAAATGGTCCAAAAAGGGTACATAACAAATGGAGAAATTGTCTACTGAAGCTTGGTAGGAACAGCAAGTCTTTGATATTTGAACCAAGACTATTACCTTCTCTCTTCCTATCTCAGAGGCATGGCAACTCTGGTAAATTAAAGAATGAGGGTTCCCTCTCCCTGCAGCTTCCAGGAGGAGGGCTGTCTTCCTAAGAGAGGCAGAGTATCAGTGTTTCTCATCCTGCCTCCTAGCCACCTGATGGTAAGGTTATATTCCAGGGGAGTGTGGGTGAGAAGTGAGGCCTTCATTCTTCCACTCAGCTCCCACTTGTGAGATGGGAGCACTATACTGAGTATGGTATCATACTGGAGAATACTGGAGTGTTGATTGTCCTTGCTGCAGCTTAGAGGTAGAGAATTTATACCAAGAGGATCTGTAACTAATACCCCTCCTTCCACAAGCATGCAGCACCTAACATGGGTATGTCGGTCAGAAAATAGTGGGCACCATGATCTCGGTCTCTAGCAACAGAACTTCGCCTCTGAATTTTGCCTGAGAGTGGGAGGGGGTAGGAGAAAGCCATAGGACAGATAACTCTGAATTTCTCCCAAAGGAACAGATTTCATTTACAACGAAATGTGAAAAAGTTCAAGCCTGAGGGTACTGTCAAAAGCAGTGGAGTTTGTGGTTAAAAGGCAATAAGTAGGAGAATGATAGATTTATTAGAGGTGTAAGCTAATCTGTAGGTCAACTAGTTTAGTGAGAGAATTGACTGCAAAAAGCCCTGGAGTGAGAACAAATATCACTAATCTCAGAAATCCTCCCTTTAAAAAAGCCTGGATTTGATAAGATCATACACGTACATTTACTGAGAGAAAATCAGTCAACAGATCCTGCCAGTGTGAGCAATCAGATATAGGATTTAATAAACAAAGACTTCAAAGTAGCCATTATAAAAATGTTCAGAAAGCTCAAGGAAATCATGGTTAATAAAGCAGAGGAAGATGTGATGACAATGTCACGTCAGAGACTATCAGTAGAGAAATAGAAATTATTAAAACAGAAGATAACCAAATGGGAATTCTGAAGTTTAAAAGTGAAACTGAAAACCTTAAGTTTAATTTGAATTGATAGATGAAAGAATTAGCAAACTTGAAGACAGATTGTTAGGTGTTATGCATTCGAAAAAACAAAAAAACATGAAAGAAATGAATAGAGCTTTAGAGAACTGTAGGACATCATTAAGCATACCATCCTACATAAAATATCAGGAGAGGACAGAAAGGAGCAGAAAAAATATTGAAGAAGTAATGGCTGAAAATTTTCAAAATTTATTGACTAATACCAATCTATACATTCAGGAAGCCCACCTAATTCCAAATGAAATAAACTTAGATCCACAGACATGCAACTTAGTGGGGGGAAAAAAAGGTTGAAAGTCAAAGGCAAGGAGAAGATTTTCAAAGCAGCAGGAGAAACAACTCTATTTTCAAAGGAACCCTGGGACGATTAACAGCAGACTTCTCAGCAAAATCAATGGAAACTAGAAGGCAGTGGGATAACACTGAGTGATCAAAGAAAGCACTGTCAACCAAGAATCCTATAGTGAGCAAAGCTGCCCTTTCAAAAATGAAAATAAACTCAAGATATTTGCAGATAAAAAATGAGAGAATTTGTTGNGGAAGATTAACAGCTGACTTCTCAGCAAAATCAATGGAAACTAGAAGGCAGTGGGATAACACTGAGTGATCAAAGAAAGCACTGTCAACCAAGAATCCTATAGTGAGCAAAGCTGCCCTTTCAAAAATGAAAATAAACTCAAGATATTTGCAGATAAAAAATGAGAGAATTTGTTGTTAGCAGACCTGCCTTATAAAAATTACTAAAGGAAGTTCTTCAGAATGAAAGTTAAAGTGAGCTCAGATAGTAACTTGAATTCTTATGAGTAAACAAAGAACAGCAAAGGTAATTATGTGCATTTGACCCTTGAATAGCATGGGTTTGAACTGCATAGGTCTACTTGCAGCGTTTCTTTTCAATAAATCCATACTATATTACTACACAAACCATGGTTAGTTTGGATTTGTAGATGTGGAACCCTGACTGAACCCTTTCTGACTTTACATTCAGAAAGCTGACTGTAAAGTTAAACATGGATTTTCAACTCTATGGGGGATCAGCACTCTAAACCATCATGTTGTTCAAGTGTTAGTTGCTCAATCATGTCCAACTCTTGCAACCCCATGGACTGTAGCCCATCAGGCTCCTCTGTCCATGGAATTCTCCAAACAAGAATACTGGAGTGGGTTGTCATTTCCTTTTCCAGGGGATCTTCCTGACCCAGGTATCGAATCCAGGTTTCCTCCATTGCAGGCAGATTCTTTACCATCTGAGCTACCAGGGAAGCTCCATGTTGTTCAAGGGTCAGTTGTAGCTGAAAGGCAGCATAAATGCATATTTTCACCTTTTTTCTTTCAACTGCTTTTAAAAGTAAATGTATGAAATAATATGTATATAATTGTCCTATAATATATAGAAATTTAATATATTTACCAATAACAGTATAAAGGAGATGGTGGGAACAAAGCAGTATTAGACTAAGGAAGTGACTTCAGATGATAACTTAAACAGGAACAAATGATGAGAACAATAAATGATAGGTAATTTAACAAAACCCAAAATATATATGTGTTCTCCTTTCTTAGCTTCTTTGAAAACATAGGAATTTTATACGGTAGAAATTATAATAATGTATCACTGAGTTTTAAAATTTGTAGCTGTAACATGTATAACAGTAATTCCACAAAAGAGGGGAAAGTGACTAGAGCTGTATAGGAACAGTGTTTCTATATTTTGCTGGAATTAAGTTCATGTAAATCTGAAGCTCTGAAGAGTTAAGATGTACATGAGAAACCCAGACCAACCACTGAGGAAATAATTCAAAACTTATGGACAATCATTAAAGTAACTAATATGCTACATTTGAAAATATTCACTTAATGCAAAAGAAGAGAGATGGACAAAAACATAAGACATTTAGAAAGCAAAAGGTAAAATGGCTGATGTAAATCCAACTGTATCTATAGTAATGTTAATTGTGAAAAAGTTGAACAATCCAATCAAAGAGATTATCAGAATTTTTTTTTAAAGCTCTATCTTTATCTGCAGGAAACACTTCTGATTCAAAGATTGGAAGTTAAAGGATGGAAAAGGATGCATCATGCAAATTGTAACCGCAGAAAGCTGGAGTAGCTAGACTAACATCAGACAGAAAAGACATTAGGCAAAAAAAATATTACTAGAAATAAAGAGGGAACATTTTATAATGATAAAAGGGTGAATCTGGAAGATTTAACCATTATAAATATATGTGTACCTAATAATAGCAAAATACAAGAAGAAAAAACTAGAAGAAATGAAGGGGGAAATAATTCACAGTAATAATTGGAGGAACTTTGGTTTCTGCTATAGTAATAAAGAGCTTGGAAGTCATCACTCACCCTCACAACAAGAAAAACTCTGGACAGCCTGAAAAACAATTCTTCTTAGGTACATCAGAGAATTGATGTCATAGGGCAAATCACTGCCCTCAAAACTGAGCATAGAACAATTTGTCAAATTCAGCTTAAATATTCCTACCAATACCAGCTACATCAGAAGGCTTCTGCTCCTGGCTAGCTGTGATTCTCTGTATCCACCTTTCTGTTTAGCTTTAACTTATCTAATAGGTAATTTTTTAAAGAGGTAAAGGATGTACTAAGAGAGGAGAGAAAATGTAATCATACAAAGTGCTCAATTAAAACCTTCAGAGAAAGCAGGAAAAGAGGGAAAGATTTAAAAAAAAAAAAAAAAAGGTCCAGAGCAAAGACTGGAAAACCTATGTATAAAGTAGATATTAATTTAACTATTCAATAATCATTGATGGCAGTAGTCTAAATAAGCCAATTAAGAGACTGACTGGATAAACAACAGAGCTTAACTCTATGTCAGCTACAAGAAATCCACTTTAAACATAAGGACACAATTAGATTAAAAGTAAAGGGATGGAGAAATATACACAGTGCTAACAATTCNCATTGATGGCAGTAGTCTAAATAAACCAATTAAGAGACTGACTGGATAAACAACAGAGCTTAACTCTATGTCAGCTACAAGAAATCCACTTTAAACATAAGGACACAATTAGATTAAAAGTAAAGGGATGGAGAAATATACACAGTGCTAACAATTCAAAACACAGGTGTAGCTATATTTCACACAAAGCAGACTTCAGGACAAGAAGAACCATCAGTCATAAAGATGAGCATTACATAAAGATGAACTGGGAATAGAGGAGAGAACTTCTTCAATCAGATAAAGGACAATTTTGAAAATCCAACAGCTGATAACACACTTAAGATACTTTCTCCCTAAGATTAGGAACAAAACCAAAGTGTCCACTCTTGCCACCTCCTTTCAGCATTGTACTAGAAGTTCTAGTCAGTGGAAGAAACGGAAATAAAAGGCATCTAGGTTGAAAAGGAAGAAGTAAAATTATCTGTCTGCACATGATATCATTTTGTTGTTGTTCAGTCGCTCAGTAGTGTTTGACTCTTCGTGAGTCCATACACTGCAGCGTGCCAGGCTTCTCTGTCCTTCACCGTCTCCTGGAGCTGGCTCAAACTTATATCTGTTGAGTCAGTGATGCCATCCAGTCATCTTATCCTCTGTCATCCCCTTCTCCTCCTGACTTCAATCTTTTCCAGCATCAGGGTCTTTTCCAGTGAGTCGGTCTTCTCATCAGGTGGCCCAAGTATTGGAGCTTCAGCATCAATCCTTCCAATGAAAATTCAGGACTGATTTCCTTTAGGATTGACTGTCTTGATTGACTGTTGGATTGACTGTTGCTTGCTGTCCAAGGAACTCTCAGGAGTCTTCTCCAGCAGCACAGTTTGAAAACATCAATTCTTTGGCTCTTAGCCTTCTTTATGGTCCAAATCTGACATCCATACATGACCACTGGACTATAGCTTTGACTATACTATATGGAAATATATGATATCATGTGTGTGTGTGTATATATATGATCCTAAGGACCCATTGAAAACTATTTTAACTAATAAATAAGTTCAGCAAGGTTCCCCACCAGAATTCAGCAAGCTTCTTTGTAGCAAAATTGACAGACTGATTCTACAGTTCGTGTAATCCTACAAGGGACCTAGAATAGCCAAAAAAAATCTTAAAATGACCACTGGACTATAGCTTTGACTATACTATATGGAAATATATGATATCATGTGTGTGTGTGTGTGTGTGTATATATGATCCTAAGGACCCATTGAAAATTATTTTAACTAATAAATAAGTTCAGCAAGGTTCCCCACCAGAATTCAGCAAGCTTGTTTGTAGCAAAATTGACAGACTGATTCTACAGTTCGTGTAATCCTACAAGGGACCTAGAATAGCCAAAAAAAATCTTAAAGAAGAACAAAGTTGGAAGATAGCACTTTTCAATTTGAAAACTTAGTACAAAGCAACAGTAATCAAAACAGTGTGGTGCTGGCATGAAGATAGACATACAGATCAGTGAGATAGAATTGAAAGTCCAGAAAATCTGTGTATCTATGGTCAACTGACTTTTTCTTTTCTTTAAACAGGGGTTCCAGGATGATTCAATAGAGGGAAAATAGTCTTCAACAAATTGTTCTAGATCAAATGGATAGCCAAATTCAAAAGATTGAACTTGCACCTTTATTTCACACTATATGCAAACATTAATTCAAACAGGATTATATACCTAAATGTCAGAGTTAAAACTATAAAACTCTTAAAGCAAGAGTAAATCTTCATGATCTTGGATTTGGCAATGAATTCTTAAACAGGACTTCAAAAGCACAAGCCACAGAACAAGACACATAAATTGGACTTAATCAAAATAAAGAACTTTTGTGTCTCAAAGAGTACTGTCAAAAAGTATCAATAAAAAGACACCTCAGAGAATGGGAGAAAGCATTTGCATATTACTGATGTGATAAGGAAGTTGTATCAAGAGTATATGAAGAATAAAACTCAATAGTTTAAAAAAAAAAGAAAAACAGGCAAAGGATTCGAATACAGTTTCCTCCAAAGAATATAAACAAGTGGCTAAAAAGCACCTGAAAAAGTGCTGACCGTCATTAGTCATGCTGCTGCTGCTGCTAAGTCGCTTCAGTCATGTCTGACTCTCTGCAACCCCATAGATGGCAGCCCACCAGGCTCCACCATCCCTGGGATTCTCCAGGTGAGAGTACTTGAGTGGGTTGCCATTTCCTTCTCCAATGCATGAAAGTGAAAAGTGAAAGGGAAATTGCTCAGTTGTGTCCTACTCTTCGTGACCCCGTGGACTGCAGCCCACCAGGCTCCTCCGTCCATGAGACTTTGCAGGCGAGAGTACTGGAGTGGGGTGCCATTTCCTTCTCCAATGCGTGAAAGTGAAATGTGAAAGGGAAATTGCTCAGTTGTGTCCTACTCTTCGTGACCCCATGGACTGCAGCCTACCAGTCTCCTCCGTCCATGGGACTTTGCAGGCAAGAGTACTGGAGTGGGGTGCCACTGCCTTCTCCACATTAGTCATGAGGGGAATGCAAATCAAAACTACAGTGAGATACCACTTCACGCTCACTAGGTTGGCTATAATGAATAAGATAGTAACAAGAATTGGCAAGAACATGGAGAAATCTGCATCCTCATTTACTGCTTTTGGGAATGTAAAATGGTGTTGCCACTTGGGAAAGAGTCTAGTAATTCCTCAAATAGTTGAACATAGAGTTACCTTGTGACCTAGCAATGCACTCCTGAGTTTTAATATATACTCAAGATTAATGAAAACATGTCCACACAGAAACTTGTACTTTAATAATTGTAGCAGTATTATAATTGCCAAAGGTGGACTATCATCAGCTGATGGATAGATTTTTTTAATGTGATCTATCCATACAAGAGAATATTATTTGGATATAATATTAAATATATATTCAATATATGGAGTACTAATTCATGCTGCAGGAAGTATTGCTACAGCGTGTATTGCTATAGAATGTATTGTAAACATTATTATTAGTGAAAGAAGCCAGTTAACACAAGACCACATATTGTATGGTTCTATTTATATGAAATATTTATCTCTGTAGTTAAATCTACAGAGATGGAAAATAGATTAGCGGTTGCCTAGGGGGTATGACGGAGAAGGCAATGGCACCCCACTCCAGTACTCTTGCCTGGAAATTCCCATGGATGGAGGAGCCTGAATCGACTTAGCAGCAGCAGCAGGGGGTATGAAAGTAGATTAGTGGTTGCTGAGGGGGTATCGGAGGATAGGAGGTAATAGCTTTAAAGGGTGCAGTGTTTCTTTTCAGGATAAAGAAAATGTTCTAAAATTGCAGTGACAGTTGCACGGTTGTGTAATTATACTAAAAACCATTGAATTGTACATGTTAAATGGGCGAATTATATTGTATATAAATTATATGATAATAAAGCTGTTATTTAAAAAAAATCTGAAAGATAGCCCAGTGTTTAAAAACAATGCCCAGTTCAGTTAAATAAAAGAGGATAGATTTTTTTTTTTAGAAACAATGTACACTAATGCTCACTATAGTGTTATCCATAATAGCCAAAATGGAGGCAACCCAGATATCCATCAACTAATCATCTAATGAACTGATTGATAAACAAGATGAAGTAAATCCATACAATGGAATGGTATTTGACCATGAGAAGGAATGAAGTACTAACATGTTCCGTAACATGAGTGAACCTTAAAATATTTTGCTAAGGAAAGGAAGGCAGTTACATAAAACCAAATCTGTATGATTCCATCTATATGAAATTCCTAGAATAGACAATCCATAGAGACAAAAAGTACATCAGTGTTCTAGGGACTGAGGGAGGAAGAACATGGGGAATGACTGCTAATAGGTATAAGGTTTTGGAGGGAGGTGATGAAAATGTTCTGAAATTAGATAGTGGTGATAGCTTCACAATTCTTATTAATATACTAAAAGCCAATGAACTGTATGTACACTTTAAAACGTTAGTTTTTATATTTGAATTATACCTAAATCTGTTATTTTTAAGAAACAGTGCTTACTTTTAATACTTTATGAGGGGTGTTTCTTCGTGTTCTGGTACTTTTTCCACAAAAGAACTTGTGGATTTTGGGGGTTTTTCCAAGGAAGCATCTTTAAGAAGAATCATTTATACTGGCTCTAGAATTGCATGTAATATGAGAACTTACTTGTTCAATAAGGTCAGGTATGCTATATCTTCCTTATCCACTATCCTCATGCTATGGAAAACATTATCTGCTGCTTAATTAATTTAGGTTCATATGCATTACAGACGTTGTACTCCTGCCATAGTGGATTACAGTTTCTGAAAATTTTCTTGTTCTTTAGAGAAAGTAATTTTTCTCCCCAGCTACTTATATTTAATATGCCAAAAACAGCATTAAAAATGTATTAACACTTGGAACATGGTGAATTTTCAGTTCTTCCTTGATTTTTTTTTTTTTTACCATTTTTATGTACAAATGCACAGCTGTAAAGGATTTGGTTAAATACTGAAAGAATGTAAATGATCTCTTTGTAACTCTGCTGTCTTTAAAAAGGAAATTAGCGTCAATAATAGTTGATTTTATATATGTATATCATCAAGTGATGGATTTATGTATATATGCATTCCATGGTGTTGCAGTCAGACAAAATTTAGTGACTGAACAACAAATATGTAAATCTAATTTTAAGAAAAGATGAACTATTGGTAGTTTCTAATTTACTACATATGTATTTGTGAATGGAAGGAATATGAATTTAAAAAATCAGTCTGTAATTATTAAAGGCTATCTGTTGTCAGTGTGTAACAGTGTTTGCAGTGTTAGGATGGTAGAATGTTTTTGAATACGGACTCTTTTCTGGTAGAAAGACGTATCTTCACATGTATTTTTTCAGTTACAGTATTTTTTCAGTCACATGTGAAAAATAGACTCAAGTGTTCTATATTTTCTTAAAATGGAAGATAGGGAGACTTTAGAACAAAAGCTCATAACTATTTCACTTTGAAAATAAAAAAGCGTGTACATACTTTAAGGAAACAACATGTTTTTCTAAATCTAGAGTGCTCATGAAAATGAGGATCCAGATGGTGAATTCAGGCACAATGTGTAATGCTGTAATTTTCCCTCCTAGTTAAAAGGCTGGCCACCGAGAACCTGCAATGCATGGTCAAAGCCTGCCAAGTGGGGTCAGGAGGAGAACCTGCCGCCCAGCTGACTTCTGTGTTTAGGTAACTGGAAAATATGCCAACTGGCAAGGAGACTGTTGCCAGCCATTTGACAGTCAACATGTTTTTTAAATAACTAATTATCCAAAACATAATGTGTTGCTACTTGTTTGTAGTTTCAATTATTATATTTTTGGCAGTAGTTTTGCTACGTTGTTGTTTTATTAAAAAATAAAATTACTAGGGAGAAAGATGACTTTAAGTTACCTGAGAATTTAGTAAGGAAGATGCTTGCATGTGTTTCAGAGGAAAAAGTGGAAAACGTGAGTCATAGTGATAGGTATACAGGCTTTGGAGCTGGTAAACGTGCTACTCAGCAGCCAGTGTGGAAGTCAGCCTGTCACTGGTCTTCCTGTTCACTTTAGATGCCGTGAACCCACAAAGCTCCATTCGATGTAATTTGTGAAGCATAAGACTTTATATATAGATCTGTTGTTCCTTCATGAGAATAACTGCAACTTGTAGAACGTTTTCTGTTTTGTTTCTCTTTTCCTGCCTTGCACCGTGTAGAATCTTAGGCTTTCTGTTAAAGCAGTACTTTTAAAATGTATCTTTCTCATAGTTTCTACCCGTTAACCTTCATTTCATGTATCTCTACTGTAGCTCCACTATGTTAGTTTGGGTCCATTTCCTTCATTCTGTGTGGGATTTTTGATTCCTCAGCTTGCTTTCTTATCATGTAGCTGGGACTTGTCAGTTCTTTACAGTTTATTTATAGAATATAAAAATTGTGATCATTTGAAATAAATACTGGGTTTAAGAAAACTGTAAAACCCTAAGAAATGACGAAGGATTTTATATGAACAAAGATTACATGTTTGTTAAGTACAGTTTACTAAGCTAGGTGACTTTTGGCGAGGGTGGGGAGAGTGGAAATTTTATGATTAAAATATATAATTCTTTTTTATGTAAAGAATTATATATTCTTTATATATAATGTATAATTATATAAATATAATTCTTTATAAATATATATTCTTCATATTTTATTCTTCTGTGGGTCTAAAGTCTCTCGTTCAATTAAGGAATATAAAAATTATTTAGAAGTAACTTGCTTTCCTCATAGAAGTAGTTTGATTTATATAGAGATAGGGATAATTAACTAAAAGATACACAAAATAACCAGGAAGCCGGACTCGTTTTCTGTTTGAGTCTCTTCTACACTCTTACCACCCAGATTGACCACATGCAAAGTGTGGCAGGGAAGTCCCTGGCGTTAGATTTTCCCCTCTTAATTCTTCCTCTTGGGATTCCAGCTCTTCCCTCTCCCTCTGAATGCCGTCACTCTGGTCATGGCTCACGCTGAAGCCATTTCTTTTCTTTATTTTCAAGTTTCAGTCTTTGTATGGCATCTATCATAGATCCTTATGATAATCTTCCATAAAGTGATTTTTCTTGCATTCAGTTTACAGCTTGTTGCTGTATTTGGGCTAGATAGATACCAGCCCCAGTAATTGCCCCAAGAGTAATTCTAAGTAACCTGTTTTACTTTCAGGCAGTTTATTGAAGATTATGGTATGAGATATGACTATCAGCTTTACAGCATTTTAGAAGCAGTAGCAGCATTGGACCAGCAGGTTGTCATCCACTTGGTTCCTACCCTTACTCAGTCTCTGAAGAATTCAGAGCGGAAGTGGGGCCTTGGCAGAAATAGTGCACAGAGGTATGTTTGATTATTTGATTATATCCTTTTGGACAATGATTATGAAATCTAGATACATTTTCCTAGTAATGGCCTATTTTCCCATTTATAAAGATTTGGAGTCTGTTCCAGTGAATAGGGTTAGTGACTCAACTAGATAATATGCTTTTGGTCAAAAATAGATAGAAGCTCTGTTTTGTTTTTTTTTCTTATAGGCTTATGACTGAATAGTGCTGGACTATTTAGAGTAATGAAACATGGTGGGATAAGTCTGTATATCCCAGAAAGATTGTTTTAAAAGAGAAAAGACCCTGATGCTGGAAAGACTGAGGGCAGGAGAAGGGGGCGACAGAAGATGAGATGGATGGATTGCATCACCAACTTTAACAGACATGAGTTTGAGCTAACTCTGGGAGATAGTGAAGGACAGGGAAACCTGGAGTGCACAGTCCATGAGTTTGCAGAGTCTGACACGATTTAGCGACTGAACAGCAGCAATAAACATATATTTCTCTCTTCTTTTCTTTTGTCCTTACAGGGAAGCCTATAGCAAACTTTTATCTCAGCTAGGACAAGTGGGACAAGATGAGATACAGAGACTGGAAAATGATCATGTTGAATCTATTTTGTGATTTCATCCTCAACATTAATTATAACTACCTAAAGCCACTTTGTACCATTCGACTCCTACTTTCATTAATTATATAATGTTCTGTTAAAAATACTTTATAGGATCTTTTCCGTACATACCTGTAAGTATAAAGTATATAAATAAGAAAATAAAAGTTAGTTAAATATGTTATAGAATCTTTGGAACTTGGTAAAACTGCATTCTGTTTTGAAGTGGTTTTAGTTAAACTAAAGAAACTTAAAGTTTTCCTATCTGGGAGTGTTGTCTGTTTATGTCTATGCAGGTTTGTACTGATTGATCCATGGGCATTTTATTGTAGTGTGACTTTCTGCCTTGCAACTAATTTATTTCTGTTTTTTGTTTCTTTACAAGTTATGTTTAATCATGACACTATTTCACATTACCTTGCTGCCCTATGCTGGTTTTGTTACTTGGTTGCTTTCTTGCTTGCTTGTTTTTATTGTTTTGTTTCTTTTGAGGAATGGTCAGGAGATAGGACTGTGTCTTTGTTATCGTTTATTGTTATCGTTTATTATTCTATGTTTGAGGCAAGTTAATAAAAATCTTTCAGAGCACACTTAACTCTGAGCAGTCAAACTGAATCTGGCTAAGGGATTATACAAATATATATATAAATTTTTTTTGACATGGGCTAAGGTAATGGCAACCCACTCCAGTACTCTTGCCTGGAAAATCTCATGGACAGAGGACTTGGTAGGCTGCAGTCCATGGGGTCACTAAGAGTCGGACATGACTGAGCAATTTCACTTTTACTTTTCACTTTCATGCATTGGAGAAGGAAATGGCAACCCACTCCAGTGTTCTTGCCTGGAGAATCCCAGGGATGGTGGAGCCTGGTGGGCTGCCGTCTATGGGGTCGCACAGAGTTGGACACGACTGAAGCGACTTAGCAACAGCAGCAGCGGCAGCAACAGTGTTTATACTTGGGGTCCAACAGTTGCCGGATGTTTTTCTATTCATCCTTTCTTTTAGAGTTGTCATATCAAGAGGAGGATAAATAAGAGCCTTTAAAAAGAGAATAAATAATATTCTGGAATTTTTTTAAGGTTACAAATTAACAGAGTTCTGAAAAGTCAGCCGAATTATCTACTTGTTCTTCAACTACAGCCTCTTATAAACTAGCATCTTACATATTTGCAGGGAACCAGCTTAGTTTCCTGTAGCAGTTCATTTCTCAATCCAACTATCTGAAATTTCAGATTTATTTTACTGGATTGGGCATTGTCCTTGACTCCTTTTTCTAGTGAGCATTATTTGATAAAAACAGTTCCAATCTTAGCGCTCAGAACCCACGTGGATCTTAAACACAGCTCTACTTTGTGACCGTGAGCAGATTCTTAATCTTGTCTGAGCCTTAGTTTCTTCATGGAGAAAAATGAGTAATAATACTTCTTGAAATTTCACAATGTTCTGGCAAGAATCAGTGGGATAACCGATTTATAATCATGTAATTAAAATGTATGTGAAAGTATTTGGTGACCTACATTCTGTTAGGCATACAGACATGATTACTGTATCTCATGCACAAAAGTAAAGAAACTTCTCAATTTTGTTTTTCTCTAATGGTATGTCCTAGATGAATGATTCTACTTTTCAGTATTTTCTTACATGTCATGTTTGCTAACTTTGAAATAATTTGTTTTCTTCTGGGGCCTCTAGTGTTTATCATGGTTTTACTATTCCTTCAGGAAAACATTTTCAGCCCTTTTCTGGCTCAAGTATCTTTTAAATGCACTGTAGTCAGGAAACTATAGTTAGTTAATAGACCTTTCCTTATTGGAATTTGTGAAGTCTAAAGGACTTCATGACTTATAAATGGTCTATTTTACCCCTAAATAAACTAATTCAATAAATGGAATGAATAAAAGCCTCTTTAAGGTTACTTAAGACTTCATAGCCGGAGAAGACAATGGCTCCCCACTCCAGTACTCTTGCCTGGAAAATCCCATGGATGGAGGAGCCTGGTAGGCTGCAGTCCATGGGGTCGCTAAGAGTCAGACACAACTGAGCGACTTCACTTTCACTTTGCACTTTCATGCATTGGAGAAGGAAATGGCAACCCACTCCAGTGTCCTTGCCTGGAGAATCCCAGGGACGGGGGAGCCTGGTGGGCTGCTGTCTGTGGGGTCGCACAGAGTCAGACATGACTGAAGTGACTTAAAAGGAGCAGCAGCAGCAAGACTTCATAGCAATGAATTTCATTATAATAGTGACTTACTAATGATGTATTATTTTGCAAGTTTTAGCAGTTGAAATTTAAAATATTTAATGGAGTGCCTTTAAAGGGTTGTGTGTGTGTGTGTGTGTGTGTGTATTCTTCCCCAAGGGAAATTGATACAGATGTCTTAGATAATCTTGCTCTTAGCTTATGAAACTTTTTAAGGGATAAGAAAATCTGTTACTGAATTTTTACTGAATCCTGCATTAGGTATATGTACTTGTGTATATTAAGAATACATTTATACATAAAACTCAGTGACAAGAAGTCTGTAACATGTATATGTAGATTTTTTTAAATTTGTATATCAGTAAAATTTTAAAGAAACTGTTTTATTCATTGAAAAAAAAAAAAGAAAATTTAAGATTCAGTTCCATTTCTTAAAAATCTTCACTGACTCTTATTTCTATATTATCTCTTTCCATTCCCAGACTTAGAATAACCTTATAGTTGCTTCCTTAATGTTCTTTTTCCCCTAAAATCCTTGCAATATCTGATGTGACTGCTTCTACCATTGTCAAGGTAAGCCAGTCTCTTGTGGTCGAATCTGGAATGTGTTCTCATTTCCCTTGCGCTTTGGCACCTCTGTGACATTGTGTTCTTTTTTCTTCTCATCCCTTCCTCCACAATACTGCTTCTTCCTACATACACATTTTCCCTTCTTGTCCCCACTGGTAAGATCTGGCCCTTCACCCGCTCTGTCTCAACATTCTTCTGATAGTGAACTGAGAAGACTAGCTAATAACTTTATCTTTCACATCTGTATCTAGTACTGCTTTTTCTCTAAACCTGTCGAGTTGGATTCTCCTGGAATCTCAGGGCAACATGTCAAGCTTTGTCACCTTCTTTTCCAGAGAAGGTGACACTGCCTTTGCCTTCATTTTCCACCCAGAGCATATACCACTTTCCCAGTTCACCTAACCTTGATGTTTCTCGGATTCTTCATTGTCCCCACATTTCATCTGATGGGCTATACAAGTTCTTGCTATTTTTTTCTTTTTCCCATCATGTGCATCCAAATTCATTAGGCACTATAATCGGCTCCTTGTCTCCGGACTATTGAAATTTATTCTTCACATAGTTCTGATGTTAATGTGTCCAGAAGACTACTTTCATCTTGTTACTTTTCTGCTCAAGGACCTCTATTTACTTCCTATTGTTAGTAAGTTGACATTGAACCCCTTCTGTCAGGAGAATTCCTGCCACCTGACACTATACTTTCTCTTTCCAAACTCAACTGAAGCAGGAGAGTAGGCTGTCTTGGCTGCTTTCGCTGAATGACATGTTCATTCTACACTGTGGGCCTCATTCAGTTTGCCAGCTTACCACCATTTCTACAGAAACCTAACTTTAAGATCCTCTAATAGGAAAATTGAAATATACATGTTAGGCTTCCTTGGTGGTTCAGATGTTAAAGAATCTGCCTGCAGTGCAAGAGACCAGGATTCCATCCCTGGGTTGGGAAGATTCCCTGGAGAAGGGAATGGCAACCCACCCCAGTATTCTTACCTGGAAAATTCCATGGACAAATGAGCCTGGAGGGCTACAGTCCATGGGGTTGCAAAGAGTCAGACACTTGCTGTTCAGTTGCTCAGTCGTGTCCGACTCTTTGTGACCCCATGGACTGCACCAGGCCAGGCTTCCCTGTCCTTCACCATCTCCCAGAATGGGAGTAGTGGCGGACACTACTCAGTGACTAACACTTTCACTTTCTATACGTAAGTATCCCAGTCAGTTTCTTTAAAACATCAGGTGGAGTGTAAAAGATGACTGAAGGACATCGTGGTGATGAAAAGGACTTTTATTAGACACTCAGATTTGGTTTGATTTAAATTTCAATTGAACATTTAATTAGGTTTTCATAGGGGAGAAGATGACATGGGTGTATTGTCTCTATACAAAATCATTCAGTATTCAGTGCATTTGTACTGGAGGAGTTTCACAGTATAAACTATCCTTATCCCTAGCAAATTTTATTTTCTTACAAAGCATATTTGATTTTTTTGTTTTTTGTGGTAAGTAAAAAAAAAATTATTTGTGCGTTGTTAGGTGTGTGCTTTCACTACACATTGTTAAGTTTTATCTTCTTCTGTGCTTCTTCACAAATCTTTAAAGCTACTGTTTATAACTAATTACATGGACTCCTTTGCATGTACATTCATAGAATCTTGGCAGTTTTTATTTTTAGGATTATATAATCATATAAGAATTTGACAAGCTGTTACATATGGGAAAAACCTTTAAGAAAACTACTTTCTCTAAGTTCTGCACATCAACTTAACACTTTGTTTCAGAGATAAAAGGCAGATAGCATAGAAACTTCACCAAAAACTGTGTTATCTGTTCTAAACCACTGATTTTTGATTCATACTCTTTTTTTACATAAACCTTATATCTTCCAAAAACTGATCTCCTGCTGCCTCCTCCTAGGGTTAAAAATATTGCATTGTCAGTCAAGTGGAGAGTATGTTAGTATAAATAACAGGCTCTGTTTGTGTAAAACGGTTGGGGAACTAGCAAAATAGTATATTCTTTCACATATTTGATGTAAGATATGACATTTATATTTTGATTCTGTGATAAACTATATTGTTAAGTTTACCAAAATCAGTATCAAATGATTAGAACTGACCAACTTCTGCTTATTGAAGTTTTTGATGTGAAGATAGTTAACCCAGTTCATTGCACTTGTGAATTATACTTTTAGAAAAATTCTGGGCATTTTTATTTTATACACAAGTTTTAAGTTATTTGTGTACAAAGTAATGAGATATAATAAAAATGCATATATTCAACTTACACGGCATTTGTGATTATTCAGTTCCTCTTTATGACAGATTGACTCTTTGAAAACCAAAATAAAAATGAACCATGTTACCTAGAGGAATATTTTTAATCTTATTTAGAGATTCATGTCTTTTCTGGCTTTTCCTCCTAGAGTAAGAACACTGCTAATATCTGTGTTACTGCTTTTTCTTTTTTAAAGTACAATCTTGAAATGTCATTTAAGTTGTTTCATGGTTTTATGGAAATTGAAATTAATACAAATACAATATGGTCTTTGAAGAGTAAAAATGGAAGATGTATTACTGTAGAGTAGTTCACTATAATAGAAAACATGTATTTGAATAGTTTCAGTGATGACCAACCATTGTTCCCTAGAATTTTTCTTATTAGCTCTTATGATTGGTAATTTGAGGGACAGGATCGAATTATAAGTGATCTGGATTTTTTCTTTGTGGGGAAGGGTTGCTGTACTTCGGATACTATTCTTTGTTTATAATTATGTTTCTGAAAATTATGTAAAATTTATATAAAAATTCTGACTTCAATTGTATAGTATTATTACTATTATACAATTATTACTGAGTAATACTATACAAGGAAAGGTTTGATAATATATACTGATTTGTTTTAAATGAATAGTTAGAAGTTTTCACAGAAATTAGAATAATCTCAGGCTGCCTTTCCATTTATCAGTCAAGTTCACTTTTAGACCATTTCCCTTTTAATAATTGGGTAGAGAATCTGGGATTAAAAAGATTGTTTTATAAGGTAAATTTCCTGGAGGGAAGAAATCTGTGTGTCAAGTAGAAATTTGAGTAAATCTGAAATAACTGTTTAGGTCCTTGTGGAAAAGATGTCTGAAATGTTGGAGTCCACTTTCCTGACACTGTAAGTAAGGCATTTTTTTTAAATTTAGATGGTTTATACTTTATAAAGAGACTCTGTTTTCCTTCTAAATATCAATTATCGATTTTTAGAACTGTACAACGACTCTAAGGTTTTTAGTTTAAAATTAAAATTTTACCACTCTTTTCCTTACCCTAGTCTCCCCTGCCCCCTTAATCTGAACAGCCGAAAATTGTTTATTTTTAATATACTGATATTTAATACATATTTAAAATAAGTGTTTCAAGTATTATATAATATATAAAGTTAGTGATTTCTCTATTTAGGATAAAAAATATTTTTATTCACTTCTGCTTACTAAAAGTGGCTACATGAACAAAATGACAGTTTCCTATGATTGCTGAATGCTTAAACTATACCAAGGAATAAAAGTGACATCTTCCTTTTAAGAAAGGTGACTTATTGTAACAAGATTAGAGAAAGGGGAAAAACTCACATTATAGTTGTAGAATTTATGTTCAAATACAATTATTGAGTTGTTTAATTTTTTAACTTTTTATAGACAAAGCAAATCCAAAAACCTAGCCTAAGAAAATTCTTAGGCATTATTAAAAATGGTAGTAATATATATTGGTGATGGAGAAGAATCCCACAAGCGTTCAAGATTGATATAACCTGTAACAAAGTGGAAAAACTTTTATTAGAACTACTGATTCTAGGTTCAAATTTATGTCAAAGCACTTTATGATACCAAAATTAGTCCAACTAATTTTTTTTTGAGCTTTAAAATGTCACTTTTCACTAAATAGTCTTAAATGAATTTGAGGCAAGGGTTTGTACAAGTTTAGGAATCTTTGGCTTTGGTAAACTCCCCGTTTTCTAATTAGTATGTCTCTTTCACATGCTTTTCAGAATCATCTCATAGTATGTCTTCCAAGTTCTATCCAGTAATTTTTAAACTTCAAAAATAATCTCCCAGTTCAATTACAAAGTTCTAAAGACAGTAAAATACCTTGTAATTTGAGTGATATTTTTTCTTAGGCAGAGTACTTCAGAGTATTTGCCTAATCCTCACAACGTTCTTCTGAATTAATATGTAAGTCAATAATTGCCCTCCTTAAAAAGTGAGAAGACTGAAGCACTGTAAAGTTAAGCCAAGGTCACAGAGCAACCAAGGTGAAAAATCTGGGTACTCCATCTGCTGTTCCAGTGTACTTCTGTTATTCATATTACCTTGAATAAAATATGGCATTTAAAAATTTATGATGTCATAATGGTGAGTACTCTGCTAATACAGCAGTGTTGTTTAATGTTAGATTTTTAACAGAAAAATTACAAACCCAGGGTTTAGTAAAGAGATTAAGTACTGATAATTTTTTGAAGATCACTGATGGAGTACTTGTGAAATAAACTGCCTCACTAAGAGTGTAGTGTCCTGGACAGCACTGGTTAGACAAGGTATATAAAGAACGCTTTACAGACCCATAGACCATTCAGTCGGCCCTAAGCTAACACCACAGTAAAAGTCATACATCCTATATATTGACACACAGAGAAGAGTGACAGGCGTTTTCAATAATGTGTATTTTAGAAAACTTCATTTTTTTGCTTATGTTTATCTGAATATAGTAAGATCTAGAAAACAGAACAAGGAAGCATTGAGCAGTGAGTATTTTCATGCCCAGTAGCCAAAAGTCAGGCTTTTTTTCCTCCTGTTCATGACGGTTATTAAGAAAGCACTGGCTTTTCAGACAGTGCCAATCCTGTGATGAGGCACTTGAAGAGTCTGAAGGTTGGGGCATGTGAAATACGGAGCAGGGAGGAAGCATGCTGCTATTCCATTGGAAGCAAAAGGGAGTCTAGGCCCATAGAATACTTCTTCTTTGCCTTCTCTACTTACATCCAGTACCTACAAAGGAAGGGAGAAATCTGCATGTTAAAGGTGGTTGTTCAAAATAAAGCTGTGTACACTTGAAAGAAAACTTGCAGTTAATTTCAATTATGCTGACATGACTACATCTTATATATTGCTATTTTTCTCACAGTGTTGTACCAGAAATATGTATTTAATTCCTATAAAATACTATTCTACACATTTATGTGTATGAACATAGATGTTTGTTTATAATAATTTAGCCTTCAGAATAATAGTTGAGATGTAGGCAGCATTATCGTCCTTTAATAAAACTGCCTGAGATTGGTTAAGTAACTTGTCCAAACTAGTACATGTTGTTTGTATGCTGGCTTACAAATCCTCATCTGCAATGTGAAAACAACATTGACTTTGCAGCTTTGACCTGAAAACTGGTGAGATCATCTCGCTCAAGGTCTGGCACAGAGAATATTATAGCTTGGTAGCAGGTTCAAGAAAATCAGTTGCTTCTGGAGATTTTCCCCCAGTTATTTCCTTGTTAAGCTGGAGTTTCATCTCTTTCCTTATATGGGAAAGAATCTTTGTTATAGTCTGTGCCTGCTGTCACCTCACTGATTTCTGGTTTAATCTTAGTACTAGGAAGATTCTATTATAAGACAAGCTGGCCATGTCATACTTGTCGAACCCATAAAACTAGCTCTCAATCATCTTATCCTCTCTTCATACGCCCTTCCTCTAACTTCATTTAAAACTTTTCCTCCCTTGGGTTCTATGACCTTAAAAAAAAAAGTTTGTCATTCATATTGTCCTGGTGTCAGCCACTTTGGTCCACTTCTTCCAGCCACATCCTAAATGCGGACGTGCCCCAATATTCCAACCAGACCCTGTGGTGCTCTTCAGTGGTCTTGTCCACTCCTACACCCATATCTGTCACCTAGTGGATAATTCTTAAGCTTTTAATGCAATAATGCATTATTTTAGATGAAAAGGGCCCTTGAGATGTGGGGATCCAAGCATATAAAGATGGACATCAGTAAGGCCTAGAATAAAAGATCAAACCTGTAGCTTTTTTTCTCCAAATGGACATTCAGCTGTCCCATCCCATTTACTGAACAATATGCCCTGTCTCTACTAATTTTAAGTAGCTCCAGTACATGCTGCTGCTGCTGCTAAGTCGCTTCAGTCGTGTCCGACTCTGTGTGACCCCACAGGTGGCAGCCCATTGGGCTCCGCCATCCCTGGGATTCTCCAGGCAAGAACACTGGAGTGGGTTGCCATTTCCTTCTCCAATACATAAAGATGGACATCAGTAAGGCCTAGAATAAAAGATCAAACCTGTAGCTTTTTTTCCCCAAATGGACATTTAGCTGTCCCATCCCATTTACTGAACAATACGCCCTGTCTCTACTAATTTTAAATAGCTCCAGTACATGCTGCTGCTGCTGCTAAGTCGCTTCAGTCGTGTCCGACTCTGTGTGACCCCACAGGTGGCAGCCCACTGGGCTCCGCCATCCCTGGGATTCTCCAGGCAAGAACACTGGAGTGGGTTGCCATTTCCTTCTCCAATGCATGAAAGCGAAAAGTGAAAGTGAAGTCGCTCAGTCGTGTCTGACTCAGCGACCCCATGGACTGCAGCCTACCAGGCTCCTCTGTCCATGGGAGTTTCCAGGCAAGAGTACTGGAGTGGGGTGCCATTGCCTTCTCCGCCAGTACATGCTACATACAGATATTTCTTTGTTTTCTTTTGTTGATTTATGTATCTTCCTACTAGTAGCACATTTACAGTTACTTTGGGTAAGGGCATGTTTCTCTCATTCATTTTCAAGCATTTCTTGGTTATTCTTATATTCTTTCCTGGAGAAACTTCAAGATCAATTTGACAAGTATTATTCCCCCACCGTGTGAATTTGACTACCTGTGTGACTTACTCAAGGTCACGTAGCTAGTAAGTGGTAGAGCCAGTTTTTTGGCTCAGAGTTGCAACCCAAGAAAGAATAAGGATTTCATGCCATTTTGTGACATCCCCACCCCGAATGAATACATTTTTAGAACACAAAAGCTGAAGTCACCATCCAGAGAACTTTCATCTGGTTTCCTGGACCAAGAGAGATTGCATATGGTAAGTGTGTATGTGCGTGCTCAAGCAGGTCCAACTCTGCAACCCCATGGACTGTATCCCACCAGGCTCCTCTGTCCATGGGATTCACCAGGCAAGAATACTGGAGCGGGTTGCCATTTCCTACTCCAGGGGATCTTCCCAACCCAGGAATTGAACCCATGTCTTTTGCGTCCCCTGTATTGGCAGGTAGATTCTTCACCACTATGCCACCTGGGAAGCCACTAAGATGTAATTTATTTAATCTGTCAGACGAGGAAAACTGAAGGGTTGGTGGTTTTTCTCCAAAACACTCCCTTGAAAGCTGGCAGAGAGAAGGCATTGGAGAGAAGGAGGTGCCAACTTGGCAACATACCCTCCAGCCAAAAAGAAGTAATCATAAGTGAAGAGCAGTGGAGGCGATCTGAGAGCACAGACTAATCACTTAGGCAGCTGCTCCTTTATGCTTATCATCCACAGGATACCAGACTAGAGTCAAGCTCCGTGCCAGCTGCTCGCTTACACACCCACTGAATAAACGAGAGCACCTGACTCCTCAGGACTACATTTTCCATGAGTAAGTATTACTAACAAGTCCAAAGCTCAATCTTTATTAATTTAAGAGCATCTCCGCTTTACTCTTGATTCAGTTGTCCTCATAATGGGTTAAACAGTTTGTGGTAAGTCACAAAGCAGGAAAGAAGATTAAAAAGTATGGTTTCTCAACATTTGACATGCTTCATCCCTGTGTGACTGAATCGTACAAATGATAGTTAAATAAACTTTAATGAGAGTCCAGAAGGGTCAGTCTAATAGACAGGTTATTGGCTGGTATTTTCAAGATGGGAAAAAAAAAGACAAGTCCTTCTGGATGTTAACAGACCAGTCTGTGAACTATTTAAGTGTGAGTCACTAATCTTAGCCAGCCATGCCTTAAGAATTCTACATATTTGTGACTTACTAAAAAAAACTTAAATTTATGGTATTTTTAACATCTATACTATTTCTCCACTCTTTCCTATACTTTTTTCCTTCACAGATCATATCTCAATTTATTCAATGTTTTGGAGCTTAAAAATTGTTTTTGTTTTGTTGTTTTTAATTTTTATTTCACATTGGAGTATAGTTGGTTAACAACCTTGATAGTTTTAGGTATATGACAAAGTGATTCAGTTACACATATATCTATCCTTTTTGAAATTCTTTTCCCATTTAGGTTGTTACAGAGTATTGAGCCATGTACCCTGTGATTTACAGTAGCTCCATGTTGGTTACCGGTTTTAAACATAGTACCATGTACATGTCAATCTCAAACTCCCAGTCTATCCCTCCCCATTGATTCTCCCCCCATGGTTATCATAAATTTGTTCTCTAAATCTGTGAGTCTGTTTCTGTTTTGTAAATAAGTTCATTGTATCATTTTTTTTAGATTTTGCATATGAATGGTATCATGATAATTTGACTTTCTCTAACTTCACTTAGCATGATAATCCCCAGGTCCATCCATGTCGTTACAAATGGCATTATTTCATTCTTTTTAATGGCTGGGTAATATTCCATTGTATATATGTACCACATCTTCTTTATCCTTTCCTCTGTTGATAGACATTTTAGGTTAATTTCGTGTCTTGGCTATTGTAATAGTGTTGCAATGAAAATTCAGTTCAGTTCAGTCGCTCAGTCGTGTCCGACTCTTTGCGACCCCATGAATAGCAGCACGCCAGGCCTCCCTGTTCATCACCATCTCTCGGAGATCACTCAGACTCACATCCATCGAGTCTGTGATGCCATCCAGCCATCTCATCCTCGGTCGTCCCCTTCTCCTCCTGCCCCCAATCCCTCCCAGCATCAGAGTCTTTTCCAATGAGTCAACTCTTCGCATGAGGTGGCCAAAGTACTGGAGTTTCAGCTTTA
>SJYT01060610.1:66399-93097 GCA_006410635.1 Cephalophus harveyi
CTAACTGTTGCTTCCTGACCTGCATACAGATTTCTCAAGAGGCAGGTTAGGTGGTCTGGTAGTCCCATCTCTTTCAGAATTTTCCACAGTTTATAAAATTAGGGTGCACATATCCTTTGAAACATGGTTTTCTCCAGATACATGCCCAGGAGTTGGATTGCTGGATCATGCGGTAGCTCTATTTTTAGCTTTTTAAGGAACCTCCATACTCTTCTCCATCGTGGTTGTACCAGTTTACATTCCCAACAGTGTAGGAGGGTTTCCTTTCCTCCACACACTCCAACGTTTACTTTTTGTAGACTTTTTGATGATAGCCATTCTGACTGGTGTGAGGTGATACTGTAGTTTTGATTTGCATTTCTCTAATTTTTAACGATGTTGAGTGTCTTTTCATGTGCCTCTTGGTCATCTGTGACCATCTGTGACAGATGACACAGATTTAGGTCTTCTCATTTTTTGTTTGGATTTTTCTGATATTGAGCCACATGAGATATCTGTAAATTTTGGAAATCCCTTGTCAGGTGCACCATTTGCAAATATTTTTTCCCATTCTGTGGGTTGTCTTTTGCTGATTTTTTTTATAGTTTCCTTTGCTGTCTAAAAGCTTTTAAGTCCCATCTGTTTATTTTTGTTTTTAATTTCCATTATTCTAGGAGACAGATCAAAAAAGATACTGCTGCAATTTATATCAAAGAGTGTTCTGCCTATGTTTTCCTGTAGGAGTTGTACAGTATTGGGTCTTATATTTACATCTTTAATCCATTTTGAGTTTATTTTTGTGTATTGTATTCAGTTCAGTTCAGTTGCTCAGTCGTGTCCGACTCTGACTGTAATTTAATTTTTCCCACCACTATTTATTGAAGAAACTGTGTTTTCTCCATTGTATATATAGTCTTGCTTCCTATCTTGTAGATTAATTGACCGTTGGTGTGTAATTGACCATGGGGCTTTCTATCCTGTTCTGTTAACTTATATTTCTGTTTTCCTGCCAGTACCATACTGTTTGATGACTGTAGCTTTGTAGTACTGTCTGAAGGTCGGGGAAGCTTTTTCTCCAAATCTTTCTCAAGATTGATTTGGCTATTTGGGGTATTTTGTGCTTCCATATAAATTAAAAAAAAATTTTTGTTCCAGTTCTGTGAAAAATGCTGTTGGTAATTTGATAGGGAAGGCATTCAATCTGTAGATTGTCTTGGGTATTATTGGTCATTTTATTAATAACTATATTGATTTCTTCCAATTCAAAGATACTGTATATCTTCTGTTTGTATCATCTTTAATTTATCAGCATCTAACAGTTTTCAGAGTCCTGGTCTTTTGCTTCCTTAGATAGACTTTTTCCTAAGTGTCGTCTTCTTTTTGACGCAATGGGATTATTTTCATTTCTCTTTCTGATCTTTCATTGTTAGTGTATAGAAATGCAACAGATTTCCTTGCATTTATTTTGTATCTTGCAATTTTACCAAATTCATGAGCAAGCTTTAGTAGTTTTCTGGTAGCATCTTTAGGATTTTATATATATAGTATCATGTCATCTGCAAACAGTGACAGTTTCACTCCCTCTTTGCCAATCTGGATTCCCTTTCTTTCTCTTTGGATTACCTATGGCTATAACTTCCACAGCTATGTTTAATTAAGTGGTATGAGTAGACATCCTTGTCTTTTTCCTTATCTTAGAGGAAATGCTTTCAGCTTTTCACTGTCGATTATGATGTTAGCTGTAGGTCTGTCACATATGACCTTTAATTATTTTAGGTAGGCTCCCTCTATGCCTACTTTCTGGAGTTTTTTAATTGTAAATGGGTGTTAAATTTTATCAGAAGCTTTCTGTGCATCTATTGAGATGATCATATGGGTTTTATTCTTCAATTTGTGGGTGTGGTATATCACAGACTGATCTGCAGATATTGAAAAATCCTTGCATCCCTGAGATAAACTCCATTTGATCATGGTATATGAGCCCTTTAATGTATTGTTGCTAATGTTTTGTTGAGGGGTTTTACATTTATGTTCACGTCAGTGATATTGGTCTGTAATTGTTTTTTTGGTGCGTTTCCAATATCTTGCATTTGTGCTCTCCTCTCACTTGCTGATTTTCATACCATATTTGTGTGCAGATGATTTCCTACCTTCACTGTATGTTTGTCTTTACCAGTGAGCTTTCCCATTCGTAATTTTGTTTCTAGTCATGGCCTTTTTTTTCCACCTGGAGAAGTTCCTTTAGTATTTGTTGCAAAGCCGGTGTGGTGGTGCTGAATTCTCTTAGCTGGTCTGGTGGTGCTGAATTCTCTTAGCTTCTGCTTGTCTGTAAAGCTTTTGGTTTCTTTTCAAATCTCCAGGAGAGCCTTGCTGAGTAGGTTGTAGGTTCTTCCCTTTCATCCTAAATGTATTGTGCCACACTCCCTTCTTACCTACAGAGAAATCAGTTGATAACCTTATGGGAGTTTCCTTGTATGTTATTTTTTTCCCTTACTGCTTTTAGCATTTTTTCTTTGCCTTTAATTTCTGTCAGTTTATTACTGTTTCATCATGTTCCTCCTTGAATTTATCCTTCCTGGGACTCTGCTTCCTGGACTTGAGTAACTGTTTCCTTCCCCATGTTAAGGAAGTTTTTAGCTATTTTCTCTTCAAAGATTTCCTCAGGTCCTCTCTCTCTCTCTCTCTTCTGCTGCTAAGTTGCTTCAGTCATGTCCGACTCTGTGCAACCCCATAGACGGCAGCCCACCAGGCTCCCCTCTCCCTGGGATCCTCCAGGCAAGAATACTGGAGTGGGTTGCCGTTTCCTTCTCCAGTGCATGAAAGTGAAGTCGCTCAGTCATGTCCGACTCCTAGCGACCCCATGGACTGCAGCCTACCAGGCTCCTCCATCCATGGGATTTGCCAGGCAAGAGTCCTGGAGTGGGTTGCCATTGCCTTCTCCGTCTCTTCTTCTGGGACCCCTATAATACAAATGTTAGTGCATTTACTATTGTCCAGAGGCCTCTTAGACTATCCTTATTTCTTTTCGTTCTTTATTCTGTTCCGCAGCAGTGATTTACACCATTCTGACTTCACAGCCACACATCCCCACCCCCCCATGCAGGAGAGCCTCCAATACTAGCAGGTAAGTCTGGCCTAGTCTCATACAAGGACAATGACTCTCTTTCCTGAGTTCTGGTACACATAAGACTCTGTGAGTGCCCTCCATGAATGGCATTTGTTTCCCCCAGTCCTGTGAAATTCCTGTGACTAAACTACACTGGCCTTGAAAGCCAGATTCTCTGGGGGCTCGCCCTGTTGCCAGACCCCCAGGCTGGGGAGCCTTATGTGGGGCTCAGAACTGTTACTCCTGTGGGAGAACTGTGATATAATTAGTTTTTGGTTTCTGGGTTGCCCACCCAGCATGTATGGGATTGAACTTTATCACAATTGACCCCTCCCGCCGTCTTGTGGATGTCGGGTGTCTTTTTGTAGTTTCCAGCATTTGCCAGTGGTTGTTCAGCAGCTAGTTGTGATTTTGGTATTTCCATAGAAGAGGTCAGCTTGTGTCCTCTACTCCACCGTCTTGTCTTGTCTCCTGTGATTTTCAACCTGATGATGTGTACTCAGGAATTTCTACTCTCTAGTCAGTTCAGTTCAGTCGCGTCCAACTCTTTGCAGCCCCATGAATCACAGCACGCCAGGCCTCCCTGTCCATCACCATCTCTCGGAGTTCACTCAGACTCATGTCCATTGAGTCCGTGATGCCATCCAGCCATCTCATCCTCTGTCGTCCCCTTCTCCTCCTGCCCCCAATCCCTCCCAGCATCAGAGTCTTTTCCAATGAGTCAACTCTTCGCATGAGGTGGCCAAAGTACTGGAGTTTCAGCTTTAGCATCATTCCTTCCAAAGAAATCCCAGGGTTGATCTCCTCTAGTCAGTATCGTCCCATAAATACTGTTTCAATCTCGCATTATCTTACTTCTCTGCTGGATATTCTTCCAGAAAGTAGTAAGGAAATGGCTTGAACATGTAGGTAGTCTCTTCAACCATCAACATATTTACTGTTAATGAATCAAAGTAAATAGTTCTGTGAAGTGAAGTGAAGTCGCTCAGTCGTGTCCGACTCTTTGCGAGTCTGTAGCCTACCAGGCTCCTCCGTCCCTGGGATTTTCAGGGCAAGAGTACTGGAGTGGGTTGCCATTTCCTTCTTCAGGGGATCTTCCTGACCCAGGGATTGAACCCGGGTCTCCCGCACTGTAGGCAGACGCTTTACCGTCTGAGCCAAACTTGAGACTGTACAGCCATGGTTAAGAATGAATGATAATGTAACACATAATCAGCTCTCAGTAGCTAAAATCGAAGATATGTGATGAATCTGTTATCCATGAAGACTTAACATTCCAAGCCTCTCTTTAAATGACAATTCATATGCTTATATGAACTTATTATCTACAAACAATAAAGGCTCTTAAAAGCCTTTATCAAGTTTATCTGTGCTTTGTGGGACTAACATGCTACCCAAGGAAATAAACACAGCTTTTGCAAATGATTGATTGATGTGGTACTTCAAAGTGACTATGGGAATACAGAACTACCCATAATGCTTATTTAAAAAAAAAAAAAAACAGATACATTAGGATCTTTTATTGTCCAGTCTCAGAGATGAAATTTATTCCATTAACACAATCTTTGATTAAAACTTATTTGATTAAAATATATGTATTGCCTCTTTCAGAATCACCTTAATCCTGAGGCTACTCTAGAATATCCTCAGTGGCTTAAGATATACACATGTACTCCTTCATCTTTTTGAAAACAGATTTGTTTGGGAACAGTCAGATGTAATGAGGAGTTAATTAGTGTACATGATTAGTGACCCTTGTGCGCTTTAAGTAGGGAAGGCATGTAAATTGGTGTAGCTTTGTTGTTGTTCAGTTGCTAAGTGGTATCTGACTCTTTGCAACCCCATGGACTTTAGCACAGAAGGCTTCCCAGTCGTTCACTATCTCCCCGAGTTTGTTCAAACTCATGTCCATTTAGTTGGTGATTCTATCTATCTCCTACCACCTCCTTCTCCTTTTGCCTTCAATCTTTCCCAGCATCAGGGTCTTTTCCAATGAGTTGGTTCTTCATATCAGTTGGCCAAAGTATTGGACCTTCAGCATCAGTCCTTCCAATCAATATTCAGGGTTGATTTCCTTTAGGATTGACTGCTTTGATCTCCTTGCTGTCCAAGAGATTCTCAAGAGTTTTCTCCGGCACCACAGTTTGAAAGCATCAATTCTCTGGCACTCAGCCTTCTTTATGGTACAACTCTCAAATCTATACATGATTACTAGAAAAAACATACCTTTGACTAGGGGGATCACTATTGGCAAAGTGATGTCTCTGCTTTTTGATATGCTGTCTAGGTTTGTCATAGTTTTTCTTCCAAGGAGCAAACGTGTTTTAATTTCATGGCTGCAGTTTCCATCAGCAGTGATTTCAGAGCCGAAGATAATAAAGTCTGTCACTGTTTCCATTGTTTCCCCATCTATTCCCCATGAAGTGATGGGACTGGATGCCATGATCTTTGTTTTTTGACTGTTGAGTTTCAAGCCAGCTTTTTCACTCTCCTCTTTCCTCATCAAGAGGCTCTTTAGTTCCTCTTCACTTTCTGCCATTAGAGTGGTATCATATGCATATCTGAAGTTGGTACTTCTCCCAACAATCTTGATTCCAGCTTGTGATTCATCCAGCCTGGCATTTTTCATGATATACCCTGCATATAAGTTAAATAAGCAGGGTGACAATATATACCCCTGATATACTCCTTTCCCACTTTGAAACCAGTCCTTTGTTGCATGTCTGGTTCTAACTGCACAAGCCTGCACATTTGTTTTTTGACTGTTGAGTTTCAAGCCAGCTTTTTCACTCTCCTCTTTCCTCATCAAGAGGCTCTTTAGTTCCTCTTCACTTTCTGCCATTAGAGTGGTATCATATGCATATCTGAAGTTGGTACTTCTCCCAACAATCTTGATTCCAGCTTGTGATTCATCCAGCCTGGCATTTTTCATGATATACCCTGCATATAAGTTAAATAAGCAGGGTGACAATATATACCCCTGATATACTCCTTTCCCACTTTGAAACCAGTCCTTTGTTGCATGTCTGGTTCTAACTGCACAAGCCTGCACACAGGTTTCTCAGAAGACAGGGAAGGTGTTCTGGTAGGTATTCCCATTCTTTAAGAATTTTCCAGTTTGTTGTGATCCACACATTCTAAGGCTTTAGCATATTCAGTGAAACAGATGTCTTTCTGGAATTCCCTTGCTTTCTCTATGATCCAACGAATGTTGGCAATTTGATTTCTGGTTCCTCTGCCTTTTCTAAACCCAGCTTGTACATCTGGAAATTCTCAGTTCACATACTGCTGAAGCCTAGCTTGAAGGATTTTGAATATAACCATACTAGCATATGAAATGAGCACAACTGTCTGGTAGTTTAAACATTTGGGGGACTGCCCTTCTCTGGAATTGGAATGAAAACTGACAAATTTGCTGACATTAAGTGTAGCACTTTACCAGCATCATCTTCTAGGATTTAAATAGCTTGGCTGGAATTCCATCACCTTCATCCACTAGCTTTGTAATGGTTTCCAGTAATGATGCAGCTATTATTGGAAAAAAGTATGATGTTTCCACAAAAAGTTAAAAATACCTTATGATATAGTAACTCCACTTCTGGGTATTTATGCAAAGAAAACAAAATCAGTATCATGAAGAGACATCTCTACCATGTTCACTACAGCACTGTATATAATAGCCAGGACATGGAAATAACCTAAGGGTCCACTTATGGATAAAGAAGATGTGAGATATCTATCTATCTAATATATATATCAACAACAGCCATTGCTTTTCTGAACAGCCCAGCTAGCAGCTTGCCCAGTCTGGGCTGCTCACATGTTGATGTGCCAAGGATACTCTGGGAGCAGAGGTTCCCTCCTCAGACCAATCGCAAAACATGACTACTCACTTCTGCTAGGAAAGAACACCATTATAGGGGGCATTTGTTAAATGAACGAATTGGAATATACAGAAAATAAGTTTTGCTGATGTGAAAGTACTATTACCAAGATTTCAACAGGTTTTGGTTTATAAAAAAGGGAAAGGCATTCCACTTCCCCCACTTCCTGTATATGTTATATATACTGTTAAAGCTCATTCCCATCTTTATTTTCAACAGGACTCAATCATTAGATATCATTTTTAGGATGCAGAATGAAGTTTAGTGGCTGAACTAGCTGCACAAAGGAGCTCAATCTTCTTTCTACATGTAAATATTCTTTCTTCAATTCAGCACTGCAAAAAAATAACCTCACTGAACCACTTGAATGAACTTCAAAAGGGGACTTCAACCACTCACCTGGATACAAGCCAGAGGCTCATTTGTCCAAATTGAATATCCACCAACTAAGTATATTCTCTCATTATGGACAGCAACTCCAGATTCATTTTGGCCTAAAGTAAAGAGAATTGAATAAAAGAGGAAAAATAAATCTATTTCCTTGCATGTCTTAATTAACCCTTTTGCCACTGAGGGATAGTTTTCCCCTGTGGCACATGTGTATACTCCACAGGATTTTTGCCGCAACTAATCCCTGCCTCCCAGGTCTTAGAGGGAAGAATTAACCACTCAGAGAATGAATCTGTGTTGGGTCAGAACCGGGTTATAACACTTAATAGCCAGTCAAATTAGTAAAGACAGCGTTAAAGACAGCAATAATAAGTCGTATAGAAGAGTTTCATACCATGTTGTATGCCATTAATTAATACTAATGGAAATAAAGTATATTTTAGGAATGCAAAACACCTCTTGTTCTACTGAATACAAATACTTTGAAGGCAAGCGCTTACATCTGTAACAGCTGCAACCCCAAGAAGCGCATAAAACAGAGCCATGCCCCTAGCGTGCCCCAAATGAAGACAAATGATAGAAAAAGACTGATAGTTACTACCTTCCTTTTTCTTTACATACTCAACAGTTTTAAGACTATATTCAAGTTCTTGAGCTGAGACCAGCCTGGGTAGTCCCTAGATATAGACACGCCAAAATGATGAAAGGTTCCTCTTCCATTAAAAAAAAAAAGAATAACTCACTACCACATATTCTTCCCTGGAGGCCATCAGAGAGTGAGACAGTCTCTTCTTATTGATGGGCTGACACAGAATTGACTCAGGTAATAAATAAGCTGGATCCTACAGCAGACAGAATCACAGATCGAGGGACCAAGGGGCTAGGGTACCACTACAGGAACTTAGAGTTAAGTGCTTGTAGGTGGGCTTCAGATCATTTTTCAGAAAAACGGGAGCTCAGTATAAAGCATCTAAACCTCTCACAATGGTTATGCCCCCAAGGTGGCCTCCTTAGCAGTAGCTGTGAGTGACTGAGTGCCCACTCGGCATACTAATATGCCTTCAGGCCATAGTCCTGCCCACCCTTTTGAGTCTGTGATCATAATAATGGAAGGGAAGGGATCTTAATAATGTAAGCCAAGAAGGGAGAAAGTTTTCAACTTCATAAAGAAACCTCAGGGCTAGGCTGTTTGCTGCTTTCTTTTCATTCGTTTTGGGATGGGGATGGTCCTACCTAGTGCTGCTCATGGTGATGGCTGGATAGGTCTGTGTGGTCAGAAGTGCTGCTAAACCCCTACGCATAGAACATCTCCAGTGTTTTCTCTTTAGGAAAATACAGGCAAAAACCAATATCTGACAGTGATAAACAGTGAAGACCATTCTCCTGAACTCATAAGAAATAAGACTAAAAGTGAGAAGAGAAAAATTAATTGCTCCTATAGAGTCATTAACTCTTTCAGCACCTGATCCCTCCTACTTATACCAGTGTTCCTACAGGAATATTGATTGACAATAATGGACTTGACATGCCTCTCTCGACAATGTGAGAACACACACAAAAGTAAACACAAGCCCTGAGAAACTGTATGCTCAGCCAATGGACTGAGTCAGAGATAAACAATGTTCACCTTTTGTAATAAAACCAAGTTGTTCCACTATCATGCACTTAATATTTACAGCTGCCCTCAAGATGTCTAAGAAAACAAGTTTGTCAACTTCCTGAATCTCTTCTTTCTCCTGATTTACTTAATCAAAGGTACTTGCCAGTCAACAGGTTAAAACTGCAGCGCGTCCACTGGTCAGTGTCTATGTTATAGGAATCTATATGCCGCACGAGGATCCGGTCATTATTGTAATCCAGGTCATTGCCTCCAAGAACATAAAGCTTCCTTTGAACAGCAGCCATGGAATGGTAGACCCGCCTCTGCAGCATAGGGCTACGGCTTATCCATTTATTCTGAAAAGAAAAGAAATGCAGGTGAACTGTTAACTGGAAATGTCCATGGCAGAAAACAACTGTGCCTCATTAGTAGTTGTTGGTGGACCACATTCTATTTAAATATTGTTTACTTAGTTTGAAAGGAATGGTTGTTTACCTGAGAACAAATGCAGAAGATCCCACATGTTCTGTTTTGCAACTTACATAAGGCATTTCCTCTTGTTTGGGTTGCATTTTATAGGGCATTTTGCATTTGTAAGAGGAGCATATGAGAATTTAGAAGTTTTCATGATAGTTAACTCCCAGTTGAGAGAACATTCTCCTACAAATGACTTAGGAGTGCACATGCATAGGTATTTGTGTACAGTGGTGTAATGATAACAAACAGGCTCTGGATCCAGGATACCAAGTTTATAATTTGTGTGTGAGCTTGGCAATTTACTTAACCTGTCTGTGCCTGTTCCCTCCTCTGTAAAACGGAGATAACAGTACCCAATTGACAAGCCTGTTGTGAAGATTAAATGAGCTAATGCACCTAAAGCATTTAGAACAGTGCCTAGCACACATGTCTGATATTGTGCATGTTAGGAACATTGATTTAGGTCATACCTGAATGGTCTAGTGGTTTTCCCTACTTTCTTCAATTTAAGTCTGAATTTGGCAATAAGGAGTTCATGATCTAATAAGCCACAGTCAGCACTGGAATGTGAAGTCAAGTGGGCCTTAGCATCACTACAAATAAAGCTAGTGGAGTGGGGGGGCATGGAATTCCAGTTGAGCTATTTCAAATCCTAAAAGATGATGCTGTGAAAGTGCTGCACTCAATATGCCAGCAAATTTGGAAAACCTGGTGGCTCAGAGGTTAAAGCGTCTGCCTCTGATGCGGGAGACCTGGGTTCGATCCCTGGGTCGGGAAGATCCCCTGGAGAAGGAAATGGCAATCCACTCCAGTATTCTTGCCTGGAGAATCCCATGGGCGGAGAAGCCTAGGAGGTTACAGTCCACGGGGTCGCAAAGAGTCGGACACGACTGAGCGACTTCACCTCACCTCACCTCACAGCAGTGGCCACAGTACTGGAAAAGGTCAGTTTCATTCCAATCCCAAACAAAGGCAATGCCAAAGAATGTTCAAACTACCGCACAGTTGCATTCATCTCACACGCTAGTAAAGTAATGCTCAAAAGTCCCCAAGCCAGGCTTCAACAGTACATGAACCGTGAACTTCCAGATGTTCAAGCTGGGTTTAGAAAAGGCAGAGGAACCAGAGATCAAATTGCCAACATCCGTTGGATTACAGAAAAAGCAAGAGAGTTTCAGAAAAACATCTATTTCTGCTTTATTCACTACATCAAAATCTTTGTGTGGATCACCATAAACTGTGGAAAATTCTTAAAGATATGGGAATACCAGAACACCTGTCCTGCCTCTTGAGAAATCTGTATGCAGGTTGGGAAGCAACAGTTAGAACTGGACATAGAACAACAACAAACTGGTTCCAAATAGGAAAAGGAGTACGTCAAGGCTGTATACTGGCACCCTGCTTATTTAACTTATATGCAGAGTACACCATGAGTACATGGCTGGAAGAAGCACAAGCTGGAATCAAGATCACTGGGAGAAATATCAATAACCTCAGATATACAGATGACACCACCCTTATGGCAGAAAGGGAATAACTAAAGAGCCTCTTGATAAAAGTGAAAGAAGAGAGTGAAAAAGTTGGCTTAAAACTCAACATTCAGAAAATGAAGATCATGGCATCTGGTCCCATAACTTCATGGCAAATAGATGGGGAAACAGTAGAAACAGTGACACTTTATTTTGGGGGGCTCCAAAATCATTGCAGATGGTGATTGCAGCCATGAAAAATAAAAGATGCTTGCTCCTTGGAAGAAAAGTTATGACCAACCTAGACAGCATATTAAAAAGCAGAGACATCACTTGGCCAACAAAGGTCCATCTAGTCAAGGCTATGGTTTTTCCAGTGGCCATGTATGGATGTGAGAGCTGGACTATGAAGAAAGCTGAGCACCGAAGAATTGATGCTTTTGAACTGTGGTGTTGGAGAAGACTCTTGAAAGTCCCTTAGACTGCAAGGAGATTCAACTGTCCATCCTAAAGGAAATCAGTTCTGAATACTCATTGGAATGACTGATGTTGAAGCTGAAACGCCAATATTTTGGCCACCTGATGCGAAGAACTGACTCTTGAAAAGACCCTGATGCTGCGAAAGATTGAAGGCGGAAGGAAAGGGGATGACAGAGGATGAGATGGTTGGATGGCATCACTGACTCAATGGACATGAGTCTGAGTAAACTCCGGGAGTTGGTGATGGACAGGGAGGCCTGGCATGCTGCAGTCCATGGGGTCGCAAAGAGTCAGACATGACTGAGGGACTGAACTGAACCAGGAAACTTACTGTGAGGAAATCACTGACTCACAGGGGACCCTACATAAGCTAATGTGAGGGCAGCTTTGCTTTTCTTTCCAGGATGAACCTCCTGAGGTCAATGGAAGAGCAAAGTTTTGATTCAGCAACAAACCCCTCACAGCCTTTAAAATATTTACACTCACATCTTGACCAAATTGGGAAAAGTTATTTCCAGGCATATTGTTATTTGGTCTTCTGTTACAGAAGACCAAATTTTCTGTAATAACTTTAGGAAATGGTGAAACCTCTAATGTTTGGTTCTATATCACTCTCAGGATTACGAAAGGTATTCTCAACTCCTCTCAAATCAGGTTATTTAAAATATAAAAATAGATGAAAATCAAATATGACTTTAATTTAAATCTCAAGTAATGGACAGGCAAATAAGCCTAACCATTTTCTTTTTATATAAACACTAAACATACAGGAAGAACACAGATAATTTCTTTTTGCCAAGAAAAATTTGGGTTTCGACCAGAAAAATCATGATGTTTGAATAGATACAATTTCACCAGTTCACAGAGGTGTAAAGGCAGAATTAAAAAAAGAAAAAAGTTTTGTATAAGTATTAGTCCATTCACTAATGGCATACTGACTGGCTCATTTCTAATTTCTAATACACACAAGAAAAAAGAAAGTGGTTTGTCCATTTGTTTAAGGCTTGCATTCATCTGGTCCCCCAGTTTTAAACATGTCATAATAAGAATCTCCTTCCAATAAATCGTATCTTTAATAAAACAGTTAAACCTTTCTTTTAGATATTCTAAGAAATACCTTTAATACATTACACACGAGTGGATTTAGCTCAAGACACTGGTGGTGCTTTCTGTAGGTGCTTTCTATGAGGCAACACATCACAGTATGAGGACACTGTTTGCACTAACAGTCCAGTCCCCTGCCACAGGACTATGGATGCCATCTGGTTTGCAAAGCCTGCCTGCATTCCCTGATTATATCTTTAGCTTCCTTCACTGCCGTGCCTGCCAGGTGAGCCGCCAACCGCTGCAAAGGCAAAGAAACAGAGAGGCCTGGTGGGGTCATTTCTAATAAGCTTGCGTGTGAATACTAATCAGTGCTGAGGAAGCAGAGGTCACCCCGGCCTGCCTGTTGGCAGGTAGCGATGTGCTCTGTGGCAGATGGCAGGCATTACTGACTGTCCACAAAGGCCTAGAAGAGAAATAAGCACCAGGGCTGAATGATAGAGTTATTGAGATTCTGAGCAAGATGCAAGCAGATGTGATGTTTGCCAGTACCCACCGTAAACAATATGCCAGCAGAATTTTAAAAAAGAGCATGTGTGTACAAACAGGAAACAGAACTCATTTGAGAAATGTTAACACCTTCTTCCTCTTTAACCACGTGTGCACCAAACTCAAGCAACTGTAATTAATGATCCCTCTTGAGACACCCAGCCCAGGAACACATGGTCTCCAAAATCAACAGCTTATAATGACATCAGGAAACACACTTGCAAAGACAGAAATACTTTTGTTACACTCAGAATCAAGGAATTGCAAAAATTAAAAGATATAAATAGACTGAGGTCACTCTGAACATATATTTGATGGCTAATCCCGACCCAGACTGTCAAAGCCAACCTGTTGTTTCCATGTTCCATTATCTTCAGCTGTGGAAGATTTGACCTCCAAATCATTTTGGAATATTGTCATAACCAGGAAAAATACTTACATTACCAAAATCACAGAAATGGCAAAATTCAGCAAACGTGCCATAGTTACAGATACTTTGGTAGAAGGAAAAGAAAATAAAAATGGTTCTTCTTTTGTGGGGAAAGAAAAGTCATGAAATGTACATAAGAAGTGGGCAGAAGGGATAGGCACCATCCCAACGTGCCCAGTCCAGGCCCAGCTCTAAGATGAAAAACATACTCCACCTCTTCAGATACTTCTCCTTCAGACTTATCCTTCACAATGCCCTGGGGTATGCAGCTACATGGGGTTAAATAAAAATTACTATTTATTAGGGAATAACAAAACCATAAGCATGCTCCCCTCCTAGAATGACAAGCCTTCTCAAAGGCTGCAGCAACAGGACAATGCAAATCCTTTCTTAAGATATCTCAAAGATGAACAGCCACTTGAGATAAATGGAAATAAGGGCATTTAATTCATCAACATATTTTCCCTTTTTCCTACATTATGCAAAACTCTGAAAGAGTTAAGCATTGAGTACAGCATAAAACAAAAAGAGCTGAAATTTCATGTTTTGTAAGGGAAAAAAAGCAACCCAAAAGCAGTTTATCCAGATGCTTCCTTTTCTCTATGTAAGTTTAAGATGCATGTGTGTGTATAGACTTGGCATTCCAACTCCTAATTACTGGATGAATCTTTAAAAATTCATTTTAATTAAGGTAATGAGCTTTTCTTAGATGAGTCTTACCTGGTTAGGTTCATATACCATTAGTCTGTTCTGATATTGTGCCGTGTTAGTTACTCCACCTGTAATGGATTAGCACATGTTAGAGCTTTCATGAATAAGAAATGGGATAGTCCAACATAAGAATGAGATACAATTAAAGGAAAATTAGCTACTGCTGAGGATCTGTTTGTACACCCTCATGGTGAACCCATGACATAGTTAAGAAGTTTATTGTTGAAGCAGTTTCATTTTCAAGAAACATTTCAGAAGCAATCCAGTTTAGAGCAAGCAACAGGTACGCTGAGATTATCATGAGGCCCCCAGTTCTGGCAAGCTGCTCTGCGTGGCCAGAATGAGGCGCAAAATATGGTGAGGGAGTGGGAGCAAGCATAGCACACTTAACACAAATCTCTACAATATTTATGCCAGGGACATAGTTATATGGGAAATTCTTGTCCTTGGCTAACTTGGTCTTAGGTGTGCTAACACAGTGAACAGTGATATCTTCTTTTTTTAAGACTTTTTGATGTGGATCATTTTTAAAGTCTTTATTGAATCTGTTACAATATTGCTTCTGTTTTACATTTTTTCGGCCCAGAGGCATGCAGGATCTTAGCTCCCCAACCAGGGATCAAACCCATACCCCCTGCACTGGAAGGCAAAGTCTTAACCATTGGACTGCCAGGGAAGTCCCGACACAGTGATATCCTGATGTCTCTTTGGAAGAACTGTATCTAATAAAACATATTACTTATCAAGAGAGATCTAGAGCCAGTGCTGTCCAATAGAATAAGCACCACAAACAGGAGTCACATATGCAATTTTAATTTTCCCTTCCCTGGCGGCTCAGAGGTTAAAGCGTCTGCCTCCAATGCGGGAGACCCGGGTTCGATCCCTGGGTCGGGAAGATCCCCTGGAGAAGGAAATGGCAACCCACTCCAGTATTCTTGCCTGGAGAATCCCATGGACAGAGAAGCCTAGTAGGTTACAGTCCAAGGGGTCGCAAAGAGTCGGACACGACTGAGCGACTTCACCTTCACCTTCACCTTCAGTAGTCACATTAAGCAGAAAAAAGAAATCCTTTACTTTAAACTTAATATGAATTTAACTCAATAATAATCCCCCCCTTATCTCTGAGGGGTACATTCCAAGACCTGCAGTGGATGCCTGAAAGTGTAGGATGGTACCAAATGCTGTATATACTTCATTTTTCCTATATACATATACCTATGATAAAGTTTAATTTACAAATTAGGCACAGTAAGAGATTAACAATAATAACTAATAATGAATTGGAAGAATTATAAAAATATACTCTAATAAAAGTTATGTAAATGTGGACTCTTTCTCAAAATACCTTATTGTACCTTCTGATGATGATGATGTGGATGATATAACCAATGAGATGAAGTAAGAGGAATGACATAAATCATTTATGAAGCTTCCTGCAAGTTTTACAACCCAGGAGTATCTTCCTTGAAGACCTGGGAGCCATCCCATTGAGATGTTATCATCAAGGAAGATGATGTTCCCATCTCTCAGTTTCTATGGAGGCTAGGAGCCTAATTCTGATGGATGCAAATCAGGAAACACAAATGACCAAGCCACAGAGAAAAACATGTACAGATTCAGGGTAACTGAATGTGCTCAACACATCACACGGATCAACCTTCCTCCAAAAGTACTTCGGTATATTTCTTCTAGTTCACCCCAATGCTTAAAAACCCTATTGTTTTTCAGAGGAGATGACTTCAGACTGCATTCTAATCTCTCTCCCCTAGTGCAATAGTCTTGAATCAAGTCTTCCTTGTCTGTTTAACTTTGTCCAGTAAAATTTTTGCTTTGGTAGTTCAAATATTTTGGATAGGTCATGACTATCAACTCCATGGCCAGAAGTCAAATCAACCAAATACCACAGAATTAGTGTATCAGCTTAACGAAAGTGGAATAATCAATCAATACTAATGGATATATAAAGGGGAGGAAACCAGTCCAGGCTAACCATTACTGTCTCAATCCCTGTAAAGACAGTATATCTTTCATGTAACTGACCATAGCTACTATTAACTGGAAGGCTTTTTTAATAAGTTCTCTCTGAAGCTTGCAACCACTTTCAAGATCATGGAAAGTGGCTTGTCTGCAGAAGAAATCCACAAATAGAGAGAAATGAGCTTCCTGCCCCCAAATAGTCTTCTCTGGATTTCTCATTGAATGTCTCATTTTTTAAAGAGGAAATCAAAGAAAAAGATAATACACTTAGGAAAGCTGAGGCTGAAATATCCTACATAGAGTCAAAATGTATGTCAAGTACAGAGGGATGTTTGCTTTCCCCTCAACCTTCCTTTATCTGAATTAAACTTGAATGTCCAATAATTCTTTCTCAGCATAACTACAGAAAAGTAATCAAATCTATTGAGACTTCACAAGTCTTCAGGGTTAAAATGATTGCCAAGTGCTTTTGATCTGGCCCATAACCTCCAGATCAATGTCCAGCTTGCCTATAATCATTTCTCCAAATGAGAGGGAACAGAAGGTGAACTCCCCCCACATTATTTCAAAACTCTGACAGTCTCTCTACTTGTTTTAGAAATATGAGACAGAATTAATATCTACTGCAGTAAACTATCTGTTTATGACACCATTTGAAGATATTTACACTACAATATGTATGAGACTCTGCCCATTATAGATTAAATGTACAACCAATGGATTAGAATGCAGCCACGGCACCCTCTCTCCCAACCAGGGCACACCACTTATCTTCCTGCTTTTCAGAATTACTGTCTTCCTCAGATGCATTTATAATACAATTTTTCCCCCTTAATCTGCACCCAGTAATTAGATTCTTTACCCTTACATACAAATTTTCACTCTTATGACAATGTTTAGAAATGAGATATTGGGTTACTAGTTGGGGGTAAGAATAAAAGTCCTAGTTAGTTATTTGGTTGATTACTTCTAGAATGTTAAACCACAGGAGGTGCCTAAAAAGCTGAGTGCTGTAACTTTTGCCAAGTCAGGATGGCAAGGGAAAAACCTTAAGAATTGGTTCTATTGCTTTCCCCGTTTGAAACAACTTACAAATGAGCATATAAATAAAAAGCATTTCTTCTCAGTACAAAAAATAAATTTTAAAAAAGCATCCAAGTTTGCAGCCCACATTTCTCTAGCAGTATTACTCATTTTCAGAGCTTTATCATTACATTCCCTTCACATAACACTCTTCACTTTTAGATTAATCTTCTGAAATGAGATGCTAAGGATTTGCATACAGATTTGACTATACAAAAATAGATATGGAATTAATAACAGTCTCTATATGTTTTAATTTCTCCTAGACTGGAGTACCCTTGCCTGCAGCAGTATTCCTGGCTTTGAAAGTCATCAAGCTGATTTGTCTGCTCTGGGTTATGATGCCACATGCTGCTATACTGTCCCCTGCAATCAAAGCACTTGCAAAGATAGATTCCATGCCTTCCTCTATCGAGTATATTTTATAGATTGGCAGTTTTGATCTCCCTCCCCCACCCCAGGGGGGATAATCTGCATCTTAACAGCTTTCTATAGATACATCTGTCATTAAATATGCCATCTCATATCAGCAACCATTTTTAAAGCCAAGTTTTCCCTAACTTTGAAGTGCCAGAGTCAAAGTTAAGACTTTTCAGCCAAAATTGAAAATGAACAACCCTGTCTTATACTTTTGAACTGTGACTTAAAGATATACGGCAGGTTCCCTCAAAGTCAAATAAGTCTTTAAAAACTGCCAGAAGGAATGAAAAGTTACCACCATGCTACCAGCAGTGAGAAATGCTTTCTATCATCAAGACAAGAGTAACACATTTTTCTTAAGCTTCCCTGTTCAACTTCCCACAAAACGTTGTGACAAATGGATGCGTGCATGCCAGGGAGAAGATGACAGGTGACTGCCAAACAAACAACCTTTGTCTCCACTGCTGCGAGCTCACTACTCCTAAACTCGTTGTGCTCAAAAGCAACAACTCACCAGTGCTGACAATGTCCATAAAATAGTGTTGGTCAATATATGTTAGTCAAGTTAGGTCAAGTCTGTTGGCTCTGCTCTTTCTTTTTTTTCACGGATCTCTGTTAAGTAGAGAGTACTAAAGTCTTTAATAGGAATCTGTAGTACCTAATGTAGCAGTAGTACCCCTACTGGAACAGAGCAGGATGCAAAGAACTGAATGTGTCTGTGCTCTTAGCTGAAATCAAGATTGCCAGGAGAAGTATCAGCAACCTCAGATATGCAGATGATACTACCCTAATAGCAGAAAGTGAAGAGAAACCAAAGAGCCTTTTGATGAAGGTGAAAGAGGAGAGTGAAAAAGTTGGCTTAAAACGCAGTGTTTAGAAAAAGAAGATCATGGCATCCATTCCCATCACTTCATGGCAAATAGATGGAGGAAAAAGTAGAAACAGTGACATTTTCTTTTCTCGGGCTCCAAAATCACTGCAGATGGTGACTGCAGCCATGAAATTAAAAGACGCTTGCTCCTTGGAAGAAAAGCTATGACAAACCTAGACAGCATATTAAAAAGCAGAGACATTACTTTGCCAACAAAGGTCAATCTAGTCAAGGCTATGGTTTTTCCAGTGGTCTTATATGGTTATGAGAGCAGTACCATAAAGAAGGCTGAGCACCAAAGAATTGATGCTTTAGAATTGTGGTGTTGGAGAAGACTCTCAAGAGTCCCTTGGGGAGAGGAGATCAACGCAGTCAATCCTAAAGGAAATCAACGTGAATATTCATTGGAAGGACTGATGCTGAAGCTCCAATACTTTGGCCACCTGATGCAAAGAGCTGACTCACTAGAAAAGATGGACTCAATGGTAAAGATGCTCGGAAAGACTGAAGGCAGGAAGAGAAGGGGGCGACAAAGGATGAGACGGTTGGATGGCATCACTGGCTCAGTGGACATGAATTTGAGCAAACTCCAGAAGATAGTGAAGGACGGGGAAGCCTGGCGTGCTGCAGTCCATGGGGTCTCAAAGAGTTGGAACTACTTAGCAACTGAACAACAACAATGCTCCTAGGGAAGATGCTCCAGGCTGGAATCCTGTCAGCCAGTTCAAGATTGTGGAAAACCATCTAGAGTTCTTTGCAGCTCTCTTGAAGGCCTGCAGTGCCGGCTTCACAGTAATCTGGGGGTAGGGGAGGGAGAATTTCAGCACAAGCTTATGTGTCCCCCCTTATAGCTCCTTCATGACTCTATTCTTGGGTAAGCCATTTAGCAGCCAAGCCCAGGTTCCTCATATGCAAAACGGAGACTGAAACCTCTCTCTCCGGCTTCAAGTGAACGACAGTACTTGGAATAGCAGCCATCCATAAAGGGAAGTTTACCACGATATTGTAGTAGTTTGTTCATAAAGGTTTCTTACCATTTTCATGAAAGGTACAAATGAGTATGTATGGAATACTGAAAAAGTAACTAAGTATGGAATACTGAACTAATGAATGAATTTTGTAGTCTGAAATAGATTCCTTATAGTTCTTTTTTCTAATAACCAGAATTACTGACTGGCTTATAAGGGTACCAAAGACTTTTTCCTTTTTAACAGTTTTAGCTTCTGCTCTGTATGCAAACTTGCTCCAATTTGCAAAAGATTTTTAAAACGTCACACTCATAGTCTAATTATCAAAAGAATAAACTGGCATTATTTAAGTTCACATAAGTCATTTTTTAAAAGAGCAAAACTCATTAATATTCCTTGATAAAAGGGATACCATGAGAATATTTATAATGAATGCAAAAATAAACATTTTATTATCTTATTTTTACATGAGATTATACTGCCCATATTTTGGGAGTGTTAATACTGCCACATAAACAATTAAAGCCAAGAATCTTTCTACTAAATTAGCATCTTGAATAGAAGCATCCTTAATCCATGCATTAAATTAAAACTAGAATCCATATTATTTCTGTCACACTTGAGGAAACCACAAAAATGGATAAGTAATTAATACATTCGAAATCCTGCATAGAAAGTCTCAAATTTATAAAAACCTATAACGAAAAGATTGATGCACTTGAAAATATAAATTATATATATATATATATGTCACCTAGAGTGTGCAGATATAAATTCGTAACCCAAAATATGTAAAGTATGCACCATGTGTTATTTTAACTAAGTGAAATAAGTGATGGTAACATCTACTACAATGCAGATGTCAGCTGACCTTTAAAATCTCAATAAAATCCACTCTAACTCCAATTCCTCATTGCAGAAAGCTGGAATCCTGCCTCCAAAGATTCTACAGGTTCTAGTAGGATTAAACTCTAAAGGTCACTACTGCCTGTCTCTAGTGTGCTGGCTTTGCTGTGTTCTTACTGAATCTTTTACCTTTTTCCTGCTATTACAGAAACTCTTCAGCCAGTTCCCTATTTCTGTGATGTATTGGGTTGGCCAAAAAGTTTGCTTGGTTAGTGAATAGGTTTTTCAATCAGGTTCCTAGTGAAAATGAAAAATATGTATTTTCACTTAAAATCGAACAAATTTTTTGGCCCACCCAATAGCTTTACTCTTCTTCTCTCTTCTTGGGAATAAAGAAAAATGACATATTTCTCATATTCTTAGGTAGAACAATTCAGCTCACTCTTTTTTTCTACTTTCTTTTTCTAAATTCATCTAGACAGACATAAATTGATCATCTCAACAAAGACTGTTCTCACCATGAAAGAAATGGAGCCAATCTTTTTTTTTTTTTTAACCTACTTAAGCTACCAACTTGAAAGGCCATTAGGCTATTATATTATAATATGTAATCCTTTCAGAAAACAATGTTCTAATCTAAGCCAATATATTGATACTTTAGAGTAGTCCATATTATCACTGTTCCTTTATACAGTTTAACTTTATATCATTTCTGTTTCAGAATCTAAACTATAGAAACACAAAAAGAAAGACGTTATCTGGGTCAACTCTGTGCCCTAAGATGGTCAGTTAATTAAAGACAATCAAATGATCATTGATCCTACACAAATGTCCAGGTATGATCTATTCTGTGTATCATTAACTCTCAGTCATGCCATTTGGAAGTTCTTTTTATAATGTAAGCATCTGTTTTTGAGATCTTTCTTTTTTGTAACTGATTTGTGTGGTTTCATGAAGGAAAGTATGGTTTTCAAAAACCAGAGACACAGAAATCAAATTCCTTCTTCACCAAATAATCACTGTGTTATCCCCCAAAATCACTTAACCTCTTTAAGCCTCATTTCTTCAGGAGCAATGTGAGGGGAAACTAAATGCTGCTTCAGAATAAAAGGAAGTCAGTTTAGGATGAAAGCTTTGGTGATTATTTATATGGAGAACGTGTAGGTTATCTGATTGCTTTATTTGAACCATTTAGGTCTTTTAAAAGCATTGTAGAATGGTTCATTTCTGTTTGGCTTCCATCTCAGTATAATACTGTAATGGTTTTGTTTTAATCTCTCTCAGATGGCAAGTAGTAAAGGCTGGATCATAACTGGGGCGGGGGGCGGGGCGTGGAAATAGAGGAAAAAGTAACCGCTGGGACCAGCTAGTTGCTGGGACCTAAAACAACAAAAAGATTATTTCATTCTTAGTGGAACTCCAGCTTACTAGAAACTGAGGGTAAAGAATCCGCCAGGAATGCAGGAGATTCAGTTCGATCCCTGGGTCCGGAAGATCTCTTGGAGAAGGAAATGACAACCCACTCCAGTACTCTTGCCTGGGAAATCCCATGGACAGAGAAGCCTGGCGGGTTATAGTCCATGGCAACTAACCCTTTCAGGAACTTTTTAGCGGAATGTCAAGCTATCAAGCCCCAAACTCCTCCTCAGGAGCAAGAAACGGAGCCTCCTAGGCAGTCATTCCACATCACAACAGACTTATTTCTCCCTCAAGCAAACCTGAGGCCTTGGACCCCCCCTAACTGGGATCCCAGCTCGTGAACTCTTTCAGTAGATCCTCTGGTGCATTCCCAGTCTAAAAACTTTCCATCATGAGTGAATTCAAGGTTTTGCCCTCATCAATTCTGCTGAGTACCACCAAAAAATAGAACAGAAATTTGCATACTGGGATACCATAATTTTGTGGTTTCTAATGTAGCATGGGTTCTGACACAATTTGTATAAACATGTTAGTTCCCTCTGTTTTCTCTCAGAAAACTTTTCCCAAGTCCACTGCCCTCAGGCCCTCTTCCTGATCCTGAAGTGGCACGACCTCCACCGACAACTCTGCCTCTCGCATGACCCTCATCAGGTCCCTGCCCCTGCTCTCTGAGCTCATCTAGGTCCACACCCAGCTTGCATCCTGCCCTGGAGCTGGGGGGTGCTCTCTCCTTCTGTCCAAGCCTGAGCCCCTGCCTAACTCCCACTGTCCTGTCTGGGACCCTGTGTCTGTAGTCAGTACTGTATCCCCACACTTATTCCCATTCCTGGTACCTATGAGCTTCTCTCAGCACTTAAAACCAGAAGATGCCCCCAGTCCTTCACTTCAAATTCACTCTGTCCTTCCCCTAAGCTATAAATTTGCTTAATGCCCTCATTCCTCAAAAAAAAGTTCCCTCCTTTGACCTAGATTTTTTTTCCTCTAGCTAATCTCCATTCTCTCAGCCAAACTTCTTTGTCTTTCCTCTGTCTTTCCTCCTTTATTCTTCCTAAAGCCAAATACAGCTGTCACCCAGACTGAAGTATGTGTGTACCTAGCACAGTACCATCAATCCCTGCAGGATGGAGCATGGTAATAGGCAAGTTGAGGGGAAGGCTCAAGTTCAGGGAGTCAAGTTTTGATGAAATCCCAGCGTTGTGCAAAGGTGGCCTATACTTGCAGTTTTCACTTCTTCACTCTCCATCCACACCTCTGACCACTGCTTTCTAGCTTCTTGCCTGGAGAATCCTATGGACGGAGGAGCCTGGTAGGCTACAGTCCACGGGGTCGCAAAGAGTCGGACACGACTGAGTGACTTCACCTTCACCTTCTAGCTTCTACTTGCTCTCATACTCCTGAAACTGCTTCCAATAAAACTACCAAGTAGTTCCTGGATGAAAAATGCAGAGGAAATATTCTGGACTTGGACGTCCCCACAGTATTGGACACCTCTCACCCACGCTTCTGCTCTGGCTTCTGATGCACCTCCTCCTCTGGCCTTGCCATCACACATTCTCAAGCTCCTTCCTTCGTACCCCTTCCTCTGCATGTTCCTCACTAGTGTTTCCCAACCTTCTGCCCCTTTCCAGACCATCTCCAGCTCCTCTGGCTCCTCACACTCTTCACCATCTTCTCGTACTTAATTTGCTGCGAGAACCACCTCACTTCCGTTTGCTCTGAGAAACAGGAGGCAGAAAGCTAGTGAAGGAGGGTAGATGAGACCCTAGCGGTGGAGTATAGAGGGGACTTGGGGGCTGAGCAGATATATATACGAGCCCCCCCTTAGTTGGCCTCCTCCCACCGAGCTCAGCTGCCCAGGTACACGTACAAAGTGGACCACCGGGTTTTTCCAACAATGGATGCTTGCCAGAGGCTAAGAGAGTTATGGAAATGGTTGGACCATGAAGCCCATGCCTGAGCACAGGGAGGGGTTAATGGGCAAGTAGGAAGCAGCCAAAGGACCTGGGGCTAAGTGAGGCTGAAGATGCCACCAACTTCCATGAAGCCTCTGCCTCCCCTACACTGATTACTCCCTGCTTCACGCTAATTCTGTATCTTGGGAAGACATCTCTCATCACACTCATCACACGACACTGTAATCATCCATTTAAAAACTGTGAGCCCCAGCATGGGACCTGCCTTTGTGTCTTTGTGGCTACAGCACTGGCCCAGAACCAGACTCAGGGAGGTGAGGAAACTTGCTCAGTTTGCTGGCTGGCAGAGTGGAGCAAGTTTCACACGTGCGTGAGCCCTCAGTCTGTGACCTCAGTTCACACAACCAGCCTCAATCATGCCCCCTGCTTGCCCCCAATATTTTGTATACAGTTTCTTTAGATGCAATAATATTTGCACATTAAAGCTATAGCTGTGGCATTTTCAGAATCCTGACTATATTTTATATTGTTCTAATTATAATGAATACCAGAAAAATTAAAGTCCCTTTAATGGGTTTGAATAAATAAAAGTTATTTTAAATGGGGCAAATGCAAACTTCATCTAAATTTAATCAAGATGAAAATAAACATATATTCTAGGGAGTTAAAGAAGCCCTAGCATATGTTCTTTCACGAATGAAATAGCTGAAAAAAAATACTCTTTGATTGTCCACTCCTAGAGGGCAGGAAGTGTGTTTGCTGATTTAATCTTATGTATCCATGATCCGGCACTGACTTAATAAGGATAGACCATTTCCTGAGAGAATGAAGACAGCACTAAGTGCCACTCTCGAGGAAATGCAATGCCAGCTGTCTTGTCTTTGTAGTTTTAAGGCACTAATTTTGTGGTTAGCATCCCATTATCCTGCTGCCAATTGGCAAAAATGAAAAGTAAGTTATTTTGCAAGATGAGTTCGGGATTCACTTTCACTCACACGAAAAAGGATCTTTTCAGTAGTTCACAAACAATCTCTTACAATGGATAGCATGCCTTTAAAAAGTACAACCGTGGGATACTTAATGCTTACTTTACTTCAGGATTGTGAATTTCAAGTAGAAATGAGGTGCGCGTTTGTGAACTGGGTCACGATGTCAGATGCTAGAGGAGCCTGTAAAATCTGACTGTCTCTAACATCTTAAATCACATGCTAATGGGCATATCTACACAGCCCGATTTTCTGAATTCATCTCTGCTTGTCTCATTTTAAAAACAAGGGGCAGGTTTCCCGGTGTCCTGACCCTAAAATGGACAGCGAAGGGGAGAGGGTACAAAGAAGAGAGTGAGCACACTGGAAATACTGAGTCTCTAAAGAAACATTCGAGGAATGGAACAAAAATAAGCCCCTAAAATCCATGTCACCTCAGGCAAAGTTTACAAAATACCAGAAGGATGCCAATGACCGGATCCACCATCAATTAAACTGGAAAAAAATAATTATTTGGTAAAGGATAAGAAATAGCCTGAAATATTTTTATCTACTCCAAAAAGAAATCAGGGTAACACTTCTAAATAAGAGACAGTCAGGGTGAACTATATACTTTTTTTTAATTTAAGGGCCCCTAGCAATCCTTTCCTATCCATGGTTAGATTCACAACTGATTTATTATAAGCTGGGCCTGAGGAAATAGGAAGACGACTGAAGGTATTAGAAATGTCACTGGTGATTTCCTCTTCTTTCCAATTAAAGGTATTGTACTGTACATAGGGAAGTAAGCTTTTCATCTCAAGTACACAGTAGGGAGAAATAAACCTGAGAAAATTGTGATTGTTTTCATTAAGTATGGTTAACACAGGCAGAATGTATTAGTGCAAAAAGAGAACAAAGGAAATTATTTCCTTTCATAGTAGGAAAAAAACAAAGTGATACAGCAGCAGAAACTGAAATAAATGGATACATTTAATAAAATGGAAAAGGAAACATACAGACCCATATGGAGAGAGAAGTCAGCTAGAAGGAAAGTTATGACCAACCGAGACAGCACATTAAAAAGCAGAGACGTTACTTTGCCAACAAAGGTCTGTCTAGTCAAGGCTATAGTTTTTCCAGTGGTCATGTATGGATGTAAGAGTTGGACTATAAAGAAAGCTGAGCACCGAAGAATTGATGCTTTTGAACTGTGGTGTTGAAGAAGACTCTTGAGAGTCCCTTGGACTGCAAGGAGATCCAACCAGTCCATCCTAAAGGAGATCAGTCCTGGGTGTTCATTGGAAGGACTGATGTTGAAGCTGAAATTCCAATACTTTGGCCACCTGATGCAAAGAGTTGACTCATTGGAAAAGACTCTGATGCTGGGAGGGATTGGAGGCAGGAGGAGAAGGGGATGACCGAGGATGAGATGGCTGGATGGCATCACCGACTTTGATGGACATGGGTTTGGGTGGACTCTGGGAATTGGTGATGGACAGGGAGGCCTGGCGTGCTGCGGTTCATGGGGTCACAAAGAGTCGGACATGACTGAGCGACTGACTGGACTGAACCTGGTTGAGAGATCTAGATCTAGGCTAAGATAAGCTTCTCTGCTTTCTTAAGGCCTCACTCAAGAAAGTGTTTAAGTAGTTATACCTCTAAGACTATGTAAGGGAATCTCCAGCATTTTAAAAAAAGTTTTATAGCCAAAATTAAAAATAAGGAATAATCATTAAATTATGAGAAGTTTATACAAAATTTAGAAAATGCAATGCAAAATTTAGGAATGCAATACCTTAGACATATGTGAAAACCGAATGAGTCAATGGAAGGAATGTTAAGCTGGAAGACAATATAAAGTACACTGATTTTATAAATCCATCATTGTTTTGTTATCAAAGTACAGATCCGTTCTTCCTAATAGCAATGACTCTCTTGTACCCAAGTTTAAGGTTTCTTCAACAAATCTAGCAGGATATAGTCCTGGCAGCTTTTTTCTTAACTGCTGAAATATATACTTGAAGAAAAAGGAATAAATCACCAGATAAATGAGGTCTTATCTATATCAATATATAATAGCATACACACTCATATCTAATGTTGATTTGGTATAT